>SSNS01000001.1:4954234-5524077 GCA_006937985.1 Aphyosemion australe
TAAAATTGATTTAATCGATTTTGGATCGATTTGATATAAATTTTGCAAAATCGATTCATTAGGCCTAAGATCGATTTTTTCCCCTTGAAAAGACGGACCTGGGACCGGATCTGCAGGCACTTCCGGGTTCAAATTAGTTCCAAAAACATGCTTAATGTGTACCAATATACACAAACTGCACATCTACTTAACGGGTAAAAGCTCGTCTAATCAATAGAAATGACGTTTTCTACCTCAGCAACACCCAATTCCAACAATAAGCCGCTAAATAAAAAGAATGTAAAAAGACACTAAATGCACATATCAAGAGAAACATGCAGTAGTGACAATGAATATTTAAGACCAGACTGAATTGAATTGAATCGAATCGTGATTAATTGCTTCAGAGCCATATGAATCGAAATCGAATCGATTCATAAATTGGCCACAATACCCAGCACTAGTCCTCATGTGCTTCAGATTTGTATCTATTTAACTGGGTTTTGTGGTGACATCTGATATTTATTTACATTTATTTATTTTACATTGTGTCCAAAGAAACATACAGTTTGTTTATGAGTCAGATAAAACTTCAGCTCTTTGACAAACTCACCCCGGATGAGGAAGTAGCCGCCGACGACCAGCACCACACCAATAGGCGCCAGCACAAACCCAGCTCTGTACCGGTAGTTCTTGTAGCCGACAAAACAGATCCCACTCACAGAGTCTCCGTCCACCTTTAGATCACACGACAAGGAACAGAGATGGGATCGGTTTCAGTTTTAAAGATCCGAATGTGTCACACCTGGAAGGTTTCACACTCACCTCGGCTATCGCAAGGATGGCCACAGTGAGGATGAACGGGACGGACCAGGTGACCATGTGGAAGTAGGAGGTCCGGCCGGAGAGCGGCTGGTGAGTGGTGCCCAGAGCTTTGAAGGACGTGTGCCAGGCATATGTCAGCATAACAAACCAAATCACACCTGACATCAGGGAGTAGTAAACAATGATAAAGATGGTGACGCATGACAGCGTTTCTGAAGACCTGCAGAGAGCGGAGCAAGAAGCAACTAGGAATGATTTTATGTTCTTTTTTAACTTTTGCCACTAAACACACTTTACACTTACGAGGGCTCCCCGAGCCGCATGGTGTTGTCGCTCTTGCACACAATCTCTTCCCGAGCGCCGTCCAGGAACTGGGCCAGCCAACCAATGCTGCCCACAAAGAAGCAAGCATTGATGTAGAAGAGAATGACAGCTGGGTAGCGGTTGGAGTTTTTCCAGTCAGCAAGAAACGTGGCCTGAATAAAGAGAGAAGGGAGATGGTGGCTGAGATCAAGAGCATGGAGGAAAACATTTACAGAGCCATGAGACTCCAAAAGACCATGTGGGTGTTACGGCACATCCTCAGCGCTGCATTTAGCTGTTTTCTAATTTAGACAGTGACCCAGATCAACACTACAGCACCAAAGTCATCTGCACACCTATCAGGCTCATTTGTTTCTGTGATTATGCAATCAAGATCTCGGTGGAGGGGTTACTGTGTTCGTGCCTTACCAGAGTAAAGAAGGTGCAGAGCAGCGTGATGGTGCCAAAGTAAGCTATGTAGGCGTGCATGTCACTGTGCTCCTCCTCAGTGAACAAAGGGTTGTCACACTGGATACCACAGCCCTCCACATCTTTATACCAACTGGACTGAATGTCTGTCTTCACTAGGGGAGCTTCACAATGACCCGATGTGTTGAACTTCAGCTTCGTCACCTCATTCTGCACAACAAAGGCCCGGTTAAGTAAAGGACAGTGAATGTTAGAGAGATCACGACCAGAATTCTCCCCATCGGACAGGTCTTCCCCTCCTGACCTGATCTCAGATCTTCCTGGAAGCAAAGAAAAGAGAAATATCGCCTCAGGGGTCAAAAAACAAACGTACCGAACAGCCCACAGGGAATTTGTCACATTTGAGGAAGCTGGGCCAGCCTCTCTCCTGGTCCACGATGCTGCAGGGTTTACGTGTCGCCACACACAGGCTCTTGCTGGGCAGCTCAACTCGGCCGTTCTCACATTTGGGCATGTAGACGGCGCAGAGCAGTGGCTGGATGACGGACCAACACCGAGGAGCATTTCTCAACCCTATCGGGAAACAAAAACAGACAAAATAACCTGTTTTTGTTTGTGTTGAAGATTGTGGTGATGCCATTATGGAGCTGGACCCACTCACGTAAAACAATCGTTTAAAATGAAATTATAACTTTTGTTGCTTAAATGTTACACAGAAAGCTTCATGTAAGGAATGATCAGCCTTTTCCATCTTTAAAAGCAGAAAACATTCAGGGGGAACTCTGCAGAAGAGTTAGGGGAACGTTCTGTGGGGTCGTGTGAAACATTTGAGTGGATTCCTGAGGAGATTCACCAGGATGAATCAGAAGGAAACAAATGCATTAAACGATTAAGTTGTTAATAAAGTGAGTCTTATTGGCAAATCTTTGATTTCCTTTAATGATCTGAATCCTTAGTCTGCCTCTGAATGCCTGACACATCTCATCACAGGTCTTAACTATCATCAACAAAAACACAACACTTAGACTCAGAAGTTGTATTTTAATAAATCACATTTACCCTTTTAAAATGATTTTTAATGCAACAAATTAAAAGTTCTCAATAATACTTGGTGAAAATGATAAATTAGCTCTCTGGCACACATTTTAGTGCATTCTCAAAAAGAAAACTATAATAATGATATGTACTCTCGAGTTATGTTACATGTGGCCCATACATCCTGGAAAATGATGATTCTTACTCTATAAGTGATATTTTTGTTTTTCTCATGAGTTGCATGTTAGTTCATCTTTTTATTAAAGCTTACCGGACCACATGGTCAGCTTCTCAAAAGCTTCTTCTTGGGTGCTGGAGTCCTCTGCCAGGATCAGAGAGGTGTGTGTGTAAGGTAAAGGTGATCCCAAACATGTGTTGTATTTAAGGGCCTCACAGGTCGTGGTTTTCTTGCAGTTATCCTCAAACATGGTTCCATTTGGAGCCAAAATTGCCCCACAGCCCGACAGCCAGGCAGCCCAGAAGCAAAGCATCCCATAAAGTCCAACAAAGGGACTCCAGCCCTGGGAGGACATCTTGAGAGCAGAAGTTGAGCTCTAAAAAACTAGTTTAATATTCCTACAGCTTCAGCAGTCAGATCCACCACTAATCCAGGAGAAAAGGATTCCTTCGTTAGATTTAGACGTTTCCAGCATGTTGAGGCAAAGCTGCTGGATGTTTTTTTAAAGTTTTCTCTCAGTCCTCACAAACTTTTTGATGCTGCCCTTTTTGTCCGATCGCTGCAGTTTGGTTCTGACTTTCTGCATTATCAAAACTCCAAATGGCCACAAAAGTATCCTCAAGCAGAGAAAAGGTGGTAGATCAGCTGAAAATGGTATAAAGTGATCATCAGAGCAGCAGAAGGAGGAAAAGTTGATCTGCCCTCCCCCCACTTGCAAAAAACTTGAAAAAGTCTGGATGTCTGTAATAGGATCCCATGCACCACCCCTTCTTCAAGACTCCTTTTTTCCAGCAGAAGCAGAAAACATAAGATGCAGAAATGCTCCTGAATCTCTTTACATGTCCCAGGAAGTGGTTTTCCTCCTGGTGGAGGATCTGATGAGAAGTCCCTCAGAGTTTTGGTGTGTTCCTGTGAGTTGCAGCTCAGTGTCTGGTTGTTTTTTGTCTCTGGTATGCACATGGTGGGGGGAGAGCCAGGGCAACAAAACCTCCCTTCCCATCCCCCCCTCTGCTTGTGGAAGAATGTGCCTTATGGCAGGCCCTCCTAAGTCGAGCCCCCCCCTCTAAAAAACAAACAAAATAAAAAAACAACAACACAGGTCTCCTCTGACAGGTTTACTCATGTGTGAGAAGCATTTTGCACCCAGGCCTGCATTAGACTGACCTCACCCATCATCAGGACCAGAACTGAACATAAACGCTGATGGAACAAACTCCTTCCAACCATCTGAGAGGAAATCTAACAAATAATTTAGCAGTTTTACACATAAATGATCAAAATGTATGTTAAAAAAAATCTTGTGTTTGAATGAAATAGAGCTGGGAGTTCTGTTAAAGGAGTATGAAAAATATTATAGAATAGAATGTATTGATCCCACAGTGGGGAAAATCACTCATTAAAGCAGCACATAGGAAAAAATAATACAGGTAAATACACAAAGGTGGTAGGCTATCACTGTAACCTTCAGCAATTAAATAAATAAATAAAATAGAAAATTGGGTTTCCAAGAAGAAACAGCATAAAGGACACACATACAAATGTGCATCCGGGTATTGCACATGTATGATTAAGCTAACAGGACTCCCTTTGATGACGTCACTTGGGTTGGCAGAAAAAACTTTTTTTATCACAAAAATTACTTTAAAAGCCTAAATAATTTATGTGTGTGTAAATTTTTATTTAGAATGAGTTCCTATTATGTTTCTCTAAACATTTGTTCATGGGAGTCAGAATTCCTGTGCTAAAACATATAAGGAGGCATTATGAATGAATTATTACAAAATTTGGTTTTATAACTACAAATATATCACTTCAGTACATACTGAACAAACCATGCTGATTAATAAAACAAATCCTACATAGCAGATTATTATGCATGAGGTCTTTGCTGTTTTTGTTAACGTGATCTCTCTCGAAGTTAGATATTTTAGAGATTAAGTCTTTGGTAAGTATCTTTTTATCACGCCAGGAAGTCCACGTTTAGTTGAAGTTCACCCAGATTGTTTCCAATAAAACGATCTTTAGGAACAAGTCAAATAAATGTTCAGTTAGAATTAAGACAAGAAATCAATTATTGCAAATGGAAAATCATGTCTCAGTCCAGAGATTAGGTCTTAAAAAAATCCATGCTTTAAAACACACCTGAACCAAATGTTCAGTTTTAAATGTTCTGCTGATTTCCTCAAGAATCAAAATGTCTCAACATCTCCTGAAAATCAGAGAGAAACTAAACGGCCAACGCTGAGTGCATTTTTCTCTTGTTCCGTGTGTGTGTGTGTTAAAAATAAGGTGGGTACAGTTAATAACTCAAAAGCACATTAAATCAGTTCCCTTTGGGATATTCATAATAGCCTGAGCTTCCTCTCGTCTTCTTAAGGTGGCAGCAGAAGCTACATCTGAATAAAAATTTAAAACATAAATTAAGACATTAATTCTTATCCTGAAAAGTTGTCATTTCTAGCAGCTGTGATGTTACTATCCTTGAATAAATTAGAAAACACGCTTGTGTTTATTTAAACGGCTGCAGATTGTTTCTCACAAAATGATGTGGAGTCTAGACCTCCTTAAACCCCTCTGCAACATGGCTGTCTGAATGAGTCAGAGAAGCAAAAAAAAGCAGGGACCACACACATAGCAGTGCAGTCCAGAGCAACACACACACACACACACACACACACACACACACACACACACACACACACACACACACACACACACACACACACACACACACACACACACACAAACGAGACGCCCACATAGATGCTACTTTTCTCTCAATAAATCAGAACCTTTCACTTGTTTGTGCAATCAGACGGGCGATCCGTTATTCTGGAGTGTTCTAAACAGAAAGTGGGTGAGGAGGAGGAGGAGTAGCAACTGTAAACCAACAGACACATGTAATGTTTAGATTAGAGACTTGCGTCAGAGCCGGTTCTGCTCCAAAGATTACAGGCATCATTCTGGAAGCTGAGCGTTCCAGTTTTCACTCAGACAGAAACAGAATGAGAGGTTAAAATGTTTTTATAAATAGTTTTGGTGAGAAACCCACATGAATACTAACATTTTTGAACATATTTCAAATTTAAACACAGACTTATCAAAACAATGATTCTTTCCCCAGCCTAGAACACAGACGGTGTCAAGAAATTAGACACCAGTGTTGACTAAAAGGACACATACGCAGTAATTATTCTAAAGAATATGTATATTAGTGTGTGTTAATGACGTGCATGCATGAAAAAAAAAGAACATTTCAGAAAACACATCAATCTAAATGTAAAACAATAAAATGATCAAAAAGTTACTTTAAAAAAACGGGAACTCAGGATTTAAATTAAATTAATTCATTTTCAATAACATTATAGGTCAAATAAGACATCATTGCTAACCAGTTTTATTATTTTATTTCAAACAAACCAAACAGAGGCAGCTAAATGCTGCATCAGTGTGCACAAACATCATAGTCCTGAAATCTGCGACGTCACACGAGTCGTTCCCGTCCATTGCATGAGGTCTCCTGTGTCTCCAGAGGATTATCAGTGTTGGTACCTCCACATGATCCCCATGCATCAGGTCTGAAGGTTTAGTGTGAAAAACCGACTTAATAACAGTGATTGTAGAATCCCAGCGGGAAAATAAACGTGAAGTGGTTAGAAACTTTGATACAAAGATAAAAATCATCACATCATTGGATAAATTCACCAAAAATGGTGGCAGCATCTATGTGATGACAGAGTACACAGAGATGCTCAGCTTTAAGTTGTTTCACTTTAAAAAGAGAACTCTACAAAATATATTAAGGATAAAATCCTTTTTCATTTGATTACAATATAATGAATACTGTACATTATTTTATACTCTTGGCATCTCTGAAAACTAATGAGTACAAAAAAAAACCTGGAGTTGCATAACTGATGTTTGGAAATGCGATCCTGGTAACTTCCAGCAGATGGCAGTAATGTTTTTGAGTCTTAAACCTCGTCTCTGGGCTGGCAGTGTGTTTTCTTCTAGAATCCTAAAAGAACAGAAGGATGGCTGATTCATGAGAATCTGGTCCTGGATCAGCTCCATGGGTCAGATCGATGCTTCTGGTTGTAGTTTTGCAGCTCGATTTGGTCTTTGATCTGATTTATTAGAATCTGAGACAAAAGGATGCCGACCAGCTGCCAAAAAACAAAACAAAATGGAAAGTGACCATTCTGTTGCGGGAGGACTCAACAATCTTAAGTGTGTCTATTGTACCTGTGGTATAGCTAGTCCCAAAGCCACGCCTCCCAGTATGAACATGTTGCTGTGGATCCAGTCCACCAGTTTGTCAATGCAGCCATTAGTGTGGATGTGGTTTCCAGCCTCCAGGTACTCCAGCTCTTGCATGCCCTGACCACACATGGTGTTGATTACCACCTGTACACACACACATTTACATCTAAAACAACAAAAATAAGCAAAAACATCCCCAGCCAGAGTCAAAATGCACCATGACCTGGTTTGTGGACATGATGCAGCAGGAGAAAGGGACAGAGCAGCGCTCTCGGCTCGGGTTGTCCTTGCTGCAGTTGAAGTACAGGTTCTGAGACCAGTCGGTGTACGTCACACCCCCACAGCACCCAAACTGAAGAATAAAGATGTAACAACATGACAAAAATACTAATGCACATGAGGAATAAAATATGGACGACATGCATGACTAAGTCCGGGTCAGAGACAAACTTTTACCTCTTTCTGGCCAAAGTCAATGAGGTTTTGCAGATCAATATCATCTCTGTAGTGGACGACGGCGTTGTTGATCATTTCAGTTACTTTATATCTTGCCTTGGGAGAACATTTTAAATAGTTAGACACAAATATTTAAACACCAGGCTTTAAATCTCCTCAACTCAGGCTTAAGAAGAAGAAAAATCTGATCTCTGTCTGTCCATTCATCAAGTGCTATTCTGGACTTACAACAATAGTAAAAATAGGACAATAGCATTTTCTTCTTCCAGGGTGAAGAATTCCAACACAAGAAAATGATTTATTTAAATTCAATTAGGGATCTATTAACGGTTGATATTCTGACTACTGTGGCACATCACACACATTCATTTTGATGCAAATAATTTTGGATACTCAGTGAAAAATCTGATGTAATTTTGAAAAATAAGCAGCTGGTGAAGATGAGCTAAAATCATTAAAAAAATAAAGGAAGCTTTGAGACACACATTCCAAAAGTTCGACATAAATACCTTTTAAAACATAATTCATATCAGAAATTAGGGATGCTGGTCCAATCAATTGGTCCCATTATCAAATAAAGAAAAAGCATCTAAATAATGCAAAAACAACAACAGCTGCAACACAGAGGCTTAAAATATTGTTTAAATTTGATGTTTGATTAACCTTCAAACAGTTGTGATAATTCTTTACAATAAAATCTGAATACTATTTGATTACCTTATCTGAAAAAATGAAGCCCATGATTCCAGCTGCAAGCTGCAGCATGAAGATAACTATCAGAGAAATGCAGAACTAGGAGAGAAAGTCTTTGTTATAATGTGTGCATTATACTTAAAACCAGTTCTTCTTTCATTAAAATAGTATTTTATGATTTTCACCAGTTAGAGGCCATGCAGATAAAAGAGAAGGTTTACAGAACTTTTGTCTTTTAAAAATAAATGCCGACTTACTGTTTGCAGGAGGCAGATGTTTTCTCGCAGGGAGCCCACGCAGCCACAGAAGGTGATGATGAACATCAGGACTCCCACAACCATCAGCATCATGGCAGGATCCACTGACAAACAAGCCAGAGCTGTTTCTGAAACAGAACAACAGACACATTGAAAGAATTGGCAGTGGTTACTCCCCCTCAAGATAAAGAAGGACAAAAATATTATTATTATTAATAATAATATTAAATCCTGTCCTGACAAGTGATCCAGGACTGTCATTTACCA
Source organism: Aphyosemion australe (assembly GCA_006937985.1). Classification (NCBI taxonomy): domain Eukaryota; kingdom Metazoa; phylum Chordata; class Actinopteri; order Cyprinodontiformes; family Nothobranchiidae; genus Aphyosemion; species Aphyosemion australe. Next base: position 4,962,920 of record SSNS01000001.1, read on the forward strand.
GCGTGCTTTGTCAGGCGGGCGAACACGCCGATCGAAACCATCACCAGAGAGATTATCTAGAAGAAAAAGAAAATCTTTTATGAAATGTGAGAAGCGAATACGGCAGGAGTGATGCTTTTCTGAGCTGCAGAACCAAGTCTTCCATGTTTGAACTTGTAAAGGGAGTGGCATCCTCCTCACAACGCTTTAAAAACATGCCCATGCAGAAGGGACGTGTGAGTCACAGACTTTACCATTCTGAATGGTTAGAGATTATATTTTCAAAATTCACTTAAACTTTCATTTAATTGATAACATTTCCTATTTGACCAAGTCAGCCTGGCAGTAATCCTTCTCTTTTAGAAACTCTTTCAGTCTGCTCTCTTTCCTCAGCCTCAGTCAAATCAAAGGAAGGCCTTGGAATCACTCTTCCCACCCTGAATGGAACAGATCCAGTTTCCACAAACACTGCACCCTCATGAGATGGAAGGGAAAAGCTGGATTTGTCCTCATTGTTTTGCAACGTTTCCAGTTTCACACGGAATCAACCAGACTTGACACCTGGAGTATTTGAGCAGGAGTTTGCAAAGTCAAACATTGAGCTAGATCATTAGCTGAGAGATTAATTATCAACAGACACAAACTACAAAAGATTTCATAGAAATAGTAGAAAATCTAAACAAAAGGCACACATATGCAGTAATAAATACCTTTGTGTCATATAATGAACCTAGATGTCAAAACACATTCCACAAAGCTTCAGGTTTTTACACAGCCTCGTCCTGTTCGTACAAGTCATGCTTAGTCACACTGCTGAACAACAAAACAATAAAAGACCATCCTTGTAAGATCCTGCAGCAACTTTGTTTTTGCAGATTTTTTGCTCAGAAGCCTGAAAACCTCAGCAGGTTTAATCTGTAACTAGAAATCAGCTCTAAAAAGCAAACAGAAACGGGTCACCTGACACTGAAACCCTCTTATATGAACTTTGCTTTCTTGACTGCTGGGTTTTTCCTCAGCTGCAGCTGAATTGTGTTGCTTTAAATTAGAAAGGCAAACGACCAAACGCCCCTTTTAGATGCCCTGATCTAGAGGGAAACTGTGGAAACAATATTATACCTTATTCTGTCAAACAAATGTATTCACATGAATAAGTTTGTTTGCAAATTAAACAACAAAATATTGCTTCTACAAGTTCTGATGAATAGATGTGTGTGTCTCTTCTTTATAAGACTTTGAGCACATTTCACATAAAAAATTAGTTGTAAAAGCTGGCAATAAACCCTGTTTAAATCTAATTCCCTGTTCCCATGAATCATAAATTACTGCACATAAAGAAAAACAACCCCATCAATAGCGGTGCATGGTCACTCACCCAGAAAATAAAATTAAAAATGAACAGCAGGTACTTCACAACCGGACTAACAAATGTGAAATTCTGGTTGGATCCAGGTGTGCCTCTGCGTTTAGCTTCCATGACGATGAAGAATAAAAAGCGCGTTATCCAGGTATGCGTAAAGGGGAGAGGTAAGCGGGGAAAGCGCGTTCCTGAAAGTCAAACCTCACAAGTCCCGTCAGCATGATGATAATTGATGTTAGTTTGCTGAAATCGCTGCCAGGTCGCCTGCAGGAACACAGACTGAGCACCGACTGGGCGTGTGGGTGTTACCATTTGTCTCAGGTGATCCTGCTGCACGTATCCTGCAGGTGCCGTCAAACCTGCTCCAAGTTGGTGCTTCATTTATTTATTTTTTAGATTGATTCCAGAAATAAAAGAAAGAACTTTAATTAATAAACAATTACTTTTAAGAAGAGAATGCAGATTTTATTTCTTTAAACTTTCATTGTAAACTCCGAGGAGCTGGATTTGTGTAGCCTGGCAAGCCATCCTATATATGTGAATATATAAAAACTCTGCAAAGCAAGAATTTGGTCTAGTTCACTAGGCTAGGATTTGTGCACATTTTCATATCAATCTACAAAACAATTTATGGAACTATTAAATACCAAAAATTGATGTTATTTTCTATTTTAAAAAGTTATGTTATCTATTAAATGAAATAAACAAAAATATTATTTTATCAAAATTAAAATTTAAAGTTAGAAAAAAATAAAACAGACTTTTATTTTGAAGGAAGACGCAAAACACACGTACGTTTTGTGACGTTAGCTGCTTTACCCGGAAGTGTTCTTCGAGCTCAGGAAAAGATGTAAACGACCAAGTTTGCTGTCTGTTTGAACATCTATGAACGATAATATGGCGCGAAACAACAAAGGTTTGGGTAACTGTTTATTTAGCTGTATGTACGTGTCTGTGATTTGTTCATTTGGTAAACAATATGTAAAAATAAAATAAATTGCAAAGCTAACGTTAGCTAATCTTTTGTACAGTGTTGGGAGGTTACCTGAAGCCAAATCAGCTACAAATGGTTGTAATTAACACTTTTAGCATAACTTTTATTATTATTCATTCTGCAGACTCTCCTCTACCTCCAGCCTCCTTACAGCTGCTTGTCCCTCCTGTGAGACTCATGTCTGCCTTTATGTGGAAAGTGGTGCTGCAGGATGGGGTGAAACAGTATAACCATCTGCTGGACTTCATCAGTTTGACAACAGAGATTGTCCCGGAGCTCCTCAGTCCCAACCAGACGGCTCAGCTCATCCTGGGCCTGAGAGCGAAAGTGAGGAATGCTTTATTATCAAAGCAAATGCATACGTTTAGTAGCATGGTTATGTATTTTTATTACAATTATTTGCTGCAAATGTTTAAAAGGCAAATGTCAGCTTCACCTGCTTAAATGAAAGAACAGTGATATGATTAACCAAGCTCGAATACTCAAATCTTATCGTATTGTGGAGAAACAAAGAAGCTGAACTTGGTTCCCTTTTTTAGTTCCTATTCTGAGAAGTGGAATTCCAACTAATACTCCCTCAGCATGTTTAATCTGCTCTAATTAACGAGCTACAATACTTCCAGGATCGCCTACCCCTGGGCCCTCATTTATCAAACGTTCGTAGAAACGTTCCTATATTCCCTCCTACGAATTAAATTTATAATGTGTGTACAAACAGTCAAAAGTCTGATTTATGAAACATGCGGTGGCCTCTCGTACGCATGTTCCTCTGCAATCGTCTGATGATAAATCCCACCGGTGCGCACCCAGGTGCTCGTGCCCGTTTACTGTCATTTACAAACAGAAACGCCCTCAATTAACCATATTTGGTCATTCTACGTCCTCAGATTGGGAGGTTATTCCCTGGGTTCTTCCCGGACAAAAAAAAACTTTATTGACAGCGAGATCGAAGCACTGGACACTTGACAACGCGTGTATGATCGGGGAGCAGAGAGGTTCTGGAGGTTGTTTTATTTGTAAAATAGAATCTGGACTGGAATCGGATCAGTGCTGCGCTCACGGAAGAGCCGTTCCCTCCAGAGTGCACTCTGCTCTGCTAAATCCTCCAATAATAATGATAAGAAGAAACAACGATCTTTTATATAGCGCATCTCAAGCAAAATCATGATGCGCTTCACAAGGACAAAATAATTAAAGTAAAACATAATAAATAAATAAATTCAAAATTATTTAAAACATACAAATGGGAAGAGTAAAAATTGTGATTACAAAATAACACGAAATCAGCCGTTCTACAATGTCAGATTCCCGTCGGTCACGGGTGTTTTAGCACCAATAACGTGACACAGCTGTTTATCCACCAAAATAATTATTTATTGGGTAGAATAATTAGTGGAGGACTGAGACCTTCAGAATTGCTGTTCCTTCGTTCTGCCAATAGATGCTGTTCCTACGCATGGTCAGAGCTGTTCTTATATTTAGGAACATTTTCACGCACAAGTACAAATTGGTAAATACCACACAATGCGTAAAATCGTTCCCACGCACGAAATACGCACAGATCTGTACGTAAGTACGGTTGATAAATGAGGCCCCTGGTCCTCAAGTGACGCTATCAAGCATGTTTTAGGATTTTGCCTGTTCTAACACACCTGCTTTTAATCAGTAGGTGATTAGCAGGCTTCTACACAGCTTAAAAACCTGGCAAAAAGGTGATTAGTTGTGTTAGCAAAGGGAAACAACTAAAACATGAGCTGGAATTTCTCTTTTCAAATCAGAAACTACTGTAAAAAGGGAACCAACTTCAGCTTTGTGGAAAACATATTTCATTATAATTTACATTAAACATATATGTTTAATTAGCAGTGTATACATTCGTAACATGTTCAAATCAGATGCTTCGTTTTGTGGTGGCTATCAATCTCTTCTGTTTCTGTCTCCCACCTTTGCGCCGCCCCAGCTGGTTCTGGAGCTGTGTCGTGGTGATGGTGTTGCAAACCTGAAGACCATTCAAGACCACCTGGATAAAATCCACTCCTGCTGTGTTGAACTAAGCAACAGTGATGATCAAATGGTGAGGAAAAGCCTCCCAACACGGCTCATCCACAAACAAAACAAATAACTATTGTTACTTATGTACTTTTGACAGGATAGTTCTGATATTCTGAAGACGTCTTACAGCAACTTTGCCAGCCTGGTGCAGAGCATTTTAAATGTTCCTATGGAAAAGGAGCTCTTCTTCAAAGTGAGTCTGCCAAGAGAATGTTTTGTGTGTCTTAAATATGCTTTACTGAAACTGCAAAAAAAGCTACGGTTTAAACACAGTCACATAACTCACCCCTCCTGTCGGCTATCATCCCTAGGCCACTTCCCCCTGATATGGGGATGCACATTGCAACAGTAAACAAGAGAGCGCTAAATACCAGCCGCAGTTTTCTATGTCCAAACGTCTTCAAATTGTGTTTTTCTTTTTGGGACTCTGGTAGTTTGTCCTAAAGTTGAAGTGGTAGCATCCAGCTGTTTCGCCTTCTCTGATAATATTGAGCAGAGAACCTCTCACACCAGTGGTGCTCTGTTGCAAAATGCTCAAGCCCATAATGAGAGAGAGGAGGACCCAGGTAAATGTGGAAGTGTGGTGGTTCAGTGAGAGGCAACTGGAGTGCCTCATAATTTTAAAGGGGTAAAGGTACAACAATTAGGCATTTTACATTGAAATAATCGCAAAAATGTCTAATGTCTCAGTCATGTTGGAAGGAAGGTAACATTTAAATTGATTCCCGTCTCAGCCAGCTGGGAGAGGCTTGTCAGTTTTTCTCATTTTAAAAAGGCCAAAGAGGGACGTATTCTTTGTTTACAATCTGTGAGCCCACAGGGTTGCCAAGTCTGCGCCAGCTAACGCTGCTGTGGACAGTATGTTAGTCAGCAAACAGAGCAGCCCAGAAGTTATTTCTTGTACCCCTAAGAAGCCACAACATCTTTTTGTTTTACCCTAACATCAATTGAAGAAGGCTAGAGGCTAACGTTGAGCTAACAATGCTAACAATGAAGTAGAACAAATAGTCGGCTCTAAGAATATCTCGAGCTACTTTTTCAATTACCAACAACTCGATATTACAGTGAAATGTTTTTATTTACTTAAACTCATCAACTTTCTGTGTATGACTCGTCTTTGCATCATCTAGAATCTTCTGGCGCTAATCTGTAACTGGCAACAGCCTTGAAACTCACGAAACGAGAGGGGGAGAGTCACTCGTTTGTTTTGAAACATGGACTGCAGTACCCAGATTTGACCACAGGATGTCATTCTTACTTCATGCGTCTTTAAATTAGAGTAAATTGTCACTCAGAACTAAAAAACTCTTTCTCTGACTGTGTCTGTAGCAAGTTTTTCCCAAGAACTACGGTTCTGCCTTTAACCAAAGGATCCAGCAGCTTGTATCTTTGTTTCTGTCCAGACTGGAGGAGCTGCTGCCCTTACCAAACCTGCAGCAGGTACTTCAGCAGATACCACATATTGAGTCTAAGCTGCTGCTGCTGCTTTGAGTCCTGTGTGTTTCAGTGAACAGTGTGCATGTTCTTGGTATTTCAGACAGCTCTTTGGCTCTCTGAATCATTTGCTTCTGAAGAGTTTGTACATTACTTGACGGAACAGTTTCCCCTTAAGACTCTGCTGCTTCATCACAGAGCGTTGGGGACTCTCAGTTCAGGTAAGAGAAACAGTTGTTTGTAATTTGTCCAAAAAGTGACTTCAGTGTGTAAAACGTTCCTCTCTTTTAGCTTGTTCAAGCAATGAAGAGGACATCATTTTTTCCACACTGGCCCTCTCAAATCAAACTGAACATCTTATTGAGGTCGATGTTCATAAATATGACAGCGAGGAAGAGATTCTTGCACTGGAAGATTTGGAGGAAGACTCGAGCAATGACACGGATAACTCGGATGAGTGGATGCCAAAAAACAAACCAGGTCAGTTATAGATCAGGAGTTCTTTAAAATCAGACCGTTTTATCTCACTAAACTGGTTTATGTTTTCTCTCATTTGTAGATTCCCCGTCTCCCCTAGATCAGATGAGCAAGAGTTCAGTCAAACCGCGTGTACTGAAGACTGTTCAAGAGCACATCAAGCGTCGGCGTCACAAGAAAGCGCCCAGTCGGAAAAATAAATCTGTGAAAAAAGGGAAAACCGAGACTTTGCTAAAAAGCCCAGCCTCGAAGGCTAAAAATAAGAATCAAGATGCCGAAACAAAGAGTCTGAGGAGAGGCAAACAAAAGGAAAGTGTTGAGAAAAAGAATGAGCAGGAGAGGAAGGGGGACAGCTCGAAAAAGAAAAGTCGACGGTCCCCAAAAGAGCCAACTGGGGAGGATAAAAGGTTTCTGAGCACACGACCTGTGATCAAAAACTTCACAGAGGAGGACATTAAATGCACCACCTGTGAAAAGGTCTTTGAACATCCTAATCAGCTGAAGAACCATATAAAGCTGCACAGCTTCCAATATATCTGCATTCAGTGCGAGAAGGGATACAAGAGTCAGTCAAAGCTTCATAACCATCAGAAGCTTCACAATAAAGGCCCCAAAGTTACATGTAAACTATGCAACAAGGGATTCTCGTGCAGCAAATCTCTCAAGCGGCACGAATGTCTGCAGGACGATCCCACCAACCTCTGCAGCATCTGTGACAAAAGCTTCAGCAAAAGCGGCTTTCAAAGACACATGCAGATGCACAGAGGGGAGAGGAATTTCCTCTGCACCACCTGTGGAAAGACGTTTTTGTCCTCGGGGGAGCTGGTGCTGCACAATCGGACCCACACTGGTGAGCTGCCGTACACCTGTGTGCGCTGCGGGAAAGGTTTCTCCTGCAAGAGTCACCTAATCGTCCACACGCGTTCCCACACAGGAGAGCGCCCGTATCTTTGCTCAGAGTGCCCAAAACGTTTCCTCACCCTGAACTGTCTCAAGAGACACACGCTCAGCCACAACGGCGTGAAACCTTTTAAGTGTACAAAGTGTGAGAGAGAATTCTCCCAGCAGGGGAATCTGAAAAGACACATGGTGGTTCATAAAGATGAGACATGATGACATCATCAGGAAAACATCATTTGAACACGGATGTTGACTTTTTTATTTAAAATATTTTCTAAAGCTTGGACATGCTTCCTGTGTAAAGTGGAGTTGGTTGATTTAGTTGATCTATTGTCAGTAAAATAAATTCTCTATTTTTTCTTCTTTCATGTCTCATTGTAGCTTCATCCTGCAATTAAGTCAGTCGGAGAGTTATGATTGTAACAATCCACAAAAGCAGAACTAAAGTTGGAAATGATTCCAAAAATTTAATAAAAAACAAAATTTCCTCATCTGGTTGGGACACATCTTAGAGCCACAAACTGATTCCACTCACTGATGTAAGCTGTTAGAAATAAATCCGCTTGTGTATGAATTTCAGATTAGATGTGATAAAAATTAGAAAATTGTTTAGAAAACCAACTTTCCTGGCAGTATTTTGGCTTTTTGATTCAGATTGTCATGTTTTAATTTTTGGCTTTTTATAAAATGTATATACATTTTTCAAGTACTAACGTTTTGTCAACAATCTGACAGAGTGATGTCCTCCAACCAGCAGGGGGCAGTAATACTTCAATGTAAACACTGAAAAACAACTGTAGGAAATGCAATTTATTTGCAATTTTTTAATAACATCATTCCTCAGATAAAAATGCAATGTTACAGGAATATACATCAGATATTAATTTAAAACTTGCTTTCAAGGGACCATACAGTCTAAATATACTTTTTCCTTTTTTTATTTACTGGTAGCGTGCGTTATAAGCAAGACAGACTCTGTCACCAATGACAGACTGACAAGTTACAGATACAAACTGTACATGACTTATTTACAAATCAAGTTTTTTTTTTACATTTTTCATTTCACTTTTTATGGAAAATAGGAGTAGAAAAAGTGATTGAATTAATATTCTGATTTTATTTGTATTCTTTCCCTTTCTAATATCTAAAATGAAATGAATGAAGAGGTAAAAGAAAACAAAACAAGAATTCTCTTAGAAAATGAAAAGAAAAAAAAGATGTGTCCATTGAGAGGCCCAGTCCCAATACTCGCACTGCACCCTACGGTCCTCAGCGAAGTGCACTTGGAGGAAGTGCGCAGTACACAAGTGTGCAAATAATTGCCGAATTGGGACAGTGAGCATTGCAACGTTGACCGCGACGTATGACAGGATGACGGTCGCTGTTTGTGCTACTTTTAAAAAAACTCTTTATTAACTTTCAAACAATTATTTGATCAAATTTGCATTTAATGATGTCCACATTAAATCTTAGTCTAACATTCAGAGCATGGATAAATATCAGTGAACTTCTTTCATTTTGGGTAAAAAAGGGAATGTTAAATATTTGGTTCTAATATTGAAAATTTAATCTTCCATAAATATGTTTTTCCTGACCGGAAGGGGAAAAAAATTCTCTTTTCATTTTTAATCTCAACATTTTATTGCCGACTCTGCAGTCTGTAAAATTATACTGAATGATATTAAAACAAGTGATTAAATTACTGGCATGTCGTGTCCAAAAATACACACCAGCACCGTTATCATTTAACATTCATCAACAAACATGTGATGCATCTTTTCAACACATAAACATTTGATTGTAATCATATAGCTACACAATAATAAAATACTCAGTATTTCTATAATTATACTTGAAAATCCATATTTTCATAAAGGGCACTTGAGCCATTGCTCCGCCTTCTCAAAATTCACACACAGCAATGGATTGTGGGTAATAGGGATCAAGGGTGCAAAGGGGGCGTGGTCAACTTCCGTACTTAAGAATCGGGACACCCTACGCACTCGCACCCCTGGAGGGGAACGCGCAATTGAGGGGCGTAAGGGTGGAAGTGTGAGTATTGGGACCACACCGAGGAGACAAAACTGAGGAAACCAAATGATGCTGGGCCAGTGTCACTAAGCAACCTTGGAACCAATGAAATTCCTCCTGCAGCGGAGGGGGTGTGGCTTATGTTTAAAAACTCAGTTACAAATGGCCACCTGCCTCCAAAGCTACCGCAAGCACAATGACACACTAACTCTTTATTTAGACCATAAATAGTGCTGTTATTCAATAGTACATGTAACAGTAGCGCCATTACTAATATTACAACAAGTTGGTCTCTGTGTGAACACCTCCCACCTTAAAATAGGATCAACGGCAAACTTTTTGTGACGCACATGATTGGAACAAAAACAAACTGCTCAGGCCTGTCCAGAATGACCCTTTAACACTTTGCATGAGCGGTGGCCGAAGACGATGGACGCGCCCGTAAGACACTACTGATGATGGGAGAGCAGACACACACGGCTCGGTCCAGGAAGAGAAATAAAAAGATCTCCTGCTGCATAAAAACACAACTCATGAGGATGCTGTCAGTGTTTAAAGCTGCATTTACACAAACACACACACATGCATGCACGCACACACACGCACACAAAAAAAACCCTCTGCTTTTGACTCTTTGTGCTCTAAAAGGGAAAAACCACTCTTGGATCAAGTTTGGCAGAAATCTGTGACAGCAAATAGTTAAGTCCTTTTTGAGTGTATGGTGGTCACGTTAACTAGCTAAAGCATGTAAAAAAAACATCCCAATCCTTTTCAGGCATCAGTAAGAGCATCCTTATGTCCTACATTCACTTGTTGACTGTAGATGTATTTATCATTCATGGTTAAACAGAACGTAGCTCTTATGTGTGAAATCAGAGAGGAGAAGCAGGCAGAAACATTCATAGTTCTTAGAGGACACTGCTGCCACTTTCTAGGGCTCTAATCTACCGAATTAGATCCCAAAACACTCACTGTGATGGATGCATTCAGTAAAGGAGGCTTTGGATTCTTCTTTGGAAAAAAGCAGTCTCTTTGTCAGCCTTGTTAGATGTCTGATTCGGGGTTTATCGTCATTTTTGCATAACCTCCTTAAACATCCTAAGTATTCACACAACGGTGCTGATTCTGCTACACAGTCAGAGAGTTGCTAATCTATACTGGTTCAAATTGGGAAAGCAAATCTGAGTCCCAGTAAAAGGTAGTTTCCCCAACAAAAAACAGAATATAGCTAATTAAGTTGTTTATTGTAAACGCTCAACAAGACGTGTGTTAGATGTAACAATGATTATTCTGTCAAACTTTGCGAACATCCCCCTGATGCAGACGACTGAAATGAGCCTTCATCATGCAGCTGGATCTGTGTTTAGTGTTCCTAAAGTTACACTTTTGCACAAAATCAAATTTTAAAACCAGGAATTATCTCTCAACATGACGGAAGTCGCCTGCTGGAGACCAGGAAAAAAACCAGGAAAATATTTGTCTTTTTTTGTAAAAATGCCAGAACAACGCAGGAATTAAAAACCTGACATGTTTAAATGAATTAGGATCCTCACACTTCTTCTTTCATAATCTGCAATATCCTGCACCAAACTGCCCTTTATCATATATCATATTTATTTAGATATATTTCAATTATTTCATATCTAAAATAAACAATTTATAATCTTGTTTATATATCTCATAATATATTCTACCTCTTACGTTCTGTCCTGTCTGAAAGCCCTTATCATTAACATCATCAAAATATCTGTACAACAGGAAAACAAAAGTGTTTTCTCTCCAACAAAAAGAGAATCGGCGTTTTAATTAGATTTCTTCATCAACAGGCTAATCCAACGTCGCCTAGAAAAGATAATAAAATCTCTATTAAAATAGTAATCTTAAAATATTTGTTGTCAGGATTAAACATGACCCTCAAACACTTTGACATGAAAATATAAAGCACTTCTTTTGCAACAATGTTAGATCCTTCATGAGGAGATCTGAGGAAAAAAGCTCTCCAACAATGGTGGTTTGGTTTATGGTACACGCACAACTGGAATACTTTTATATGGTGTTTATGCTGAAGTGTTTAGTCATGTTATCCATAATCTTTTAAACTCTCATTCTACTTTGTTGCGCCTCACTGACAAAAATACACAAAATATGACAAATTGTGGATCAAGTTTTGCCACAAGAAATTCTGGTGAAATTTAAACCCAACATGTTTTTGCATAAACATGGAAAACACACAGAATTCCTCAAACGGCCACGTTCCTGTGTGTCTGGAGTTTTTCAAGGTACCATCAGGCTCAAGGGTTCAAAAACAAACTGGCCAAACATACAACTAAACTACTTTTTTTGCGTCCTAGTCTGCAAAAAAGGCAGATGAATTAAATTCTCTACACAAATGTAGTTCAAGTCCTCCAAATTCATTCTTGGAAGAAAAAACATAGAAGCTACAAGATTTTGATGATTCAAAACAAACAGAAACCAAGTTCTTTAGAGGTGTTTTCATTTCTTTTTCTTTCTTTTTTTGGCATGTTGCTAGGATAATGTGTTGCTGATGTTGGACTACTCTTAGAGAGAGAGAGAGGAGCCTCTCGGTGCTACAGTAGGACCAGACCCTGACCTGTGCTGGCAGGCTGATGGTTGGCTGACTTGTTTAAGACATCCTCACAGAACATGAAAAAGCAAAAGTATGTTAGATTCCCAATTTAACATCTGTCCTGCACAATACCTTTCCTCACCCATCATTTATCAAAGGGCCTCTTTTCCCTGGAGTTACAGCACTTAAATATAATAAAAACGGATTTAAATTCTTTCTGCAAATAATCCAAATAGTTCCTATATTTAATAATCCCACTGAATTCCGTGTGCTCAAACAAAGAGGTCTTTTCTTCAGTAACAACTCTTTTATTCAGACTCATTCCTTTTGGTTTGAATTACAGGCCTTGAAAATAACTGCCCAATATAACTACATTCCCATATAAGTGACCTGCCTGCTCTTTATTCTAACATTCTGGTGATTAAATATTCTATATTTGTATACATTTTGCTATATATAGTATGTAAAAATATACAATCATAAGCTAGTGGTGAGACAACAGATATAATCAGTTATTTAGGACTTATATAGGACTTTATATCTCTAGAGAGGGAAACCCATGCACTTGGAACGTTACTTGAATATATAATTCACCATGTTAGAACTCAAACCACCCTAACATGATGCAATAAAGACTACAATCATCTCAAATCCTTTTCATCCAGCGGTCTTCCTCAGGCTAAAGGCCAGACTTCTCATACCGTCATCAACTGCTGGCTTGATTGTCGTCGGTTTAATGAAAATAATAATAAAAGTTTCCATACTTTGAGTCTGTGCTGCAGAGGGAGAGATTTGAGTTGCATTTGCTGTTAGTGAGATGCATCCTGCAGCTTATCTGGCTGGCATGTTTAGGAACATATGACGACAAACAAGAGTGACTTGTAAACGCACGCGTAAGTCATGGATGTCTAATGTAACAGCAGCTCCACAGCTGTAACCTGATGCTACCTGGACACAAAAATAGAGTCAATCCACAGTTTGAGTTGGTAGTGATACCTGTGTAGGCCCAGGAAATGATCAAAATAGCGCTTCAAATCAACTGTTACAAACAAGGTGGCTAAGATAGATTCTGTGTTTTGTGGATAAAGTTTTAGTAATTTGGTCCTTGAAACAATCTCTAATAGTTTATCTTCCCGTCAGCAGAGGAAAGAAATAAAGACAAAGTGATGATCAAGAACTCGTCAACATACAAGCACCTGCTGAAACATGGGAGTAAATGTACTCTAGCGTCTTATTTTTTATAATCTTGTCTGTCTTTCTCAGATTTGAAAAGTAATGGGAGGCCCTAAGACACAAGATATGCAAAATCTTCATCTGTAAAGAGTCAAATAATTACAAAGAGGAGAAATACTGACATTAATCAAGTATGTACACAAACTAGAAAAAGCTACACTGTAAAAAATTGTGATACGAGTCTTAACCTGACTGAAACAAAACAGCCAAAAAACTGGAATGCTCAATCAACACGTCAACTGCACTCAAACCCGATGATGCTCGACCCACTGAGGTTAAACTACTCATCAGTATAAGTGGAAAATATAAATCAAGATGTGGTCAAATATACTGAGACAAGGAGATAGAACTAGCTGGTTTTGCTGTTTATTTACCCAGAAAATAATAAAAAAAGACACATTTTCTCACTGTGAAAAAACTGATTTCCAGCCTCCGTCTCATTCAACATGCTGACCATCATCCAAATAAATACATCTTTACTAAACTGCACTGTTACAGACCTGATTTCAAGTATGTCTTTTAGAGTTAACTATAACAAACAGAAATCTTCATGATGCTGAATTTTCTTTCTTTTTTAAAATACTCTCACATTTTCTTCGAGAACCTTTTACACAGTCATGGTTATTGCATTGTTTTTGCATATCTTGTGGGCGGCAGGATTATACCCACTCGTATCATAATACTGCAACACGACACGCCTAAGTTCATGCTAACCCATAAAGCACATAGAGACTGCAATGCTGCTCGGCTTTTACACGGGGACACCACAGGGCTCTGAATCTCTCTCTACAGTGATAAAAGGAGCCTTAAAGACGTGAAGCAGGCCTGCTGTGGCACTTCTGATATGCAGGAGTTACTATATATATATATATATATATATATATATATATATATATATATATATATATATATATATATATATATATATATACATATATATATATCAGGTTACAATTTAAACTGAAGGATATTTCAGACATGATTATGTGAGTGTAAATACTGTCATTCATGGTTCATAATGTGTTTATAAAGTAACATTTATGGTTGTTGCTATTCTGCCAGATAGAATACAGTTGCTCGGATACAGAAACTACAGTAACATGTCTAAAATAAATATATTTTAGGACTTTTCGCATAATAGTCACCAGATCTAATTTTACATTAGCATAAATTAAAGGTGGAATATGGAACATTTTAATAAAAAGCTATGTTAAAAAAAAAACTCCACGGGGGTTTAGAGGTGTGCACAATAAATGTACAGTTTTTCCGTTAAAAGCTATATTTAAAAAAAAAAAAAAAAATCAAAATTTTATTTTGACGGGCACGACACTGGGTTTATGTTTATGTCTACCAGCCACTAGAGGGCACCGTTGTGCTAAAAAGTCCGCTGGGCAAGGCGAGGCTGGGACTGTGTAAAATGGCGGGATCGACAAGTCAAGCAGCTGATTCTGAGCGCAGAAGATGTTCTAATGTTAAATACTGTTGTAAAATAAGCTTATTAGTAGAAATTAGTCCTTACCTGGACATAGTACTGGCCGGTCACTTAATGTGTCAGCAGTGAACCAACTTCCCGACGGCTGGAAAAATTTGTTCTGTTGTTGCAATACCACCTCTAAACACTAGGAGGCGCCATAGTTTCCATGTTCCATATTCAACCTTTAATCAGAGTTGAGCTCTTGGCTCTCGTTCACTAATAGATGTCCAGATAATTGAGTAAAACCTGGAAAAAACAAACCAAAAGCCAATTCTCACCCCGAGAACAAACCACTAGGCAAACAAATTCTTGTCAGCTCACATATTTCTTTAAAATGAGAATAGAATAGTTCAAATAAATGCTAAAGATGCTATAATGAAGCCATGGATGAGTCTGGAAACGTCCTCAGAGCTGCAGTATGATCAGAACCACAAAACAACGATGGCACCGCCACTAAAACACTCAACATTCACATTTAGATTGCATAATAATGACAGAAGTCTGTTACTGGCACAGGATGCAGTGTGTATGGCAGTGTGTTTATGCATACTTTTGTCTGCCACAAACCTGCTCTGCTTTTAGCGGAGGAATTAGAGCTCAACAGTAAATCAAAGAGAAAAGGGTTAATGTGTGGGCTTTCTAAACTTTTACAACTATAATCATAAAAGATCTTTTAAAACACCTCTGAATTTACTTGGACCCCTAAAAAACGCATGTTTTCAGAACTTCTGCTGGTTTAAACTAATTAAATGGGGATGATTTAAATACAATCACTGCTTTGTGAATTTTCTCTAAATTGTCTATGAATTAAGATTTTGTTTTTTCATATTATTACCAGAGTTCTGAGATTTATTTCAGTTAAACTGTTAACAGAATGGGTAAAGGTTTCTGTGAAAGCAACAGGAATGCTTTAAAGCAAGACCTGTGCTGTAAACATCCCGTCTTGTTTACCTCAGCCAATAAAAAGTACAAGAACAATTCTCAGCTCCATCAGAATAAGGCTTACAACTGAAAAAAATGTAGCTAATTATTTATCAATTTAAACCAACATTTCCTGCACAAATTCTTTCTTGTATCCTAATTTTACCGTTGAATCTATCAAACTAAAAATGCATTCGTTGCAAACGAATTCAACTGTTCAGCGATGTGTCTAAGACAAAGATGTTTGAGCTAGAAATCTTGCAGCAACTGTACACCAGCCCTAATAATTTATTTGGAGTTGACGTTTTTGCTAGAAGTTGACGTTACGTTGCATGAATGTGTTACGGCCAAGTTCTCTCACGAGGCGTTACTGTGGCAGTAGAAAATTTGGTGCTTCTGTCGAGAGGGAGCAACTGCTAAAAGGCTTCGTACCTTCCGGCTAGCAGCAAAAGCTGAAACTCGCTCTGATCTCGCTGCAGACTTTACTCCTGACCACGTCTAAATGGGGCAGTAAAGAAAGGTTTTGTGATGGCTAGTATTCAAAGAAAGAGTGACTTCTCACCCTGCAGCTTGGCTAAAAAAATGTACAAATCGTGCTAAAGAAACCACAAAGCTTTGGAAGCATGCCTGTCCATGGTAACCCTGTGTTAAGGAGGCCCATTACAACACAAACGCACCCTAGCTCACAAACCACACATGGGCAAACATACACTCACTCACACACACACACTCACACACACACACTCACACAACATACTTGTAATGCTACCTTAATTTACTGTTTAGGCTTAAAATAAGCTTTTTAGAATACACAAGAAACCACTCGAACGTCCTCACACATTTTGTCTCTTCTGGTAAAAATAAATAAATAAATAGATACAATCTGTAAAAGGTGCATACGGATAGAGAAAGACCCCCTCCTCATTTTAAATCGCACACACACCGTCTCACACACTCATACGTCTTGTACTAAAACGCAGACACACGTACGCCCACACAAATATAAGTTTTACAGTCACACGCACACACTACGCCCTGCTTCAATACTTAAAACCTCTTAAAATTGTACTAAAATAAATCAAGCAAAAATACATTTATAAGACCAGCACCCCGATTGTGCAAACAAATCAAGGATAAATTAAACCGACGACGTCATGAATAGAAAACAAAATAGTCATGGCTAGCCAGTTTTGCACAATATTAAACTGTTAAATACATAGTGGGTGTGGTCTGTAGAAATAGAATGTGGCAGCAAATCCAATAGGATTCCACGCTGAGAGGAAGAGGAGGGTCTCGGAGAAGGAAGTGAGGTTGATTGACGCTAGATCTGGTGAGGACCCATGGCTGGAGTCTTTTCAATCGATCACTTCCGTTTTCTTCTCCACCCTACCCTCTAGGTCGCCCTGCACAACAAACGCACACCTCCTCGAGTGCTGAAAAAGTAAAATCAAACAAACAAAAGAAAAAAAACATCCAGCAGTGAGGGGTGAGGGAAAGTAAAACAGCCAAAGAGGAAGGAGGAAGGATAGAGAAAGGAGTGAGGAACAGTGAGGTATGAGGCAGAGAAGGGAGCTCGTTGTCTCTACTGAGCCATCAAACGCTCCTCTCGTTTCCTGTTTGGGGCAGCAAGTGGGTGTGGCCAAACGAGGAAAAGGGCGGAGGGGGTGAAGCCAGATCGAGGTGACAGACGAGGTGAGTCTTGCTGGAGCGTTACTGACCAGCTGGAAAAAAAAGAGCTTGCTAGCACCCTGTTGGCCAGGAAGTGTCTTTCTCTGCCTGTGTCCCCTGAACCAGCCCTCAAATCCTTCCCCCCCGACTTGGCTGGGGGTGGTGTGTCACCTCAAATCCACTCCCACGCTGGCAGGGCTGTGCTCCGTGGTTCCGTAGCTTTGGAAGAGGAGAAATGAGATTTCAAACAGGGCTTTCCTTGCCCCTGTTTTACACAATACAGCGCTTCGTCATCAATGAACTAAGAAGGAGTTGACCTTTGACCTCAAGTGGGTTTGGTCAGAAGGTAATCCTCAACTGACTCCTCCACAAGCTGGTCTGCTGTCCCCTAGCTGGCGTCATGGCGGCCAGACAAACAACAATAACACACCACCAAAGTAGGCATAGGAAATGAAAACATTAATATCATTCACAGGAAATCCATACAAGGACTTCCTGTCTCTGTGTTTTGTCTACCTCCCTTCCAGTCAGACGTTTGTCTTTTTTGCTTGTCTCTACTTTCCTGCTCTCCACACTTTGAGGACATGATAAAACTGTGAGGCACTTTAGAGCCACACTCAGACACGTGTGGTGAACACACTCACATACAAGTAGAAATAGAGAAAATCGCACACACACACACACACACACACACACACACACACACATTCGTTCAGATCGGATATAGTCTGATATACTTTACTGCAAACGTTCACACACATACTGACTCACTTAAACCAACAGAGTCATAACCATGTGTTGAAGGTTGCATCACTGGCCGCCACTGTCCAGAGCGACAGAGTGTGTAGGTAAATGTGTGTGAAGCGTGGGGACAAACAGAGCCAGCCGCGGCACTGTGAACCAGCCCTGACAGACCGTCAGCCTCTGATGGTGTCAGAGGGGCCTGTTCGCTGATCAGACCTGTTGAGGTGGCACCTACAAGCTTGTCACACACTCCATATCCTCATCCTCTAAAAGCCCACTGTTCTTCCGTTGCACTCCTGCCATCACCACTGAACTTCTATGGTGTCTTTCTTCCCTCCCTTCTGCCTCTTCCTCCTCGTCTTCTCGCCCTCTCCCACTGGCTAGCAGCTCCTGCCGCTCCTCTATAGATGACGGCTCATGGACGTAGCCTCTGCTTCCTGCAGCCTCTGCCCCACCTTCACTGGGGCTTAAGCCGACAACTCGGTCCCTGTGTGGTGCTGCTGTTGCTGCTGCTGCGGCTCTATGGAAGGGGAGGCTGCCATTAGGGCTGTGCTGAGAGGTGGAAGAGGTGCTGGATGTGGTGTTTGTGGCTGTGCTGCCATTCAGAATGTTGTTGGCTGCATGCTCCATCTCCTCAATGGTCATGTCACACGCATCGGCCAACTCGGCTTTGGTCGCCTCAATGAACAATGGGTCCTGGGCAAACTGGCCCAAACCTTCTGATATTAGAACCTTGGAGAAATAAAAACAAGGGATGAGTGTTTTCTGGTTGTAGAATGATGTTGAGATATTTCCTCTCATTGGTGCGGTTGAGACTCACCGCTTCTACAAGACTTCCTGCGCTGCCGTGAAATAGCGAGCTGGAGTCTTTCCCCAAAAGCGACGGCACCGTTAGTGACACCGGCCGTGGCGCCCTCTGACTGGATGCTGACATGCTCGGGGTGGGGCTAGGGCTGGGCACTGGGCTGTTCCCATTACTGTCGCTGTACCTGGAGTAAGAGCATTTATTGGTCATAACTTCCTATATCTGTCATTGATACTTACATTAGAAATGTACTGAATCTCACCAGGGCCCACAGTTGACAGAAGGCAAGCTGGTATTGAGCTTTTCATGAGAGTTAGCGCCCTCTAGTCTCAGAGAGGGAACCTGCTGGTAGGAGGCATCACTGCACTGGCCTGGATAAAAATATTGTAAACACAGCAAAACAATGATGAAGCTATTCTGCTTTTACAGATCAGTTTTTGTATGAAATGTTACAATATGCATGTTCATGAAATATGATCCAATTATTTTCAGCCTTTTGGCTTTTCCTGTGTACCTGTGGGGCTGGCTGGAGGCGTAGAGCACAGCCGGCTAAAGAGTGTAGGTGAGTGACTCCTTCTCAGCAGAGGACTTAACCCTGCCACTGCCAGAGCCTAGACAAAAACAAATCATACCAAACACACCACATTTAAAACAAATGAAAATAAGAAAAACTAACATGCATCTAAATGAAACAATGTGTTTTATACCTGTTGATGTACGAGATGTAAGGGTACAGCTGTCTTCTGGGAGATGTCCGGCTTTGAATGTCTCCGGAGACACTCCAGATGGAAAGATGCTCTCCGTCCTGGCACGTACAACACATGAGAGCAGTTATGAGTAAAAAAATGTAAATTACAACCACTGCATTTATGATCATACATTAGGGATGCACACTATATCAGCATCAACACTGGTATCGGCTGATGTTAGTCATTTTGATAAGTAAAACTGGGCCAATATTAACAAAATGCTTGTTGCCATTTGCAGCATCAAGTGTGTGTTTTGGGAGGAGGGGGATGGGCAGGGGGTATTTGTTTGGGCATGTGACTGATAGTGATGAAGGATTGTGAAGCGGAGAAGCCATGTAGGTCATGTGGTCACTTTTACAAGGTGTCAAAAATGTAGTGAAATATTAAATAATATCAGTTATTGGCCATAACAGCTGTATTAATATTGGAAATGGCGATTTATATCAGTTATACTAGGGATGCGTGATGGCCACTTATGAGCCGATATGAAACGTTACGCTCAGAGCCACTCGCCTCCTTAACAAAACGTCCTCCTCCCTTTCGTTTTGTGATCAAGGTGGAGAGAAAATCCTCCAGCCTGCTGCAGGTTCTGTTTGCTCATTGAGCGGTGAGTCTGCTGCGTGTGTGTGCTCGTGTGCACGCTTGTTAACGACTTGTTTTTTTTCACTGAGAAACTCCGAGAGCGCACAGGGGAGGTCAAGGGGGGTGCTGTCAATTACTGCCTCAGTGCCGCTCACTTGTTCCGCCAGGTGACACCTCCTTTAGGAGCATTTTGCTAACAGGAAGTGTGGGTGAAGGTAGACTCCACCCATGGTGTGATTTACCCATTAAGTAACTAACAACACATATCTCCTATTTGTACTTCTTCACAAGTTACCAAACAAACAAAAATATCTCAACTAAACCTTGAATCTGTCATAGTTTGACATTTTGAGTGAAAGGAGAAGTAGCTGAAGGGTTTGATGTATAATATGTGCATGGTATGTAAAACTATTGTCATTAAAAGAGTAAAAACAATACAGATGATTTCCAGTACTACATTTTAATGCCAATGTTGGCTGATAATATCGGACATCTCTAGTTTGTACATATCTGTGTTTTCTCACCCAGAGTGGTTGGGCAGAGGAAGACTCTTCGTGGAGACTGCCATCGTCCTCCTCCTCCTCCACCTCCTCCCTCTTTTCGTTCCTCTACTTCTTCTGCTTCCTCCATGGGAGTCAGCTGTTTACATGTTTCATCATGACACACCAACCTAACAAGTGCACACAAACGAAGAAGTGAGCTAAACCCCGTGATCTAATCTAATTTAGGATGAAGACTATTCTGTGAATAATTCTCAGCAGTACATATCAGAAGAAAGCGAGCGGTCATCTTCCTGGTACTCCCTGTCGTCACCATAACTCTCATCGTACGTCTCCTCTGTTGACCCCTCCCCTCTCCGGATGATTGGCAGACAACTGTCACTCGAGTCCGAGCTACAGATAAACGGGCAAACGACCAAACAAGCAAGCACACACATAAAAACACAAAATTAACATAAGCACACGGCACAGATGGAGGCACATGTGGACAAACAGTCAAACCAATGTAAATACAGAGAAAAAGCAGCTGATTGGCTGAAAGGTTAGTGAGGCGCTTCAGAGGAGGGGGGGCAAAGAAACCCAGAGAGGCTTCACTACTGCATGTATGGCAGGAGGAGGAGAAGAAGCCTGCAGAGAAGCGGGTGGGGTTTACAGCTGGTTTGTTAAAGCAATATGGTGACAAGACCTGGAATATGACGAGTGATGTGAAGACTGAAGTTCAGAGATGTTTAAAAAAACAAAAAAGTAAGGCACACAGCTGCCATGAAGTGTTTGAAGGCTAAGGCTCAGAGTACAGTAAGGTTAAAATACAATCCCATAGCAGAAAAAGCTTGATTTTTATTGGAAATGGAAAAAAAAGAATTGTTAGATTTTGTTGTTTTTTGAGTAGAAACCCTTCACATAATCTGCATTAAAGGTGGAATATGGAACACGAACGCCAAAGCGACATCTAGTGTGTGGAGGTTGTAGCTGCAACAATAGAACAAGGTTTTCAGCCGTCGGGATGCCAGGTTTGCTGCCGATACGTGAAGTGAGCAGCCAGCACCATGTCCAGTGACCAGCGCCGACAAAAAGTCTCATTCAGTACTTTAAAGGATGAGTCTCAGTTACACTTTCTTAATATTAAGCCAAACCTAATAGTTGAATACCATATACTGTTTTTAATTTTCAGTTTCTCTCCAATCATTTTATAGATGTTTTTTTTTAATAATAGTGGTGGTATTATTATTTTAACTTATTTTATTTATTCCTTTAGTTGTGTGATGCTGTTGTTGAGGCAAAATTAGTTTAATGTTTTATTAAATTTCAATCATTTTAGTTAAATTTAAAATTAAATAAAGAAGCGATTTTGGAAATAATGAGAGACGCACTGACACATACTGTTGTATAGTTTTTTGTTTCTTTTTTTTGGGGGGGGGGCACCACAGAGCATTTGTGCTTAGGGCACCCAAATGGCTAGCACCAGCCCTGCCAGTGACGACCTAAACTCACTCTGGTTTTAGATCTTTTATGGTCGCTCCTCTTCTGAGAAGGATAACGACATCTTCTGGGCTCAGAAGCAGCTGCTTGACTTGCGGAGTCTACCATTTTCCACAGAGCCAGCCTCGCTGTGCCGAGCGGACTGTTTACCGTATTTGGAAACCTGCAATAGTGCCCTCTAGTGGCTGGTAGATGTAAACATAAACCCAGTGTCCTGCCCGTCAAAATAAATATTTGATTATTTTTTAATTAAAATATAGCCTTTAAATGAAATAATGTACCTTCATTCTGCACACCTCTAAACGCCCCATTGGGGTATTATTATTTTTTAAAAATATAACTTTTTATTAAATTGTTCCATATTCAACCTTTAAGAGGAATAACATTTTCTTATTTATCAACTAAGGTTTTCCATAAGTCTTTTAAAGTTTATTTTTGTGTCTCTACTTCAGCATTTGAAGGGATAATTAAACAAAAATAAATATGTTTGGCAGAAGAGAGCAAGAAACAAACAAAAACTGCAAAGAACTGTCACAAAAAAGTTTGTGATTTCAGTAAATCTGTCAGTGGAAAGAAGCTTCTGCAAATTCTATTTTCTTTTGATTCAAAGCAAGGCTGAATGAATGACTTTTGAACCATTCAAGGTTTTTCTGATTTGGGGTTGTTGTTGTTTTTCCACACATATTACAGGCTGACAGATTCAGGGATAAAAGGGGCTGTGAAGAAAACTCGTCATCTTAAAGATGTCTTCTCACCAGTCACGTGTTTCATACTCCATTCTTTAGCTTCAAGGAACCATTTGGACTTTTGAATTTTAATGTTGTCTTCTTCACCAGCGTTTGCCTAAAATAACTCTCCAAAAATCTTGGCTTCAGATTAAGAAACCAACTTGTCTGCAAAATTCTATAAACAAAATTTTACTATAAAATTTGTTGAGGTTTAGGCCTTGTCCACACGAAGCCGGGTTTTTAAAAAAACAAATATCCGCCCTCCCAAAAAATAACATCCGCATCACCTCGTTTCTAGAAAAAACTCCATCCACACGTAACCGCATAAGTGCATTGTTAAGCACATCCATAGGCATGCCAGACCTGTAGGTGGCAGTAGTTCCCCCGAATCCTATCCATTTCGTCTTTCTGCTCAACTTCAACAAAACATGAAACATGGCGCCTAGCTCGCTTGTGTGGATATATATATATACTTATATATACAGTCTTTGGTGTGGACCGATAAGGAGGTAGAATCACAGACATACGTAGATGCCTCGTGGACTGGCACTGCCTATTGTAGCTGCCGTAGTGGCCGGCCGCCATCTTAAATGGGTCTCCATTCGCACCCAGTGCATTCATTTCTACTGAGGAAGGTGCTTACCCAGCTAAAAAACACATTTTTATCAAGCTTTTTCACTAATTCAGACACATGGTATGGCATGATCATTAAAATACAAACATAAACAAAATAAATGAAAAAAAAATGTTTTAATAGAAAATCCCATCAGGTAGATTATAAAAGTCAATAGTAATCCCCCGTGATCTGTTTTCAATAGTACGCCGGTTGTTGCAACCATAGGCTGCACAAAAATGGGCATAGTTGCTCACTCTGCATTGACTTTGGACAGTGAGGAGACCCAACCAATATGGCGGCGACGCTGTTTTGCTCTCCAGCAGACAGTGACGTGAAACCTAAAACTCCGGTCCTCACAGAAATGCTGAAAACGGAGAAAACACAGATCTTCACTTTGGCTGGAGTTTTTTAAAAAATATTCGTTTTTGTAGAGTAAATCTTTGTTTTCGTGTGGATGACAGACTGAATCGTAGATAAATATCTTCGTTTTGGGAGATACCAGGCTATGTGTGGACAGGGCCTTAGTTTAACTGTAAATGCCTACAGACTTCTGGTGAAGATAAACAATAAAATATCAAAACACTGCAAAGCTCCTTTTATCAGCTTTTTAAGGGCCCCACTAGCAAACTCTGGGTTAGATCATTAAAACCTGATTCAATGTCACCTTGTTGCTAATCAGATCCAACACAAATAGCATCAGAAAGCTCATACTTTGACTGTAGCGATCCAAGATTACACACAGTCTTAAATATGCAAACTATGTTTTTGGTCTAAAGTTTTTGATTTCAGATCCTCGTTATAAATTAGCATGGAATTAAACATTAAGCACAAATAAAAATGCATCCTTGTTGAAACCATTGCAACATCAAACCATTAGACTGCTGCACTTATAGGAATATAAAGAACAAACTCAGATAAGTAAGAGCTTTCAGATGTTTGCACAGGTTTCTTTACAGATTGTGTCTAACCCAGACCTGCCATATTACACAATCAAACAACAGCAACAGCAGCCCTTGATAAGATGGGTTTGGGCGCACTGCACCAAACAGTCCATCTATGGCTTTCATTTTTGAGTTGCGCCAGGAAGCCTGGCCTTTGCTGTAGCAACTGAAGCATCATAGCAGCAAGTACCGGTGTTGCACCTTGACAGCTATGCCATTTTGTAAAGCATCATGAGGGAAACTAGCAGAACACACACACATTCTCTCTCTGTCCCCTGGTAACATACCGCATGAGGGTGTCATAAAACATCCTGCTCGCCAAGAAAAACAGGAGACAACGAGAGAAAGCAGGTTGTAAAAAGAAATGGGAGGAAATAGGGGGATTATTTATGCCCATAGGGAAATTGCAAAGTTGTTAATGCAATAAAGTTTTTGAAAGAATGGAAAGTCTGGAGTTCAAAAGCATGTAAAAGAAGGAAACTGTCTTATTAATAATATTGCCTTGCACCCACCTCTTTGGAGGGAAGCACCATGCAGATCTTGGCAGCAGGATGGGGGTAAGCGGTTGCCCTGTGTGCCCGTCCACAGTGCTGATAGACGGGCTCGGGAATCGACTGACCCCCTGCGTCTCCGCCCCCGTCATGCTGGTGTTGTTGGCATTGTTAATGTTGGCGTTTGAGCTTGATGAGGAGTAGGAGGAACGGGTGAAGGTGGTTGAGTCCATTAGCTTCTCGTGAGACGGGCTCTCGCCTTCACACGGGGAGCCCTTTTGGCTGATGTGCAAGGGACGCTGAGTGGTGAAGGACTGTGGGAAGGATCCTCGGCCATCGCTCTGGTTGTAGTAGTTGACGTGGTTGCCAAAAAGGCCACCAGTACGCTGCATTATGAGAAAAAAAGTTCAAGTCAAGTGTTTCCTTATATGGCCATGTTTACAGCTGGTCATTTTTACTCAGGCATGGGAATGCAAAAGCAAAGCAGCAAAATAACTTTACTGCAAGAAAAATTTTTTAATCAAATCTAAAAAGAGCTCTTAACTTCATTCAGTTAGCTTTGGTCGTAAACAGCCTATGAATGTTGCAATGGTAGTGAAAATGGAAGACAGATCAACTCACCATTTTGCCAAAAGCACGTACAATTGTGTGTGCTTATATGAGTTTACGTTCTATAGTAATGTCTGTAAGTTTGTATTTTTATTCAACCTGTATAGTTTCTTCTTTATATCTGTCTAAATCCAAGATGACCTCTTCTAAAACAGGAACTCCGTAAAATGCAGCCAGTCTGGAACATGCAGGTTTCTGTCATCAAGACTTTAAGCACATGCAAGCATGTCCATGTATGTGCATGGAGCTTGAAGCTGGAGCTGATCATCTCTTTTTTCTCTCTGGAGAGTGAGTAGTGGGGGCGTGTGTATCCAACCTTTACCCTGAAGATATCGTCCTCGGATGCTGCTGACACAGGCTCCTTCAGGCCTTTGTCCAGCTCCTCCTCCACATTCAGGTCTCCAGAGATGGCCCTCCTAATCTCTGGACCGATGTCATGCAACGTCCGCAGGCCCGCCTACACACACAGCGTTAATTATACGCTGTCTTTTTTCATATTTCAATCACAAAAACACCCCAACTAAATACGCCTGGCAGATAATTTAAAACATCAGAATTTTCTTTCTGAAGGTCTTGACACGATTAAATCATATATCATAAAGTGAGTCTAAAAGGTGTGTACCTGCAGAGAGAGGGCAGTTTTGGGAGGCACCTTGGCCACCAGCCCTTGTTCTTTCCTCTTCTTAAACTTGCGGAAATATTCCTGGATGAGGAAGGTAGCGTAGAACTTCCCGACTGTTACCTCATCGTCTGGGAGGAATAAAATGACAAAAAGGAGCGGTTAAAGTAACAGACCTCAATATGTTTTAATAAACAGATGTGATGCCATGTGGTGGAGTTTTCATACCACCAGCAGGGGGCACTACTTGATCCAAAAGCTTCATGCTGGTTCTTTTCCAGATCTTTTTCACAATTGCCCTCAGTTCTTCATTTGCCTGCTCCAGATTACCTGCACAGGTAACACACAGGAGACATACTGTAGGGCAGCTCCTTCCTTTACACATGACAATAAAACATTTTTATGTAAAAAACTATAAATTCTATATTTCATTTGTTCCGTTCCCATGTTTTTCAATGATTGTCCTGCTGTTTTGCACATCTGTGATGGGAGCTTTAACGGGTGTTTGGTGTGTGTTCTTTACCCTCTGTCTTGATCCTGAGTGCTGTTCTGACCAATGCAAACAGCGTGGCGTTAAACATCACAGTTCCATCGCTATTCAGAGGCATATTCATCGACACCAGCCGCTGCAGGACATTAAACACACGGTCAAATAAATTAATGCTACTGCAAGATCTCAAACAGCACAGCTTCAAAATCACTCAAAAATAGATTTTAGAGACGTTTTCAGACTCTACATGTAAGATATGCAGCCAGCGTGGTATTTGAAGGATTATAGAATGTACTAAGTGGTATTCATTACACATTCACAGTGATTTTAGACATGCAGAACATCTTCATGAATGTGCAGAGCTGTATGTACCTTACACGCCACCCTGTGTGGACAGAGCTTTCCAAAACCGAGGGGAGGCTGAATTCTCCGAAGCAGAGTGACCACATCCAAATGTTTTATCCTTCCCCTGAAAACAGCACAGAGGTCTGAGCGTAGGGACTTTTGTCTGCAGCTTTATACTTGTGATGAGATAGTCTGCACTCTGAAACTTACTTTGCTTCGGGGTCATATTCAGCCCAGATTCTCTTGAACTCGTCAAGATGATGTGGACCCAGAATTGACCAATCACGTGTCAGATAGTCAAAATTGTCCATGATGACAGCCACAAACAGGTTGATGATCTAGGAAACAGCAGAAATTGTGAAAAAATCACAATGAATTCTTTCTTTAATTTCAAAAATACAAACGCTTTCTTTTCTGCCTTTTGTACTCACTAGAAAGGCACAAAGCATGTAGAAGCTGACAAAGTAAATGATGGCGAACTGGCTGCCGCAGTCCTCGTTGGATGTGTGGTTTTCATGGGTCGAGCCTTTCTCACACGGCCGATTGGGTGAACACGCCAGCATGATCTCCTGCCACGCCTCACCTGTTGCACATCTGAAGCGAGCACAATCCCACAAAGATGCACACACACACACACACACACACACACACACACACACACACACACACACACACACACACACACACACACACACACACACACCCACACACACCATTGGCAAAACAAAGACACGGGCACACACATTTGTTGTATCATGTGTGCAGTGACACCATCATATAAATCAAAAATGAATAATTATCATTTGTTAAATTTTATATTTGTATATTGGGAGTATTTTGATGGAGATTTCAAGTATTCAATTACAACTTTAGACTCTTTCTTGCATTTAAAACTACAGACTAAAATGAATTGATAGTTCCCTGCATTTTACATTAACTGGAATTTAGGGAGTTATTGATGTAAAAGGTAGGATGACACAAGGATTAGGAGCAGAAACTAAAATCAGGTCAAAGTAGAATAAAACAGGTGACAGAACAGTCTAAACAAATGTTAAAGGAGCATTACAAGCTTTCTCACCTGAAGAGGAGCAGCACAGCCTGAGGGAATGTCTGGAAATTGTTGTTCCTATTGATTTGTGTGTGGTCCCGCAGCGCTATCTTCCCAAACATCTACACAGGAAATGATGTCAGAATGAGACAAAGGAAGTCAAATGGAATCAGAGTTTAACTGTTTCCAGAAAGATGCAGCAACAGCTCACCTGCATGCCGATGACTGCATATATGAAGAAGAGCATCACTATGAGCAGAGCTACGTAGGGCAGAGCCTGAAAGGAGAAGAATGTTTAATGAAAACCAGCATTATGAATGAAAATAACACCAAAAAGCACTTGTGTGTGTGTGTGTGAAAAGTCAACCTCCCGTCATGGTGTGTTTAGGTTTCCACTCACCTGGAAGGATTTGATGAAAGTCCAGAGCAGGGTTCGGATTCCTTCCCCTCGAGACAGCAACTTCACCAGCCTCATCACGCGGAACAACCGGAAGAAGGTAATGGATATCCTGGCATTTTCTTCGGAATTCTGAAGTCCCTTTTAGTGGGGTTTGTTCGTGTCGTTTTTATTTATTTTTAAGAGGGGAAAAAGGACACATGGGAACACATGCAGATGAGTAAGGAATAGAGGTACGCACACACACATACACACACACCATGCATGCACACTCAGACACACACACGCACGCACGCACACATGAATGCACGCACGCACACACACACCATGCATGCACACACGCACGCACACACACGCACACATCCATGCACACATGCACGTACACACACGCACATGCGTACACACGCACGCACGCACGCACACACACACACACCCCCCCCCCAGGTTAATAAATGGAAAACAGCATCCTCATCAAGTTAAACAAACAGAAGTGATCTAGGAGAGAACTGGGAAGTCATGCTTCTTTTTGTGACTTCATGGATGAATCACTTGGCAACAACAAACATCCAGCAGCAAACTGGAAACACACACCTCAGCACAAGCTCCTCTCCTAACCCTACACTCAGGTTTCTCAGGTACTTTACAAACACAATTACCTAAAGGCAGCCAGAATATGATTTTACTGGATCTCATAGTTCATTTGACTCGACATTGTTTATCTTATGACTAGAGCCACAATACAGCTGTTGCTCTTTTTCAGTACATTTTAAAACAAAATAATTCAAATTCTTAACAATACAAGATTCATCTATTTCATTTGGAGCATGTTTTCTGTATTTTTCTTTTCAGAACATCTGAGCATCACTTTGCCTTCAAACAATTCTTTGATTTGTTTAGGAAAGTTAGATTTTTGCTCCAAAACATCTCTGCAAAGTTCAGTCGGGTGCACGCTTCTCTCTAAATTCCTGTAGTCGCAACCAGAATGCAAGTCCATGATTAAATATTTAGTCATACAGCAGAGTGCTATTCTAATACAGACTTATTTATTTATGCTGCTGCTGTTTGCTTCCTGGGACAAAAAGCCAAAACAACAACAACATTAGGGTTCCTGTACAATAAGACGCACCAAATACAACAGACAAGAGAAGATTCCTCACAAAAGACACATGCACCCAGTCGAGACTAAAATATACAAAAACATTTCACACAGATCTAACTATTTTAGCTCCTTGACAATCAAGGCAGATCAAAGCCACACTATGTCCATCTTTCTAATTAAAATGACTCATTTTGAGTCAGCAAACACAACATCTGCCCTCTGAGTCCTGTTGCCAGTTGTGTTTTTCCAAGAAGTCCTCATGCTCTATGTAAATCCCACAGAGAACACGCAGTGTGCTCCAGCAAAGAACACGCCACTCTCTACATATCTTGCTGCAGTCTGGGACATCATTAAATTATTAGAGGACTCAGGTGCTTCAAACTCTTCTCATTTTTAGATTTTTGAATAACACTCAAGGGAAACATGAGTTCATTTCTAGTCGTATGTTTCTGATAATGCACCGATAAGTCATTAAGGGTCTGACTGGTCCCAGACTCTAATGGCAGATATGCTGAAAATGACTTATCCTTCCCAGGAGAGGAGTCACAATTCAGTCCTGCAAGTAATATCACAACTGGACCACAGTGGGCACCACTCCACCACTGAGAGAGTTGGAACAGTGGGCAGGAAACGTACAGAGGTAAAAGGAAGAGGAGAGAAAGAGGCCGAAGACAAAAAATATATTTGATTGGAGAAGATACAGACATAGATAGATAGATAGATGATAGATAGATAGATAGATAGATAGATAGATAGATAGATAGATAGATAGATAGATAGATAGATAGATAGATAGATAGATAGATAGATAGATAGATAGATAGATAGATAGATAGATAGATGATAGCGTGACCCTAACCCAATGTGAAAGCATGAAGACTACCACTCCCATGACCGAGGTGGCAGAGGGTGCCATGGCAACAATGGTGACTCAATGAAAGTCAAAAGACTCCACGTGTACCAGGCCTTCACCACACACACATACACACATTCTAGATTATATCTATATATGTGTGCCCGTGTAAATCTGTACAAAAAGTTCTAAGTCCTGCCTCATTTCCTTAGATTTTGCTCCCAGGTTGCCAGACTTTCTTGTAATCATCTAAAGTGGTCCATAGAGCAATGTTCTTAAATATTCTCTGTTTCGGTCCTTGTACCTGACCATCATCTGACAAACTAGTTAGGCTAATTTATCCTGACTTTTGAATCAATCAGACTCCAATCAAGGCTCCCAAACTTAAGGACTCAAAAAAGTGTCAAAACGTGATAACTGAGTAAAAGAAATGTTTATAAGTTGGATCCCTGTGCATGTTGTCACTAGAAACCTGCAGAATGCCACATTTTTAAAGATGATTCTACCAAAAATCAACAAAAAAGTAGACATTTAGGAGTTTCTCTGCCAGGTTAAAACATGATCTGATCAGTAAATGTTGACTTGTCAACACAATCTAACATTATGATCAGGTACAAGGATCAGACAGAATTTAAGTACAAAAGGAGACAAAGTCCAAAGAAAGAAATTGAGGAAGCCTTAAGAATTGTATCAAGATCAAGTTAAAATATTACAAGAAAGACTTGCAACTTGGAGGCAATTTCAAAAGGAACAAGTGATGGTTTAAAACTTTTGTAGATATAGACACATATATGAATATAACTCTGAGCATGCTGCAGAAGATCACAGCACGAGCGGCAGAAGGAAGATGACACGCTGGATGAAAAGCCAAAAGTTTGACGTCATACCATGGATGGCATAGCAGAAGGAGGAATGGAAGGATGGAGGGATGGAAGGATGGTGGTGGAATTAGGAAGGCGGACGAGGTTACCGTCAGGGCGTACCATTTGCCTTACCACAGGGGGGTGAGAGGAGGAAGAGGAGGAAGAGGAGGACGAAGAGGAGGAGGACGAGGACGAGGAGGAGTCAGCTGGCTTTAAGGAAAGGCAACAAAGATCAGCACCAGAGTAGAGCCTTTGTGTGTTAGTGTCACTCTACAGCATGTGTGTGTGTGTGTGTGTGTGTGTGTGTATGTGTGTGTGTGTGTGTGTGTCTGAGAGCTCCTGATCATATGGTGGTAACAAATGTCAGTTCACATGAGCCCAAAGGGAGGTGTGTGTGTGTGATGTTGCTGCGTATGGAGACTGCTGCTATCCTCCTGCAGACCACATTAAGCTGAATCACCTTCTATCAAAGTGGTGAAACACTGAAATACGTAGAGGCTGTGTGGGAAACATCAGTCCAGGACTTTAAAGTCTGGAAAACGGGGTGATGGAGAGGGCTATCTGTTTCTTTATGAGCACATGGGTCTGCTTGCTTGATGTGGCGCTTCTGTAGCTATCCGTTTTTCTTTCTGCCAGCTGAAGCTACATTAGAGACTCAGACTGGG
The DNA here is from genome assembly GCA_006937985.1 of Aphyosemion australe. Classification (NCBI taxonomy): domain Eukaryota; kingdom Metazoa; phylum Chordata; class Actinopteri; order Cyprinodontiformes; family Nothobranchiidae; genus Aphyosemion; species Aphyosemion australe. Next base: position 4,994,653 of record SSNS01000001.1, read on the forward strand.
TTCACTTAATCTAGTTTTTGTCTTGAACTTCTAAAACTGACTACAGCCCTAACTTTAATTTACCCTCAAGCCAAAGAAGCAGCAAAGTACCATAATAAGGTATAAATCTGGAAAATATTGACACAAGATGCTTTTTTTGTTAATTTGAGCTCATTTGTATCTAAAAGGCTCAAAAATCTTAGATTATAGGGAGACACCTGCTGGTCATTACTGGGATTGCAACATTTCAGACTGGAGTAATAGATTAACTGGAAGCTTAATCTATAACTCAGGCCATGTTAAAATGCCTTATGATCACAAAACAGATGAGAAAACTGGAGCCATGGCGTCCTCCCTTCAAAGATAATCAAACCTTTGAGAGAGGATACGGGCACAACAGAGCAAGAAAGTATCAAAGCAAAGAAAGAAATGAGCAAAATTAGTAAAATAGTAATTTCAGAAACAAGAGCAGAAAAAGAAAAAAAAATGTTGATAAATAAACTAGAATGTAATGAGGGAAAATTCAAAGAAACAAAGAAAGTAAGGGAGGGATTGTAACAGGGCCATTGTGTACTTAGTTAATACTTTGTTCAGGGGCTCTAAATAGTAAACATGACACTAATAAATATAATAATGTGTTGTGAAGAAAAGTCTGAATGGAGGATGGAACCGTTTGTGGTTGTGTGAAAGTTGGCATATGGCATGTAGGCAGCTGGTAAAAATCCTGTTGATTGTTGTGTGAGAAGAAGGATGGAAGAAAGGAAGGAAGGAAGGAAGGAAGGAAGGGAGGGAGGAAGGAAGGAAGGAAGGAAGGAAGGAGGGAAAGAAGGGAGGGAGGGAGGGAGGAAGGAAGGAAGGAGGGAAAGAAGGGAGGGAGGAAGGAAGGAAGGAGGGAAAGAAGGAAGGAGGAAGGAAGGAGGGAAGGAAAGAAGAGAGGGAGGATGGAAGGAGGGAAAGAAGGAAGAAAGGGAAGGGGACAAGAATGGAAGAAGGAGGGGAGGGAGGAAGGAAAGAAAGAAAAAAGGAAGGAAGAATGGAAGGAAGGATGATGGGTGGAGGAAGGAAGGAAGGTAGGAAAGAAGGAAGGAAGGAAGGCATGGAGAGAGGGATGGTGACAGGGATGATGGATGAAGGAAGGAAGGAAGGAAGGAAGGATGGAAGGAAGGAAGGGGGGATGGAGGAAGGAAGGAAGGAAGAAAAAGGAAGGGAGGGGGAGGGAGGAAGGAAGGAAGGAAAGAAAGAAGGAAGCATGGAAGAAATGCATGGAGCAAGGGAAGGCAAAAGGGATGATGGAGGAGGAAGGAGGGATGGATGGAAGGAAGGATGATGGATTGATGAAGGAAGGAAGGGATAATAGAATAAAGAAAGGTATGGAGGGAGGGATGGACGGAGAAAGGAAGGGAAGGGGAGGTCTGCAGGAACATGTGTCTAGTCACTAAGGAGATTACGTGTCTGAGTGTGATGTTTGAAGATCAATTTCAGTGTAATTTATTTTTGGATTCCTTATTGTTTAAATGAAAATAAAGCTGAGTATAAGACATTAGCAAATTAAATGGAAAAAAGGATCATTTTTATGTTCTTCATAATAAATAAAACCAACTCAAACAAAATAGGTTGCAAGGAAATTAAGTCCCTTGGAGAAATGATGTACATTTATTAAACTAAAAGAAAAATAAATTAAATCAACCATTTTTCTGACTTTTTTTCACATAGCATTAGAATTTATTCAGGTAAAAATTTCAACAGTTCGGTCATTGCCATGGGTAACAAAGGTATCATTTTCTTTAATATTTTGAAGCTATTTTTCTCTTTTTTGATCAATACATTGGATTTTTCCTCCATGAATTAGAATAACTCAAATGAGCCGGGGTCTAACAGACCTTAAATAGCCAATCGAAGGCTGACCTGGTATAGAGCAAGTTAACCGCATTAAACCAGACCTGTGTTACCCAGCTTGCTGTTTTAGGTGAGCAAGCAGCACCGCAAACCAACGAGGAAAAACGACAGAGAAAGAGAGAAATAAACATAAACAAAAGAGTAAAAAGCTTAGAGAGAAAAGGAGGAAGATAAAGGAGAGAGGAGGAGGCATTCCAAAGAGAAAGAAGAGAAATTGATGCAGTTCATATTAGCATCCTCTGCAAGACACCGCTCAGAGCAATCCACTACCAATCTATTCACACTAGCTCTACTCAAACCAAACTAAAACGTAAAAGAATCCAAACAAGGTTTAAGAAGCACCCGCAGGTCGCTGGGGGGGGGTTAGAGACCCGGGACTGAGGAAACATTTACTTTTATGGGTCAGGAAAAATAAATTCAGCTAGTCAGCAAACACCCAAAGAGCAGGAAGGTGGGTGCACTCAGATGGCATAATTTGGCTTTTTAATATTTACCACAAGCAGAAAAATAACATTTTAAAAGCTAGCCCGTCACTGCACTCCACTGTACACTTCCAACATTAATAAACAATGGAGAAGCTGCTGATTTTGCATTCTAGAAATGTTGCTAAGCAGTTAAAAATTAGGCCAACATTTAAAATGTCCGAGTAACAAGGTTCCAGATTAAAAACAGTCAGTTCTCTCAGGATTGAGGTGCGGAGAGTTTCTTAAAAAGAAGACAAAAAGGAAAACAGAAAAAAGTTGCTTGGACATCTCATCATCCCAAAAAAATCAAAAACCACCAAAGGAAAAGAGGAGGAGTACTAGACGTCTTCAGTCATGCCTTTAGAGTTTGAGTAAAAACTGAAAATAACGGCTCATTCCATTAGCTAAATCAATCAATCAATCAATCAATCTCCATTTGTTCAAATCAATCAAATTAAAAGCAAACTCCAAACCAAAGTGTGCAGTGCAAGAATCAGTGAACTGTATAGATGTCAAAGGCGTGCATCGCTGGCCAAGTAACCCTTAATAGATCAGTTTTCTTCTTTGCTAAAAGCTCTTATTATTAAACATTGTTTCCTCGTTATGGATGCATATAAATGACATTTTTCATTGTATTTTTGCTCTCAAGGGAACACAACTACATTTCCACCACAAAAGAAGGGAGAATGGCTGAATAAAACATGTCGTATCCTGGTACAGTTTATGTCCTGTGTCTTTTTGAAGCAGCCTTATGAGCTTCTCATGGGTGCAAATGGATTCCCTTTCTAAAGACACGAGAACAAGTGCAAAGCTCATACTCTCCTGGGGGAGACATCCGCCCCATTGGTATGCTAGACCAGTGTTTTCTGAGAGGGAACTCACTGCATCCCAGATCACTGGAATACACCACCGCATCACACACACACCTAACAGGTGAAGCTTATCCTTTCAAACCTTAAAGTAAAAGCATCTATATTTGAATTGATATAATCAAGTCTTAGCTGCAGATTCAGATTAGATCGGTTCATCTGTCATCTACTCATCTGGTCTGAATAACACTAGAAAGCTGCAGAACTGGATCTAGATTTTGTCCTTTTTTCCAACAACTCTCCTGCCAAAAACATTTTCAGTGTCCCATAAATAAAAACAACTGGTTGCCCTAAAGTCTTAAACACAATAGACACTCAACATTTGACTTGTACTTGGGCTATTCATTCTTATTCAGGCCCACCGCTGACCATTGGGCCCCCATGCCGATAATAAATGGATTCATGCATACATTTACATGAATTTCATGGGTACTGAATAAATCCATTTATGGATCAAATTGTCCCCCATGTATGCACATTTTGATAAAGGCAACTTGTATTTTTCTCATTTGAACTTTTTCATAAATTCTTGGTGTTTTTGGTCTTTAGCCCAAAACAGTGTGGTTCAAAAAATGTCCACATGTTCATTCGTGCAAGGAAAATGTTTTTGCATATGTTATTGATCTGATGTTGACACTGACAGGCCTGGATGCACCACCTTTGTATCTGTCATGCTATACAGCTTCCATCATGCCACAGTGATGCTTCGTTTTCCCCGTGGCAATGATGAGAAACCTGAACAGGTGTACCCAAACCAAGTGCTGAGGAAATGCAGTAGTTGACCTCTGATGCTATTAATGCTCAACAGACCGAGGCTTGTTTGCCTATCTGAAGCCACCTCAAATTTTTAGAAATCCAAAAAAATAAAATAAAAATGATTAATCTCAGAATTTTGTGTCAAAATATAATAATGTCTAGAATTAAAGAGGGGGAGGGGGTCTGGAAAACAAGAACTTATGATCTACTTTTTTTGTTGAAATCATTGAAAACTAAGAAGGAGATGAAGATAACTCATATGTAGGTGAAGAACTCTAAAACACTTTGCCTTAAAAGGTAATTACATTTTATAGAGCAGCATGCAGATATTTGACATGCATGACAAGTTCAAAATACTTTTTTCGATCATTTGAAAGCTTGCAAGATAGGAATCGGTGCTCGGTCTGTTTGTGTGTGAGAGAATGGCAGATCAGGCAGGAAGGGAGGGAGGGAGTTGGACTACTTACGTTAACCTCAGTGATCGCTATGTCAACAATGCTACCCACAACTATCAAGGCATCAAATGTGTTCCATGCATCAACAAAATAATGCTGCGTGGGGGTGGAAAGGAAAGGAAAAACAACAGAAAAGAACAGGACAAAACACAAGACATCAAAAAATGGAAAAAACAGAAATCAAAGGAGAGAGGAGAAAAAATAAGATAATAAACATTACATACATGAGCACTGGAGTTCTGAGTAGGAGGAAACAGGGAGAGATTTAACAAATTAAACGATGAAAATAAAAAGAAAGGGAGAAGGGGCAGTCTGGAAGAGATGGACAGCAGAGGAGGAACAGCAGCGACTGGTCATGCTCGTCCATGAGAGGAAATGTCATTAAGAACAACAGTCAAGAACAAACTGCAACAAAATCACAACAACAACAAAAAAGTGCCCTTTGTTGGAGTTAAAAGCTGCGTAGGTTTGTTACTGGTCAGTGGGTTAGTTCAGTTAGTTTGTGATAAATTCAGAAAATAAAAAATACAACAAAATAAAACCCCAAAGCATTTCAAGAACCAGAAAGAGAAACAAAACAAAGCAAAACAGCTAAACCCTGCCTGGGCCCACTCTTTTGGTGACATGATCTTGTTCAGAGAGAGTTCCCCCTGAGTGGCAGCGGTCATCTTGGATTTAAGTATGAAGGGAGAGGAAGGAGGAGGAAGAGGAGAAGAGGAAGAAGGGAGAGGCTGACAAACAAGACGGAAACAGCTCAATTTAGAAGAGTCAAAAAAGGGAAGGAGACTGGAGAAAAGAAAAGACACGACAGAGACAGGAGGAGAGACAATGAAAGGGGGGCTTCGTACTTACGTTGATTTCACTGAGAATGACGTCTATTATGCTGCCAATTACGATGAGGAAATCAAACACATTCCAGGGATCACTAAAGTACCCCTGCACAGGATGAGGTGAGCAAGAGGAGGAGGAGGGTGAGAAAGGTATGTTAGAAGGAAAACAACATCTGCTGCCACTTCGCAGCCCCCATTAAGGTTGTATGAAGTCGTACAGTGCAACGAAAGACTGAAAAAAGTCAGCTAGAGTTAATGAGCCGCCACATGAAAGGAGTTTCTGTTCCGTTATCTGCTCGTGTTTAGGGTCGGTTAAAAAAGGTGTGTTAAACTGCAGTTATTTATGTTTTCTGACTAAATTTAAAACATTTCTGCACTGCTGTGTTTACACTGAAAACGTTTGCAGCCAATTTACAGCCTAAAGGAATGAGTTTAAACTAGGGGTGGGACTCGATTAAAAAAATTAATCTAATTAATTAGCGGCCTTGTAATGAATTAATCTTGATTAATCGCATTTTAATCGTTCAAGAAAATTTGCCCTGAAAGCAATTTTTTTAAATTAAAAATAATGAGGCAGAGAATCAAACCATAGACATGGACATTATTACTGTAAAGTCAATCTCCTTTATTTTATTAAAAATGCTTTTATATTGTATTTCAATTCAAAAGAGGAAAATAAAGTTGTTTTGAACTGTTGCAGTGCGTCATGCGTAAAAAACGCTGTTCCAGAAGCTTCACTGCCCAGCCTTCTATCTCCATGACTGATTGGTCAATTAGGATGATTGACACCTTTTTTGGATCGTTTGGGCCAATAGAATTAAGAGTTACTCCCCAAAATTAGATTGACAGCTCAGTCAGCCAATGAGACTCGTCATAACATGAACATACACAAACCAGGAAAGAGAAAAGTCCTACTGGATGTTTGAGTTCTAAGCCTGTTTTTTCAGTATAAATGACTTTGTTTTCCATCTAAACTGTTTTCAGTGTGACACCAGAGGTAGGCCTAATAGTAAACAATAGGAAAGTCTGGATAAAACCAACTTTTTAAGGTGAAACATCAAAGGTAAGAAACTAAGAGACAGAAATGAAGGCAAAAACACATGAAGAGAGATTTTAAATCACTCATTTGATTGTAGTTTTAGTTTTTTTGTGGAGCACATAAAAAAGGTTTGCATGGTCTTGTAGCCAAGGTTCTGAAGTTTTTTTAGAGGTGCAACTTGATATTGATATTTAGGGTATGTATTCTGCTGATAAACTTCAAAGCTCCCCAATTGGGGGATCCTCGGGCCCAAAGGGTTAAATTGGTCAATTTTTTTAACGCGTTATTTTTTTCTAATTAATGAATGAATGAATGAATGAATTAATTAATTAATCATTATTAACATGTTAAATTCCCACCCCTAGTTTAAACACATTCATCTATTTTCAGGGCATAGAAATGATGATTCTGTAAAATACATTTATGTTGATAACGTGAATAAAAGAAAGCCCCAAAATGATCCTGTTTAGCTGTGGTTCTCATGGTGATGCTTTCAGTCTCAATAATATTAGTGCAACACTAAGCATCAAACTTAGCATTGTTATATAAATCTGATGTGACAAAACAATGAAAAAGTAAACTTTGGGCACCAGGAAATATTTTTATAAAATCATAAATCTTCCTAAATATATAAAAAAAATCACATCACTTGATAAAAAATAATAATAAACAAATAAGAACGATAACACATTTAAACAAATAAATAAATAAAAGTTAAAAATGTCAGAAATTTGTTGCTCTTCTGTGGATGAGAATGAAAAACTTGTTAAAAACAGATGGTTCCATAAATCACATCATACTGCTGCTAAATCCTCGAGCTCCTCGTGACTCTTAAACCTGTGAAGAAAGAACAAGCTCATCTGTTCGCATCAACAGTTCATGAATCAAATCTTACAAAACAAAGCAGATCTTGAGCCCTAATCAGAGCGGTCGGGGACATGGTGTCTCGCTTCACTTTAGACTACACAGAAAGTAGCATGGAGTCGACACGATTTACATCTGAGCTCATAAAAAATACATAAACCCTGTTGAGAAACATTCTCACCTTCAGATTTGTGTCTAAAACCTTCATCGTACGAGATTAAGGAAATGAATTAACACCATACCTGTTTGATGCTCAAATAAAATACTGATCTGTGTAAATATAATATCTAAAGGTGTGATAATGTTGTTTGCTAAAGGCTCTGAAAAGAAGGCTGTAAAAATATGAATATTTACACTAATTCCATTTTTCAAACAGAAGCTTACCCATTACTGCAGAAAGATCTTACACAGACCTTAGACGTGAGCTGCTAGAACAGTAAAACTATTTAAAAGGAACATCTAAACGACTGATTGTGCTTAGGGATTTTCCACTAACACTGGTGTAATTGAGTGAAACATTCCCATCTGTTGATGTTTGAAAGGCTGACACACAAGGGCGCTGTTAGATTGGACCAATAAACCTATGAAACAACACAACAACTGCATGGAGCAGTGAGATATAAAAACTACACAATGCTTTCTGCTAGATGTCTTAGAATATTCATAATCAAGATGTCTGTATTATTTATGGAGTGTACCTACCCTGGGTTTGAAGGCAATCAGCTTAAGGATCATCTCTACTGTGAACAGGCCGGTGAAGAGCATGTTGAGGATGTTCATTGCATCGTTGAAGTTTTTCGTCTGCCCGTGATGCTGCAAAAGCCCAAACAAGAGTTATCACGGGGATGAGCATTTCCTTATCCTAAGTGGGTGCGTGCGTATTTTTATGCAGGTAAACATCATTGTGACTCACCTGCATGGCCAGACAGATGGTGTTGAGAAGAATGAGGGTAAACATCAGGTACTCAAAGTAGGTGGAGTTGACCACGTACCACACCTTGTACTGGTAGGGGTTCTTGGGGATGTAGCGACGCAGAGGACGAGCCTTCAGGGCGTACTCCACGCACTGACGCTGTGAAACGCATCCACACAGGTGAGCACGACAGAAGCTTTTTAAATCTAACATCTTTCATTTGGAAAAGTTATTTTTCCCGAGACTAAAAAAAAAAAAATCCATGTGTGATAGTTCCAGAGAGCACAGGTGCAGGGATGCAAAGAAAAAAACAAACTCTACCTGGTTCTTGTCCAGCTCACAGTTCTTATATTCCTGCTCTCCTTGCTCCTGGAACGTGACGATGACGAAACCGACGAAGATGTTCATCATAAAGAAGGCGATGATGATGATGTAGATGATGAAGAAGATGGAGATGACCACACGGTAGTTATAGATGGGACCGACGTCCTCAGCGTGAGAGTCGATGGCTCGGTACAGTAAGCTGAGAGACAACAGGGGAGTTGGAGAAGATGGAGGACAACAAAAGTTCTTAATCAGCTGACGAGGAACCCGCCATGTCGATGGGGTCTGCATGAGGACACTCACCCGGGCCAGCCCTCAAAGGTCGACACAGCAAAAAGAGCCATCATTCCCTGCAGGACGTCGTCAAAGTTGAAATCGCTGTTCTCCCAGTTTCTATGAGCTTTTTCAGGCTTCCCCACATTTCCATCCTTATAGGTGATGTAAGAACCCCTGAAACACAAGCACACGTGATTGTTCCAGTTTGAGTTAAAGCAACAATCAGCACACAGAGCAAAGGAGGTTCCTCTTACCTGCACTCAGCCTGAGTTTGTTTAGAGCTGTCGGTGCAGTAGAAGAACTTGCCCTGATTGAAAGATGTTAAAAATAAGCAAAAATCTCTGATAAACCTTTTTAAATCCTGTACACAGTTTCAGCATGGACCCATTTGTTTCTATCTGCTCCTTCTTACCTTGAAGAGTTGCACGCCGATGCAGGCGAACATGAACTGGAGCAAAGTGGTGACGATGACGATGTTGCCGATTGTCCTGATGGCCACAAACACACACTGCACCACATGCTGAAAAACACAGAAAACGAGAGTGAGCGTGTCTTTCTAGGAAAGAAAAGTCTCTTTCTGGTTTCAGTGTGTACACCTTTAGGCCTTTAGCTCGGTTGATTGCTCTCAGCGGTCGAAGCACTCGCAGGACTCTCAGAATCTTTACGACGTTAATCGCACTAGACCTGAAAGACAGCAGAGAACAGACTTTTTAAAGGATGATTTCACACTTTATAGCTAGAACAGGATATTATTTCCATCAGCAGTTTTGACAAAAAAAGGAGATTCACAAAGTTGAAATGAAAGCGAAAAAAAAATCATTTTATTAGTAAAATAAATGTTAAAAAGAAACCTGGATAAGATAAATGGAACAGAAATAAAAACACTGCATACATATTATGTTAAGTTAAAGTACATAATTATATTTTATTTATAATTTTAATTAGAGAATAGTAAAAGTATAAACATATTTCTAGTGCAATGCTGTGCCTATGTTAGTGCTGTTGTGACTTAAAGAAACTAAAAAAAAACAACATACACTGACAAAAAAATAAAGGGAACACTTAAACAACACAATGCAACTCCAAGTCAATCACACTTGTGTGAAATCACACTGTCCACTTAGGAAGCAACACTGACTGAATCATTTCCACCTGCTGTTGTGCAAATGGAACAGAGAACAGGTGGAAATTAGAGACGATTAGCAGGACATCCCCAATAAGGGAGTAGTTCTGCAGGTGGTGACCACAGACCACTTCTCAGTTCCTGCTTTCTGGCTGATGTTTTGGTCACTTTTGAACGCAGGCGGTGCTTTCACACTAGTGGTAGCATGAGACGGAGTCTACAACCCACACAAGTGGCTCAGGTAGTGCAGCTCATCCAGGATGGCACTGTGGCAAGAAGGTTTGCTGAGTCTGTCAGCGTAGTGTCCAGAGCATGGAGACGCCACCAGGAGACAGGCCAGTACATCAGGAGATGTGGAGGCGGCCGTAGGAGGGCAACAACCCAGCAGTAGGACCGCTACATCTGCCTTTGTGCAAGGAGGAACAGGAGCACTGCCAGAGCCCTGCAAGATGACCTCCAGCGGGCCACAAATGCGCATGTGCCTGCTCAAACGGTCAGAAACAGACTCCATGAGGGTGGTATGAGGGCCCAACATCCACAGGTGGGGGTTGTGCTTACAGCCCAACACCGTGCAGGATGTTTGGCATCTGCCAGAAAACACCAAGATTGACAAATTCACCAATGGCACCCTGTGCTCTTCACAGATGAAAGCAGGTTCACACTGAGCACATGACAGATGACAGAGTCTGGAGACGCCGTGGAGAACGTTCTGCTGCCTGCAACATCCTCCAGCATGACCGGTTTGGCAGTGGGTCAGTAATGGTGTGGGGTGGCATTTCTTTGGTGGCTCAGCCCTCCATGTTTTCACCAGAGGTAGCCTGACTGCCATTAGGTACCGAGATGAGATCCTCAGACCCCTTGTGAGACCATATGCTGGTGCGGTTGGCCCTGGGTTCCTCCTGATGCAAGACAATGCTAGACCTCATGTGGCTGGAGTGTGTCAGCAGTTCCTGCAAGATGAAGGCATTGATGCTATGGACTGGCCCGCCCGTTCCCCAGACCTGAATCCAATAGAGCACATCTGAGACATCATGTCTCGCTCCATCCACCAACGCCACGTTGCACCACAGACTGTCCAGGAGTTGGTGGATGCTTTAGTTCAGGTCTGGGAGGAGATCCCTCAGGAGACCATCCACCACCTCATCAGGAGCATGCCCAGGGAGGTCATACAGGTACGTAGAGGCCACACACACTACTGAGCCTCATTCTGACTTGTATTAAGGACATTACATCAAAGTTGGATCAGCCTGTAGTGTGTTTATCCACTTTAGTTTTGAGTGTGACTCCAAATCCAGACCTCCATGGGTTAAAAAATTTGATTTCCATTGATAATTTTTGTGATTTTGTTGTCAGCACATTCAACTATGTAAAAAAACAAAGTATTTAATAAGAATATTTCATTCATTCAGATTTAGGATTTATTTTTGTGTTCCCTTTATTTTTTGAGCAGTGTATAATTCAATAATGAATGCTGTTAATGTTAACTGGTTAAGGGTTGTTCATTATTGATCAAATTATAAATTATTTCTAACGCATTACAACAGATTTTAGCAGCAATCTATATATTTAAGGAACACTGAAAACACACACAAACACATGTACAACATAAACACATGGACAGACACACACACACACACACACACGCACACACACTCACGCACACACACATTTACAGGCAAACAGAGAATCACTGTGCTGTAAAAGAGTGTCAGTACAAGCCAACGGTTAAAAAGTGACCTTTAAAAGGAGGTGATTGAAAATAATGGATTTTTTAAATGATAATAATAATAATAATAAAGAATCAAATTAATGCATTGACATTTTGAATTCAACAATAACTGATTAGAAAAAAACAAGAAAATAATTTTATTTCTGTGATGTTTTCCCTAATTATTAGCTCATGGACATGCTAATTATCTAACTCACCACTGTCAGATAATAAGCTTGTTGCTCAGATGAAACGAGGACAAATGAACAACTTTTGGTTTGTTTTTCTTCACAGCTCATAAAAAAGGGCAGCAGAGAAGAAGTAGGTTCAAAATGTCAATGCACATATTTGGAGGTGGGGGTGGGGGGCTGGGGGTGACGTTTTAGGAGGTTAAAGGAGTGATTTACAGACAAACATTATTCTGAAAGAGAGAAAACGAAAAACACCCGTTGTGCAACTCTTTACAGAGGAAGGAGAAGTTTGGAAGCGGTTAAAGGCAGTTTCCGTGGAGTGGGATGTTATCAGCCACATATCACAGTCAAACCAGCTGTGAGGATATGCTCTAGTTATGGCACAAATTCATACAAAAGTCAAATGCATTTTAAATGTAACACTTTTAGCTGTTGCAAAAAAGCTCTGTGGGCTGACAGGGACGAAGGACACTATTTACCAACCACCTGATGACAAGAAGTACTCTATCCATCTATAAGAAAGCAAAAATAGATATGAGGTCATAAGATAACGATGTTTTTATTGGCCAAGATGCGATTATTCTTTCATTTTCAGTGCTGTCATGTCATGACTATTCCATCTGACAACCCAAATGTGCATTATGTCAAAGGCTAGAACATATATAGAAATAAGGGCCGGAATATACTTGCTGTTTAACCCCGCGCATGCAGCAGGCTGCGTCTATGTTCACATACTTGCTGCTACGTGGCGCTGCACTGCATGTAGTACCGGAGTGTTCCACTAGGGGGCAAATTAGAGTACTCAGACCAGATAGAGAGCTGGGATTGTGGGTACAACCACAGACGTACACCCCATGGGTTGGCGCTGCCTATGGGAGCTGCCTTCTCGCCGGCCGCCATCTTAGATGGGTCTCCATTCGCCCCCAGTGCATTTATTTCTACTGAGGAAAGTGTTTATCCAGCTGAAAAACACATTTTATCAAGCTTTTTCACTAATTCAGACATGTGGTATGGCATGATAATTAAAATATAAACATAATTAAACAAAATAAATGAAAATATAAAATCCCATCAGGTAGGCTAAAAAAGTCAACAGTAATCCCGCGTGATCTGTTTTCAGTAGTACGCCGTTGTTGCAACCGTAGGCTGCACAAAAACGGGCATAGTTGCCCACTCTGCATTGACATTGGAGAGTGAGGAGACCCATCCAATATGGCGGCGACGCTGTTACGCTCTCCAGCACTCAATGGGGCGTCTACGTATTCATGTCTATGAGTACAACCAAAACAAACATGGCGTCAATAAAAAAGATCAGTAATTGGTTAATTTTGAGATCACGACAGCAGCGGTACTGTAGATGGTGAGAAAGACCTCTAAACCAGAGACGAAGTCACCATGATGACGCTCGTTTTGCCAGCTCCACCTACTGGTTACACGTATATTGCAGCGTTCGGACGCATCGAGTCGCGTCGCGTTAATTTCGGAGGGTTCGCACAAACGGCGCTTCAAATCAACACAAGCTACGCGTGTCACCCATTTTAACCACGCGTTCGCGTCGTTAGACAGCAAGTATATCACGGCCCTAAGAGGGTTTTTTTTGTCAGGAATTACAGGTCTGATGGCTTCTTTTCACTAAATCATGATAAAAGAAAGATGTGTAAGCCCTAACAATAATAACCATCAGGCAGCAATAAAAGGAACACTAAAGGCACAATTCAATGCAACACCATCACAATGAATTTAACTGTGATACATTCAAGAAAAATCCCACACACTCACTCGCTGCCTTTAACAGGCAAAAACCCACAGAGTTTAACATTCATGTGTCATTTCTATGGACCAGGAGAGTTTCATTTAGCCACAAATAGGAGAAATCAACCTGACCTATTAACCAGATATGAAAGGTGACTGCAGATTGGAGGTCAGTTCCTCCATAGTTGAGTTAATTTTATGGTTAAACCCAAATCATAATACATGTTTAGCATGAAATCTGCTACAAAATGATACTGTTCCTTTGCAAACATAAAACAAGTACAGAATACTAAAACTCATTCTGGTGACATTTCTTTTGTTCTTGTTTTAATGACTGAACTCTCCAAGACCATAGAAACACCAAATTAAAGGAGTGACAGCTTTACACGGTTAAGGTGAAGGTCTGTTAAAGGGGGTTATTAATATGGGCTAATACGGACTTACTTCGAGAAGTCTAGGCTATTAAGCATTAGAGACAGAGAGTGTAGTATAGCATATTAAACATCACACACATCACAGCATTTCAAGGTGTTATTAGAAGCAGAAAACATTTCTATACATCACAAAGAGAGATAGAGGTTTGAGTGTAACATAGCATGAAGTTGTTTAGAGACGTGTGAAGCACGGCACGGTTTCAGACTAGAGGAACTTGTGTGTATTTGAACTCAAGCTCATGCAGTGGCCTCAATTTGTGAAGGTACTTAACACCGAATAACACAAATGTGTGTGTTTGGTATATTTGCATGGCTACTAAACAGTAATGAAGGTGTTTGTGATCAGATTTTCTTTTACAAAATCAAAATGCTCGAGGAGTGAACAGCAGACGTGCAACTAAGAATGTAAAACGTGCACAAGGAAGCAGGATTCTGCACTCACTGTATTCCAGAGGAGATGAGGGACACACTGACCACCACTAAGTCCAGGATGTTGAAATAATTTCTACAGAATGAACCTTTATGCAAGAAGGCTCCATAGGCTGTCATCTGCAAATAACACATCAGTTGGTTTAGTGCAGAGAAGCAAAGCCAGCTTACCTCATGCTTTGACTGGTTAAGCTGATGACTCGTTTTAGCCTTAAGGATCCTTTATGCAGCATGAGTATAATCAAGGAGTAAATGCATGATGCAATATTTAAAAATCCCAGTGTGCATTAGCCTAGATTCTAGACCGCCATTTGCCGAAGCAAAATTGACGGTCTAGCAATGCTCCATTGAAACCTCGCAGCTCCGGCCAGGATTGTGGCTGGCCAATCACAGAAAAAAGATGTATTATTTGATGTAGTTCTTCCACGATGTAATGGCAGACAGCCCCGTTGACTGACATCTGTAGTGGTCCAATCACAGCGCTCTGTTGGTGGGTGGGTTGTTACTGATACCTCTTTTGAAACGGCTTTGGAATCAAATTTGGACTATTTAGACTTGGGCTTTTCTTTGAGTCCAGAGCAGATAGAAGTTTATTTAGAAAAAGGATGTATTTGCATCTTCTTTGACGGAGTATGGAGGCCTCGTTGACTGAAATCCATAGCGGCGAGTACGTCACGTTGTTTGTTATCCAATAGCATGCAGAGACAGTTTGACAGACAACTGTAGATCACGCCGCCCATGGCCAGACTATATATTCTCATATGATGGCTTGCCAGGCTAAGTATCCATGTTTTCCTCTCAGAGAGCGTATCTTTTGCACCAGAAACATTAATTAGTACCTTTAAAATGATCTCTATGGTGAAGAGTCCAGTGAAGACGTGATCTGCATAGCCCAAGATCTGAAAACACAACAAGAAACGTTCATCTTTGTTCACAGAGATACCCCTTCAAATGACAACGTGAGTCATAAATACACACACACATAAATACACACACAATGTGTTTCCTAGAAAGCATTGAACCTAGGGCTGTTTGATATCTGCTTTTTTACTGATAGCCGGTACCGATATAGTCCAACCTTTCATTTCTGATACAGATTTAAACTGATTTAACTAATGCAGGCCCACCCTAAACCATCACACATCTCCTATCAGTCATACTTAAACTTTAAACATTAGTTGTGCACAATATGACAACTTCTTGAATTTAAGTAAGGGCAGGTGTACCACACAAACAAAAATATCTCAAAAACTAAACATCATATCTGTCATATTTTGACATTTTGAGTGAGAGAAGAAGTAGCTGAAGAGTTTGATGTATAATATGTGCACGGTTTGTAAAAGTTGTGTAATTGAAAGAGTTAAAAACCGATGCCCATATTTCCGATATCACATTTTAACGCCAATATCGGCCGATGATACCTGTCGGCAGATGAAATCAGACATCCCTAACTGAGGCTTTTATTTTCATTAGTAACACTCCAGATAAAATAAAACATTCTGTAAACAGATCCGACGCTCACAAAGATACCGTTTAACGTACGGAAGCGCCACACTAAGGTTAATTGGCTTGACTAGTGCACCATCTTCCACCAAAGCCTGGAAAACACAGTTTAACAGATCTCTGTTGGTCCCAGGAGAGTGAGACGAATACAGCACAGGGTGCACAGTTTTCTATGATCCTACAACACAATTACAGTCATAAACACTAAATTATTAATCCACCAAGTGAGCAATTTATTTATTAGCAAACACAACCTCAGTAACACAAACAGTGGCTCTTTTGTAGTTTTAGAGCTTGTGCTTGAGGCGGAGCGTCTCTGCTCCATTCTCATTCAAAAATAATACTTAGAGCCGAAGCACTTTGTGCTTTAAACCCATAAATACATTTGATGAACTGTCTGGCTAATTTAAGGCGATCAACAAGAAAGAAGCCCTTTATTGCGAACAGTACAAGCGCTGTAATTCTATATTTCCTGGTTATAAGCAAAGAAAACAAATGATTCTTTACGTTTTCTCAGTTTCAAGTTAATAATGGTTACAGGACTGGAAGCAATCTCATTAAGTGGAAGAGGCCTGTTAGAAAAGCTTTGGTTCATCTTTATGCTGCTGTCAGCTATAATCCATTTAGTTAATAATAAAAGTGAGTGGGCAGCTAATGATGGCCACAAAGTCTTCAGTCTTTAGTGCTTTTACGTGCTTTTTGCATGTTTCACATGTGGCCCGCGGGTCCAACTCTCAACAAGATTTATTTGCACCAGTCACCTGATTTCTGAAGGAGTCGTTCTTGACTGGATCCTCCGCTGCCAGACTGATGCTGCTGAGCAGGATGAAGAAGAGGATGAGGTTGGTGAAGATGTTGTGGTTGACGATCTTGTGGCACAGAACCCTGAATCTGTAGATCAAAGTGGAGAAATGCAGATTTTTCTGCGTGAACAGGATTTGGACCAAAGTGAAGACGGTGAGAGGAAAGAAGGAAAAGCGATGAAGATGAGAACATATCGACTAGTGTGTATTTACTTGTTGGTGTGGCTGAAGACAAAGAATGCCCGAGCCTCAGGCATGGGAACAGCCTTCTCTTTCAGCTGAATGTCAGAGAGCGGCCGCGGCCTCGGCCCCACTGGCATCTCAGGCTCATCATCCTCATCATCTCCTGGAGGGAGGATGAAGAATGAGAATTGTGGGGTAAAGGCTTGGTTTGCATGCACTGATGAATCTCCTCCGTGCTTGTGTTACCTATGTAATCGTTAGCAGGATATGGGTTCTTCTCTTCACTCTCATCTCCACAGCAGTCATCCATGTTTATCTGCAGAGGGAAGTGATTTATTTAATCATGCACTGGTGGAAACCTACGGGCCTTCTTTCCTTCTCTAGCGTACCTTTGTAGCAGTGTTGGTCTCTCCATCAGAGGTGATAGATTTCAACTCTATCTTCTCACTTTTCTTCTCCTCTATGGGTGGCTTCTCATTCTCTGTACGCTTTTCTGGACTGGTGAGTCTGACAAAAAAAATTATAAATATCATTTTTTTGCAGCTTTCCGATCTCCACACTTTTGCACTCTTTCCTTGGTTCTAAAACACAACGGTGGACATCAGAGGGTCGCTTTATGGCTGCAAACATATGACCAAATCCAACGAGTATCCTGCAACGAAATTATTCTTTTCCATTTTGCCTGCACCTCAGATCAATACAGGTCACAGCCTAGAGAGAAACATAATGATCCGCTCCACTTCCAACACCATCTTCCCTTGCTGCATGGAAATCTCATAACTGTTGCTGACAAATTACTTTTATTAGACACTAAAAATGCCCAAGAAATTTGTTTTAGAGCAAAAAGCAAAGCGAGATAATGTCAGCTTGCTTTAAAATGTGCAGAACATTTTAGTGTTTGTGGGACTGTTTTAGTGGTTTGATTTCAAGGTACTATTATCAGCCTCTTTAAATCACCTCCAGCCATCGCTGACTATCCAGGATAAAGCTCTCTTTTGCTACTCTTGAGACTTGCCAAGCCTCTTCTCTTTCTTTTTTCCCCCTCTTCTGGTGCTGGCATGAGACAAAACTGTTTTCTCTTCCCTTGCTCTTTCTAAGCTTCTCTCAGTTACTCTGTTTCAGTTTTACCTGGCAAGTTTTTTCCTCTCCTTTGCCTCCTCCTCTTCTTTCTGGGCCGACGTCAGGCTTTCTGCATCTGCCAGATTGTCTACAGCGATGGCCAAGAAGACATTCAGCAGGATATCTGTTCAGAGGTTAAGAATAGAGCTAACCGCATGGCGGCTTGTAGAAACTAAACAACACTTTAAAGCCGTACTATGCAACCTTTTCATATTTTTAAATCATTTTCTTGAGCCAGTATGTGCTAAAATTACCCTTTACAGGGTAAATGAAATTTCACTCGGACCCCCACCGCCCTCTGTGGCCAGAATACCGTACTTGCAACTTCAGAGTGCCGGTTCGCTCCCTGTTATTCTTAGTAAAATAGAGCTGACATGCTAGCGCTACAGTCTGCTTCCAGCATGCTTCCTGCATGTTTAGATCATGAACACAGCTGATTTGTTTGATTTAGTGATGAACCGCTCCTGTAGACACTAATGAAGGCTGAGGAGACATTTCAGCAGTTAGATTAAGGTGTTAAAAAGACGAACGATAAGTTTTACTTTTGCTTTTACTAACGGACACTAGGGGGTGCTAAAAGCAAGCCAAAACTGCAAGTATCCCTTTAAAGGATTAAAAAAACTAATGAATATGACTTTTGCGCCTGCAGCTGAATAGAAACCTTAATAACAACAATTTAAACCCTAAATTGATAGTCAGCTGTTATGTTTTTTACTATGAATTAAACCTAGATAACTGCTGTTTGACTTCGGCTGAGGAAGGATACAGTTTCCGCAGATGAAGAGGATGATAAAATAGATGCAGACCAGCATGCCAGGAAAAGATGGACCACCATACGCCATGATACCATCATACATGACAGAGTTCCAGTCTTCTCCTGTTAGAATCTGCAGAAAAAAAGATCTCACCTAAATTAAAAAAGCATCCTATAAAAGTGTGAAAGGGAGTTATTTTCTTACTGCACAAAATAAAAACTCACATTTTGAGAGTGAAAAGACATAAAGGTAACACTTTACAATAACGTTTCCGGTATTGTTACCTATTAAATGTCCTTAAGGTTAGGACAAAGGGCCAGGGGGAGGTTTCTGCTTAGTAATGCATTACATAATATAGTTAAGCAGTTGTTAAAACATGATTTAATAGTTTATTGATGCTTAATAATACACTATAAGTAAGGAACCCTTATTGTAAAGTGTTACCAACATAAATGTGACCAGTAATGACTGAAGCATTGTCACCTGAAACACAGTAAGCAGAGACTGGGGAAAGTTGTCAAAAGTGCTCCGTCGGGTCTCGTCGAAGTTGAATTTCCCCCCGAAGAGCTGCATGCCCAGCAGGGAGAAGATAATGATGAAGAGGAAGAGCAGGAGCAGCAGGGAAGCGATGGAGCGAACTGAGTTTAGCAGCGATGCCACGAGGTTGGAAAGAGAGTTCCAATATCTACAAGAATTCATCATGATGTGAGAACAAATGAAAACACATGCATTTACATGTTAGGACTGTGCACAGACTTTTGTATAAAACTGAGGGTAACCTGGTTATTTTGAAGATTCTGAGCAAGCGCACACAACGTAACACAGAGATGCCGAGAGGAGACATGATCTTTGTTTCAACCAGAATCGTCTCCAGGATCCCGCCACATACTACGAAACTGTCGAACCGATTGAAGAGAGACACAAAGTATGCCTGTGGGAGAAAAACGTAAGCATCACAGTTTATAGTTTCTCTTGACAATCGATGAATTTACCAAAACACAACAGTGATACCACCCACCTGCAGGCCCAGACTGTACATCTTCAGCAGCATCTCTCCAGTGAAGAGAGCCAGTAACACTTTATTGGCGATGTCTGAGAAGAAAATTTGAACATTTAACAAACAAGGAAGAGCAGAAGAATGAATTTATTTTGCATTTATACTCCTTGTGTGTACCTTGTACATCGGTTAGCCACTGAGGCTGCTGGTGATGTTCAGAAGCGATGGTCAGAGTGTTGAGGAAAACCAGGAAGATGACCAGCCAATAAAAAACCTGGGACTTGACTGCTGCACGGCACTTCCTTCTACACAACCGGTTCCATCTCCGAGAGTAGCGACTGAGAGGGAAGGACAGATTGAGAGATTGAGATGTAAGGAAGAGAGGATGAAAGATGGGTAAAAAAGAGGAGTAAGAGGATTAATGGAAAAGGAGAGACGTCGGATCCAGAAGACGAAGTGGAAAAAAGATGAAGATGAGAAACAGGGTGACGTGGCGTCAGGAGAGAAGAAATAGGGAAAACAAGAAACAATCAAAAGAAACAATTTAAGAGTGAGAGCGACAATAAGCGAAGGAGAAAGAAGAACAAGAAAAAGTCAATAAGTCTGTGTCCAGAGTTCTGATGGCCCATAGTCCAAGTTATGTTTTAAAGAGAGCTGTGGAACATTAGTCACCCTCAAATCTTTTAACACAGAACTTCTCAAAAATAACACCTGTAATAATTCAAGATACAAATTTAAAGATAAATGTGTTCAAATGTGTTGAAAAGAGACAAAGGAGGAAGGAGTGTAGATGCAAACATCAGTTTTATTTAAATATCTGCAGGGTTGTATTATTGTATTTATGGTGCACCATCAACCTAAATAAATTCAATTTAATTTAAATAAATTATAAACAGGTGACGATGAGTTTAAGCTAAATTATTCATTGATTGACACTTAAGTATGTGCAACGACTAGTGTTGTTTAAACATAATGAAAGGATCATTACGCCCTTTGCTTGTGAGGGGAGAGGTGTTTTGTGCATATTCATTTATAGAAGCCAAAGAAAAAGCTTCCATTGAGAAAAATGTAACTCTGAAACATTTCAGCCACAACTGAAGTGTTACTATAGAAGCAATGGAGAGAATAAAAAATATATTATGTGACTGTAAAAAAGCAGACTGCTTTAATAAAGGAGTAATAAAGTGATAGATAACCATTAACTGTATTTATAAAAGGGGGTTTCTCTTTTTGTGCTCGACATCCAAACACTGTAAGGGATTTTAACTATTAGGACAGCGATCCAAAAGGGGTTCGAATGAAGGCAACTGGACTTCTTTGGTCCCTTTGTTTACGTTTTGCTTCTCATCCAAGGAGCTTTGTCAATTCTGACTGGAGTATGAGAGAGTCAAGCTTATAAACTGTAGCTGTTGTTGCTTAACGAGCAGAAACTACCTATGAATACTCCTCCTCCTTACCTCCTGAGGCTGGTGTCGTTAGCCTCTATTGTGAAGTATTCATTGTACTGATTAGATGCAGGAGGGTGTGACCTAGAGTGAAACTGTTTGGGAATTAGATTCAGCGCTGCATTATAGGTGCTGGAAAGGTGAAACCTGAGTCCTCCTCTTCTGTTAAATGAAGGTTTTTCCCGTTTGACATAGATAGCGTCCTTTACTCCTCTCGCAAACCATCTATCTTCTCTGTCCAGAATGTGGACTTTGTCATCTTCAAACGAGTGTTGGCACCTATAATGCAGCTCTAAACCTCATTCCCAAACAGTTTCAGTCTAGGTCACACCCTCCTGCACCTAATCAATACGATTCTAACACAATAGAGGCTAACGACTCCAACGACTCCTCGGGAGGTAAGGAGAGGTATTCATAGGTAGTTTCAGCTCGTTAAGCAACAATAGACAGCTACAGTTTATAAGCTCAACCCTCCTATATTCCAGTCAGAATTGACAAAGCTCCATGGAAAAGAAGCAAAACGTCTTCAAGAAACCAAAGAAGTCCATCTGCCTTCATTCAAACCCCTTTGGATTACCATGACCTGGATGACAGAACCTCCACCAGCTTATTAGGACAGCGATTTGGATACAACTCTAAATATTTGGCTAATATCAGTTCACAAAAAGATGTTTAAGTAAAGTAAGTGATTAGAAGTTGTGAGGTGCTAAATCATTGTATTGTCACAAGCAAGACTGGCTCTTATTGGTAACATCTAGAAAAATCAGGAACCAAAGATAAAAAAAAAAGCTTTTAGGAATAAACATTAAAATCTCTGCATTTAAAAAGTACCTAAATCTTCAAAAACAATACTACTACGTGAGACTTGTGAAAATTCTGTTAAAAGTTGAGTTTGTACACAAGTACACACTCATACACACAAACACAGCCACCGCACAGATACCACTGACTTCAAAGGACTCGCAAACATGTACTAACCTGAACTTGGATTTGGAGATCCTAATTCTGGAACACAGAAAACAGAATGGATTATACACACACACATAACACACACACACACAGACATGACACAGAGGTGATTTGAGTCTGGAATTGGACAATAAAATGTCCCTCTTTGGCAAATATGTTCTTTGACCAACCTGCCCTTGTCAGGAACAAAGAACATGTCTGCTGAAAGGTCGGTTTGTCTGTTTTAACGCACCCACAGATTTAGGGTGCGTTTTGTTTAGAAAGCAAAAATCACCCCCTTTAAACACATATACAGTGGCATCCAGTCAAAAGAAAACAGTTTGAGCTTCGTCCAATTAATCCTAAAGAAAAATAACAATATTTCATTAGAACTGTTGATTGTTCACCACTGTAACATCAAAAATACAACACAAAGAACTGAGGACAGAAGATTATGGAAGACGTTTTGACAGAGAAGAACAGGAAAATCCTCGAAGGGAACCACATTTAGTTCCAGCTCTGAGTGATCTTTAGTGTCTGACTGCTCTGAACCTCATAATGGAACATAGGGTTATAAAACCTTCCTGTCCCCTTGAATTTTTTTGAGAAATGCTTTTGCTCAGCTGTGTTCTGATTTGTTTGCTACAAGGATTGACAGACTAGCTGACTCTGCCTGAAACGATAAAACGCCTCATTGATGGCCTGAAAGAAAGCACAAAATGACTGACCGGCTGGAGATGGGACCTGACAGTGCATACATCTCTTTATGTGTCCATCTCAATTAGGACGTCAGCAGGTGCTCCAGCTGCTCGCGTCCCTGGGTTTGTCTTCCAGCCATGGGAGGAAGAAAACTGACAAACACTGAACGTCTCATTTTGCTACAAAGTGGAAGAAAACGCCTGCAGGGACAACCAATAAGAACTTTTCTCTCCTGGTAAACCTGGATGGTTGATGAAGTCTGTGTTTGATTTAATCTTTTGGGGAAAATAGGTATTTTAAGGTTAAATCACCACGTAGTTTCTTTGTTTTGTTAAATATTTAATCAATTGGATAACAGAGACATCCACTAACTGCACCACAATGGTTGCCCACAATAATAATAATGAAAAAAAAAAGTTTCTAATTATTTCTACTTTCCATCTGACTTTGTTTTCAGTGCAAACACATTTCAGAGGAGCAGGGTAGTTGAATTTCCTCAACCCATCATCATCCTCATCATCGGGACGCAACTAGACACAAATTCAATTTATTGTGACAAACAGAATTATTTGTGTGAGACGAGCAGCCTAGAAGGCCTCTGTAGGAGCAGACAGGAGAAATCAGACCTTTGTAGGAGATGTCACCATCATAAGCCATCTTTAATCACATAAAAATAAATACATAAATAATAATAATAAGGATCTATTCAAAAGTAGTTGGAAGTGTTGACTTATGCAGGTAGATTCAGATTAGAACAAATGTGGTTTTGACCACAAACCAGCTCCGGTGGCCTAGTGGTAGAGTGTCCGCCCCGGGACTGGGAGATCGGGGTTCGAATCCCGGTCGGGTCATACCAAAGACCTTGAAAAAATGGGACCCAATGCCTCTTCGCTTGACACTCAGCACTAAGGGGTTGGATTGGGGGGTTAAACCACCAAATAGTTCCCGAGCGCGGCCACAGCTGCAGCTCACCGCTCCCCACCATGGGGATGGATCAAATGGAGATGTAATTTCACCAGTGTGTGATGATGACTTGGGACTTTAACTTTAAATGAGACCCTGAGTTTCCTCACATTTGGGATTTAATGACATTTGAAAGATGGTTTATTGTGAAAAATACAACTTTTACAGAAGAGTTAAGATGTGACTCTTGTAGCTTTTTACCTGCATGGTCAACCAACTGGTAGAGCTTATCCAAAGCCCATACATCTCATTGAAGCATTAATAGTAAAACAAAAAAATTCTAAAGATTATGGAGTTGTTTGAAGAAAAACAACAGTATTACATTGCTTTATTATTACCTTAATAATATTAAAATTATTATTTTATTAATATTATTAATTTGCATTAAACTAAAGCTTTTATTACCTCCAATCAAAAAATGCAAGAGGGGAATGTTTTCATTGCTTTTATCGTAGTGTGAAAGTTAAAGGGTTAAAATAAACATATTTTGAATGATAAATAAAAAAATATTGAATAAATTGAAATTTTTTCTTTGATTTCTAATCTTTTGACAGTAAAAATATTAATTGTGAAATATGGTGCTCTGCGCGTCATCCACTCCACCGGTGCTCGAACAGCTGGAGGATGATAGAATGAAGCAAGCAGGGGAGCTGGAGCGCTCAGGTGAGTCAGGTTTTAATAACGCAAGAAACATCTGATGCAAAAACTAAGGGTGTAGTTTTTTTTTCTTTTGCACCTATTAAAACTTGACTCACCTGAGCGCTCCAGCTCCCCTGCTTGCTTCAGTTTAAAATATTAATTGTTGCAGTTGCAGCACCAAGCAGAGAAATCAAAGAATTTGCAACTCCCTGGAAATTTTAAGGTTTTATGCTCCATTTTGCAGTTCTGCACTGGGAAGTGTTTTCTCATGGTTTATGAGTTTGGCACAAAAGTTCCAGCTCAGACTGATAAGACCTTTGATGGTAGGTGTTTTCCCTCACCTGTCACTGGTTATTGTACGGAATGGAGAAATGTCCAGAAAGGAGTTTTTAGTAAACATAAACTTTTTTTAATGTAATCTCTGTTGTATTTTCATGTAAGCTGCTGGAATCTGATCTGTTTATGTTGGTTTCCACACAGTATTTAATGTGTTTATCTTCAATATTTAGATTTTTTGAATCTTTGAGTATTTCTGCGTTATGTTTTCTTGATGTTCACTCTTTAATCTTTATATTTACTCCCATTTTTGCTCTTGTACTGAATGTGATTGCTGCCATGACACCAAGATTTTGCCCATTGAGGAGATTTTCTGTTCTTATGTTTGGCATTTTGTTAAAATATAGGAAGTTTCAAATCTGACATCATTTTGGTTTTATACGTTTTAGACTGACGGGATACAAATAAACACACAAAACATTACAGACACAAATACCAGGTAGACAATGACAGCTTGATTCTGGTCAAGTGTGTTATAGATGCAGGTTGAATTTGTTTTTATTTTATGTGATGAACGGTTTTGCATGTGGGTGTATTTGCTAGTGCATACTAAAGCAGAGGCCTGTTGGGGTCACGGTTCCTGAGAGGCCTTGTGTCAAAGAGAAAAAAAACAATTCATTTGTTTGAATAAAGTAAAAAAAAAAAAAACTAAAATAAAAGCAGAGGAGAGAGCAGGAGTGTGAGTCAGCTGTTTGTGAGCTCCCACGGGGGAGGAAGAAAACAGTTTCAACACACAAAAAGGAAAGAGACACGAAGAGCAGAAACAACAGAAAAAAGGTGAATTACCTGTTAGAAGGTTTAGAAAATACATTTAACTTTAATACAGGTGTTATTTAGACTCAAATCAGCAAATTTAAATACTTGAGGAGTTAAATTCCAAATGACCTGCAGCTCTGTGCAACTACTTGATAAACTGGAGTTATTTTTCTACTTCCTGACTTTACACACACGCTGCTCCTGTGATAGATTACACCCCCACCTCCAGCTTCAACATAACCTCACACACATCTGGAAATGAACACACTTGTTTGGTTGCAATCATAATATTTCAAAAAGAAGAACATCCTCGTGTCTCAGCGAGGTGAAAACGAGTTTCATTGACTTTGAAAATGAAAGAGCCCACCTCTGGGACCGGCACATGTGGTTATTTGTCTCATCCGATCCATCCATGTTCCCCTTAATTAAAGTTTTATCAGCATGGAGCGTATTGACGACCTTCTGTTACTCTACTCCAACAACCTTTAGTGCATGAATGCCTACATAACTCCGTGAGCCTGATGAGACAGAGGCCGTCTCAGTTCAGATCAATGCCCAGCCACTCGTACCACGTCTGAGTCTGCAGGACGGGACCAAAAAATGTAAAAGGGCAGGAACTCATCTATAGGAGCGACAGGAGGAGATGGAGAGAGCCGAGGAGGAGAAGGAGCAGGAGCAGGAGAGGTGCGCTTGGGAGAAAAGGGTGAGGTACTCACGCTAGTCTGGTGCAGCAGGTCTCCCCCTCCACGTCTCCCCCGGGGGCGTTATCCGTGTTGACTGATTCATTCTCACTGGCTGGCATGCTCACTGAGACACGGGCGAAAAGAGAGAGAGACAAGAAAAAGGAAAATGAATTCACATGAAAAAGGAAAAACCTTTAGCATCAATGTTCTGTGTGTATGTGCACTGGTTTGTAGTCAAAGTATAAATAAAAAGCATCCTAATCAAATTTCTGAATAATTTCATAAAGAGCTGCTATTAAAAAAATTTACCAGCTATTTGCAAGTTTCAGTTTTACATTTTCTATTTATTTTTTATCTATTTTACAAAACTTATTAAGAAATTATAATTTTGTAAATTAAAAAGAGAAAAAGAGAGGCCTTCACTCGCTTTTAACGTTTTGGTCAACACGATTATGCTGGATGACTGAAAATAAAGCCTCGCTTTCTCTAAATTGTTCTGCAGCGGAAAGTTTTCTGAGTTTCTCAATCTATAAATTGACAAGTGGAGTGTGAGTGATAATGTGCAGCGATAGAGGGATGACTTAATAACGCGGTGGACGGGGGAAGATTCGGATGTGACTGGAATGAATTTAAAACATGGGAGCCGGGCTGGAAAATAGTGGAGTAGGATAAGAGGAGGAAATAATGTAAGCGCTGAAAGAAACACAGATAGATAGAGATAAAGAGAGGGAAGGGAAGAACGTGTGGAGGGCTGATATGAAATCATCCATTGGTTTTTATTGCTTGTGTCAGTTTTTGCTTGCTGGTGAGAATGAGCATTTCTCTTACTGTCAACCCTTCTAGGAACAGACGCTGTACATAAATGTCATTCTGGGCTAAAATAGGAAACAGACTGCTCCCTAAACATCTGATCAGAAGCATCAAGTCTGTCATATTTGCTTTATTTTTAGTCGCAATCGCTGCCTCTTCCCTACAAAATTCATTTGTGGATTACTTTATGAAAAACCTACAAACGTGTTTGGTCATATTCAGAAGAAAGCTGTGATTTTTACCTCAACCCTCAACACGTGGCACCGGCTGCTGCTGCCCGGTTAAACCGCCCTGAGGCCCACCGGTTCCTCCGGAGGCTGAAGCCTTTCAAACACTATAAAAGCAGCCTGGTGGCTTCTCCTCAACGGAGCTCTGAACTAGTTTAATACCTATTATTAGAGTAAACCCAAAAGACCCGAGACACAGAGACAAGGAATGAGGGAGAGGAGCATGGGAGGAAGAGAAATGACTGAAGGGAAAGAAAATCTCATGATGGAAACAGTGGCCACACCGTGGAGAGAGGGATGTTTGGAGATGTTTGGAGTCTGTAAATATGTGAACTAGTTCTCTGCAGAATAACAACGCCTTATGGAAGAGTTAGATCTGATGCAAATGTTGTTCAAGGGTGAAGGGACTGACAGATAGAAGGGTTAACAGGTTATTTTTCAGGAGTCATCCTTTCCTTTTCAATCATTCATTTGTGTCACTACAAAAACCTACAATGATCTAGGCTGTGATTGTTTTTTGTTTTTGTTTGTTTGGCTTTTGTTCAGTGTGTGTGTGTGTGTGTGTGTGTGTGTGTGTGTGGGGGGGGGTCCTACTGCACAACTGGAAGTCTACTTTTATTTGTTCAACATCAGAAGATACCCTAACCCTGGAATCACAACTCCATGATGGATCCAGGTTAGCTTCTCTGTCATTTTCCTTTATTTCCCCTGATGCTTTAACATTCTAAGGCCTTTTAAATCATTTTATCACATTTTTCATCATTTTAATTAACATTTTAGCTTTTTATTATGTCATTTTTTTAATTGACAGTATTTTTGATGCTCTCGGACAGTTCCCTCACTTTCTGTAAAGATAGGTAAATAATGTAACACAACTGTAATTATGCTCGTATTTTTAGTTATTATTGAGAAGAGGCCATATTTGTGTCAAATGAACAGGTTTTCTATTTTGTCAACATCGTTTTTGCTTCTGTTCATTGAGTTTATTGTAATGCTTGGACTGTACAGATATCTAATTTTGTCCTTTTGATTTTGGATGGCAAACATTTATTACCTGGACTTCAGGTGAGTGATAATAATCACCTTTCTATCTGTGTATTAGTAGACCGCTGTACAGTATTTGTATTTTCTTTCTACAAAATAAATTTTAAATCTCTCCCAAAACAACTGACAAATATCTTATAATTCTTTGACCTTTTTGTTTTCAAAACAAAGGACTGGCTGTCATGAAAATTAAACCTTAAACCTGAACCCACAGAAAGGCAAAACTTTCATTTAATTATTTTTATCTGATTATTTTATCATCAGAGCTTGCAATAATGCAGGGGGTTGTAGGGAAAGGAATCTGAAACAACAAGGAGAGAATTGTGTTATCAATAATAATAATAATAATAATAATAATAATAATAATAATAATGATGATAGAAACATCTAAGATGCTGTTGCTTTCTGTGATAACACCATCCTCTTGTTATTTTTTCAGACCAGTCAGGCAAGTTTCCTTCCAAGTTGTTTTGATCTCAGAGCTGTAGAGTCATTTCTTCTCATTGCCTCCTTATTTCTTCTTCTGAGCTCGTCATCTTATCATAAATAAAATGTTCAAAACCCAAAAAAGGCAAATGTTTTAGCCTATATCAGGTGTAACGATTGCAGTCAGAATTTCCTGCTTCCAATATGAAAGAATGTTAACGTACATGACCTTAAAATAATCATTTAACGGCCACTTATCATTCAGTAGAGGACCAAAAGCCCTCAGGAAGACAATGAGAACAAACTATTCTACAGAGCTGAGAGGTTTCTACCCACTAAGAGGTTTGAAGCTCTAGAGGGTGAAGATAAAGATGCTGGCTTCAGTGAAGGAGAGGTGGATAAAGAAGGGAATAAAAAAAGAAAAAGTAAACATAGAGGCATAGAAACGGTGCAAAAGAGGTTGCAGTCTGCTTGCAATAGTAGAATCCATCATGACTGAACTAATGCTGGTCCATGCAGGCGGACGCACACGCCTTACGAAGAAAAGCCGCGTTTTTCTTCACGGCTCCACGGAGAGACAGAAAATGACGAGCTTTACCTGGAGGACAGAGAGCACGACTCAACAAGACAAAACCAACATTTACACACATGTAGCGGTCCACGTGAGAGCGTTCCGACCACAGTGACACAGAAATGCACACACACATGTACATGAACAGCATTTTCATTGGCTCAGTGGTTTCCTTCTACAAACTCCTGAAAGTTAAAATGTATTATGAGACTTTCTGGCAGGAGGACAGTTCTGTTTGTTCTTTGTGTCAATGTCTTTTGCAGGAAATCGGAAACGTTGAAATCAGATCCAAGTTCAGAGCAGGGCGGAAAGAAATGCAAGACAGAAAGAGAGAACATTAAGGAGGAGTGTTAAATGTGTGGGGGTTACCTTTGACTTTGGAAGCAGATTAGCTTGTTGTTTAAGGACAGAAAACCATAGTTGACCATGTTCACCTTCCTCTAACCTGCTGTTTTCCTTTCTGTCTACTTTCCCTTAAAGGGAAACTAAGTCACTTTTTCTTGAGCTATGTGCTAAAATGACCCTTTACAGGGTTAATGAAAAGTCACTCAGCCCCCACGCCCTCTGTGGCCAGAATACCACACTAACAACTTCAGAGTATCCAGACCGCTCCCCAAAGTCACGTATATCTTGTGTGAAGCAGTAACGCTTTATGGTAATCCATGTTTACACCTTATGGACGAGCTATACCTGGTTAGCATTTATTGTAACGTGTTTATCATGGTGAAGCTTCAGAAGAGACAAAAAAATGTTTATCTTATGGAGCTAAAAACATAAAAAGATCATCCGACCACAATAGGAGTCAAACCAGAGTCAACATCTGGAGTTTTCTGAATGACGAGAGCTCAGACACAAATAAGGATTCAGATTGGATGCAGACCTAACTGTCATCCTATCGTGCTTCTAAATACAACTTTAATATGTTTTGTTTGTGCAGGTTTTAGCTTTCCTCGGGTTTGTAATCAGGCGGTAGTGATCACGCCCCGTTCCGTCACCCTAAGACCCTCATAAGCTCTCTTTTTACCGGGCAAACACTCAGTCATTGATGCTTTTTCGTCTCTATTCAAGGACATGAAATGATGAGCTGGTAGGACAGTGAGGGTATAACTGTGACAATAATGATATCAGTTACAGGAAACAGCTCCTTTACATCCTTACACTGCTGATAAAACACATCTGATACCTTCTTCCAAAAACTCACATCCTGCTCAATTATTCAGGTCAGGTGTGTTTTATTAGAGCAAGAAAAATGTATCATGTCACAGATTAACCCTTCTCTCTAAAACTGCTGATCTGACAGGGATGACAGGACTGAGATCAGCTGATGAAACATGAATATATCACAGTAACTGCATTCCTTCAACTAAAGCAAGCTGATTAAAGTGGTAGAAGTGAAAAGAACAGATGTGATTATCACTAAATAACAAATGAGAAAGCTTTAACTTTTGTAATTAACTGACTCCAATCCTTAGAAGAAGGTAGATTAAAACAAACCCTGATGCACAAAAATCTTACATTTAAATACAATCTAAACAAGTAGTTTTTCCACTGATTTCAAATTTAGATTTAGAAGAAATAATCAAGTTTGCATCTTAGAAGAAATGCAGTTTCTGTCAGGTGATGAAACAAATTAATCTGGGGCACTGCACTCATTCATATTCCATCCCATAATGAAACCTTATGAAGACACACCAAAACCAAACATGGATGGATAAATAAACAATTATTGAACTGGTTAGTATAACACACACACACACACACACACACACACACACACACACACACACACACACACACACTCTTTCTGTCTCAAAGCCACTTTATTTCTGTCCTTCTGTCTTTGATTTGGTCTTCCGTATCTTGCGATCTATTCCCCGAGTCTCCTATCGCGTCTTAGGGCAGGTGTGCTGGGAACGCACGAGCCCATGCAAAATGTCCCGGGCAGCAGGAACAAACCACTCTCATCCATCTTCCAAAGGGGGATCTATCCATTGAGGGGATGGAGGCAAAGCAATTCAAAGAGCAAGTGACTTGATTTTTCACTCCCACAAACAGAGGGGCTGATTGATCGTTCATGAGTACGACTCTGGATCATGAGTATTCATCACTTTGTCACATCATCAACACTTGATGGACTGAGTAATGATGTTTAATAAACCTAATCGCACTGCTCCATGCTTTATGAGTGCTCTTATATTCCTACACTTTATATATATAACAATATCGTCAGCTTCCTGATGAAGCACTCACCCTTTTGTCTGGTTTCCACTCATATAAATGTAGCTTGTCTACAAATAATACAACTGGGCCTGAAACTGTAGAAGTGGAAGGAAAGAGGCATCACAATATTGTAATGTGACATTTTCTAAATTGGCCACATACTGTATTTATTTGCTTGTTAGTGCCAGCCTCGACTGAGATATCTGCAGGGTTTTTGCCAGCCCAATAAGCACAGATGAACACAACGCTAACAGGTGAGCGCATAGGAATTTGTTACAGATAAGCCACCTTAGCGTTGGGCTTTATTTTCACACAAACTGGGTCGTTCCTTCCTTAATCACTTTAATTTCCTGAGATTCCCTTAAAGATCAAATCTTCAATAGATTAACTCTTAATTCTTTCCCCTGACATGCCAACAGGGTTTCTTAGAATGAACCAAACAGCTCTTTGTAGAAGATGCAGACCGTGTGTTTCTGTATAATCAGACTTCATTCATTCATTCACTTTGAGCGTAAACAGGCTGCATTTCAGGCTCTTATAAAACAAAAGACAGTACGAAATGTGCATCTCTTCCTCTTTCTGTCCTTTTCTCAGTTATAATTTTTAAAATCCAAACTCCAGGTTGAGAGGATTTCCTCCCAGGAATCATGGCTATGTCCTGGAAAGTCCTGTGCCTTGCGTGTGTCGTTAAAAGTGTTGTTGACAGAGACAGGGTGTTAATTTGTTGTGTACATTTCTGCTGAAACACAAGAACACATTCCTGGAGGTGCGCACGTACAGAAAGTACATATGCACACACAGTAGGTGCAAGATTGTGTGTTTGCAAATGTGTTTCCAGAGGCTATTAGCTGCAGTCTGACACGTTCCACTAATATCTAAACAGCTTTTAAACCACAGGCGGATTCTCAAGCAAAACATGCTGATATAGTTGGAATATCTTCCCTCAGCTGCCAGAAAGTCAACCCTTTACTCTATTTGTGAAAGAAAAACGCACGTCTTCATACGTGTACATACAGATGTGTTACGCCCCACACACGTATCATCAGGCACAACAATTCAAATATCACAATCAACAAACGGCAAAAGGCAACTAAACAATGGCTCCATCTTGCTTTTTTCAGCTGTTATGTGGAAGTACTCACGGTTTCTGGGTTTGTCATCGTCTAAGCCCTCCTCTTCGTTCTCTGGGTCGATGTCTTCAGCCTGAGTGATCCAGTCTAAATAGCCCTACAAACACACAAGGGAAACATTGATTAGCTAACAGGGATGAGAGCTCGCAGGCTTCTCCTTAAATATTCAGACAACTATGTGGAGGTTTGTTCGTCTGTTTCAACTTGGTTTGATACCAAGTTTAAAAACAATTTATTATTAGCTCTGTTGTGACTAAAAATGATAAATTAGACAAATTCGATTCTAATTGAGCGAATCTGGGTTTAGCCGATCATCACGTTCATCACACAAACACATGGGCCTACCTTTAGGTCTTCCTCCAGCTGCTGTTTCTCTCTAAGTTTCTGGAAGTCACCACGTGCCTTGGCTTTCTCTCTTTCCTTGGAAAACTCTCTGGAAAAGGGGGAAGCAGGGTAGAAGGACAGGGAAAGGAGGAGAGGAGAAGAGGAAAGGAAACAAGAAAGAGAATCTGAAAATCCAGACTGAAGGTTTTGCCCAATCTGACTTAATGGTGCATTGGTGGAGTATTTCACTTGCAGCAGGGAGGAAAAGCTGCAAAGAGAAAATAAAAGTAAAGAGCGGAGATCTGCTTGGAGTGAAAGGTGTTAGTGTGCAAATGCAGATGCAATACTGGAGTTTCCCAGAAGCCTTGAAGTAAAACCTTGAGAGGGGGGAGAACTTTACTAAAAGAAATGTTGGCTTACAGGTGGTTCCCTCTCTGCTGTGCTTCAGCTCTGTGTCCACAGCCACCCTCTAAAACTAGTTGCAAGAATATTTAACTTAAAGTGTAAATATAGTTGGTGAGCCTTTTAGGTACATTTTAGGAATAATTGTTTTTGTTTCTGCAATTTTCAAAGAAACAAAAAGACATTTTTTCTACAGTTCTGCACAAGCGTTTGAAGGATGACAAAAATATTTATTACAGCGCGAAGAAAAACCCTGAATCTGCAAACTTTGTGATGTTTGTGTCATTCTGAAAACTTTGACTGTCCCTTAATCAACTTGTATTTTGAATTCAAGTTATTAAAAAAATAATCTCATTAATTTGTTGAAAAAGTTCTAAAAGTATAATTGTCACTATTAAGTAATTTTCTGTAGTATCCATAATATAATTTTCATTGAGAATCCTTTTTGCTAACCTCTTATAGGAAATCTAATATAGTGACAGCTTTAGTACAAGTCTATTTTTCAATGATTTGTATCCAATTACTGGCCGGTGCAAACAGTTTAAATTGATGCACACAGCAGGAGGCTGGTCAATAAGCCTGCTGCACTGGTGAGGATGCAAACTTACAATCCACTACTGACTGATTAAGAGTGGATGTGACGTCGCTGCAGTCAAAATGCAGTAGAATTCAATGTAACTGCAACAGAAATATAGATAAATATAGAAATTAGGGGTGGGACTCGATTAAAAAATTAATCTATGTAATTAGAGGCTTTGTAATTAATTAATCTTGATTAATCGCATTTTAATCTTTAAAGAAAATTTGCCCCGAAAGCATTTTATTTTATTAAAATTACAGTACAATACTACTATATTTTAAGTACATCTTTGCGTCTTTTAACATTTTTTCTAATTAATTAATTAATCATAATTAACGCGTTAAATTCCCACCCCTAATAGAAAACTTAACATAAAATATAAATTAAAAGTTATTCATCTCATGCTAGATCTTTACATTTATGAAGAAAAAAAAATTTCTATTAATTTAATGTGTCTTGTACCATCCTTCAGCAAAGATGGATCAGAGAGTTTATTTGTGAAAAATCAATACATCATTTGAAATAAAGTAAATCTTTCAGAATCAAAATCAAGAAGTCCATTGAAATAACATTCACTCAATGCAATGAGTTTATCAAATTAAAAACTAATTTTTGTCATTTACATTTTGAATTTTATCAATGAAATAGAAATGTTGCAGTCTAAAGGTTTTAAAATTCAGATTAAATATTCCTAATCATCCAAATGAAGACTGGATTAAAACGGCTGAATTTGTGTGCATGTTTGTGACATTTAGAGGGTTGACAGAACCACAAATGGGCTGATTGCATTCTCAAATACAAATCAATGAGATTTAGGACAAACCACCATTGTCTTGCTAACCAGAGCATTAGCAGACAACATGGTTTTGATTGATTTGTTTTTGTACGTCTGAAACTCCGAGGCGCCGGGCTCACTTTTTCTGCTCACTGCTTCCCCTTCATGTTAGAAATTACCTCGTTCTGTCACTAATCCTTTCTGCCTTCTCCATATTTACCATCCCATCCTGACAGAGGTACATCCAGTGTTTATGTCCCTGCATTGTAGCACGGCTGTTCTCGTCCATGCTAAACCATTAGTTATAACACCAATCTGAGTCTTGCACACAGACCATGGAGAAAGCAGCAGCTAAAAGGTCAGCCTGTGTAGTGTGCTGACAGCATCGTTAATCAGAAGTCAGAAAACGAGTCAAACAGCCAAACCCCTCCGAGCTGTTTGGACCAGATATACCTCTAATATGGTTTTTTCCTCCTACAATGATACTGTCACATCATCAAGAGGACTCAGGTCAGTTAGCCAGGGGTGAGGCGTCTCACTGCTCTAAAGCCAACCAAATGACACGGGATTAACCCGTCAGAAGAAGCAGGATGTGATGATCTTAACAAAATGATCCAGAAATAGGTGCATTTCCTCACAGGTCATCACGTTTTACAGCAGTTTACAAACAGCCAGTGGGTTTTTCTAAACCTACATGATACTTCTGTTGGTTAAATGAGGATGTCTGTGTTCTGAGCCACAAACAGCAGCTTTTTATTCTGCAGAAACAGCCTTGTAGTCAGAGAGAGAGAATACCCAAAAGGTCTCAATGGTCTTGAAGCCAGATGTGCCCGTGATTCCACTACAGTCAGCTAAAATCTACGAGCAGTTTACATGGTTCACTAGGGAGAGGTCCAGAACTTCTGTCAGCCTGCACAAACACGGCCAAATGGTACTGTACGGAAGCACAATCCTACGCGTGCACGCATTTATTAAACATAAAAACAAGTCAGAAGCAGGAAGATCAGTACAAATTCTGCAGAATCAGAAAAATAAGCTATTTCTAAATAATCTTTCAACCTTGCCCTTACCCGCTCAACACCCCCAGAACCAAATTCAGCACAAAAAAGGATCCGATGATGATTAAGGTGACAAAATACACCCAGGGCCACTTGTAACCTACTGCGTCATTCACCTGGGAGAAGACGCAACGACCAAGGGGAGCAGCATGAAGGGTTGGTGAGGGAAGAAAATGGATGAAATGTGAGGATGTGAATGAAAATGAAGATGGAGCAAAAAGGGAAATGAAATCAAAGAGAGGAGGGAAGAAAGGAGCAAAAGAAGGAATTAGACCCTCGGTGTTTCCCAACAGGACCTCTGCTGGAACAGATCGGCCAAGGATTCAATATGGATGTGAAAAATAAGAGAAAAATGGACTTGTTGACCTTTTAAACAGCATCGATTAAACGAGGCTTTGAAAGGCACACATGATAAACAAAACAACTCCTCTCAGAGTTCAATCAATCAAAGATAGAAGGTGCACAAACATATTCCTATCAGTGTAAAAGCCTTTAAACACACTCAAACAACCTCACTTCACACTTAATCTCTGTTGAGAAACAACATTTCAGCTTCAGACGGACGGTTGTGCAGCAAGACTCCCAAGGACTGGATCCAATTACAGCCCTCACGACAAAACATCAAATCTCTTCTGGTTTCTAAATGATTTAATGTTTTATCTCAAATCAAATAAGTGTCAGATTTGCAGTTATTAGATTTGAAAGATGAATCAATTCTTAATGTAATTATTGTTAGGATTATTTTACTAGTTTAACTCTAAAAAAAGACATTACACATGGGAGAGCTGGAAACATTTCATGCATGAAAAATAAATAAATTCCCCACTCAGCCTTTCATTCCTATAATTTCCATCTTTAAGGCCACGTTTCCTCCAGACTGGCCTCCGAAGAGTTGTTTATTTATTTCTTTACTTGCTGTGTTTTCCCTGTTGTGCAAGATTTTTTTTAGCGTTCCACCTCAATGGCTGACCTGAGGGGTGAATTATTTATACCCCCGTGTGTCCCTGCAGGCCGGGAGGTGCTTGTACAAAAACATTGTGACTTGGCAGGAGAAGGGTAAAAAAAAATGTAAAAACATCAAGCTTGCCTGGCGGAGCGGCACTTAGTGGAACAAAACACATTGCACAAGAATACAAAACCTGCACACGTCTTTGATTCTATGAAACACACACACACTTATGGAGTGTGTATGAGAAAACAGAGTCAAAAGTTTATGATTAAATTGCTGGAAAAGAAACGATGAAGTCTCGGGGACTTTTGCGAGCCGTGACAGGATGTGGCCCCCAGGTTTAAGATGTAACCGTTAGACATAGGCTGCATCCTTGCTACTTCTGTGAGTGAGTGTGTGTTTCTTCCAGGCTTGTGAGAAAAGGCTGATTGACTGGAGCAGAAAGGAGTGAAGATTTTGTTCAGTTAAGTGATGGACAGTTTGTTCTCCCACAACTGTAGTGGACTTTACTCTTCCCCAGCTGAACCCTTCTCTGTGGCTCAATCAGATATTAAACCTTTACTTTTGGAGTGATGCAAGGGAGTCTTGATACACAATCAGTCACAACATCAAAAGCATTACACACACACACACACATACACATGACAACAGCGTTAGCTCTTACCCGCTCAACACACCCAGAACGAGGTTGAGAACAAAAAAAGAGCCGAAGATGACGAGAGAGACAAAATAGACCCACGGCAGCTCATAGCCCATAGCATCCTGCATCTGAGGGAGAGAAGAGGGCAGAAGAAGTAGAAAAAGAAGGGGTTAGGAGGAGGGTGAAGCAATGGAGGTAGCAAAGGTTAGTCAGGTGGTGGACGAACACGAAACGTGAGAAAAAGTTTGCAAAGGTTCAGCAAGAAAGAACAGATGTGAATGAAATGGTGCAGCAGCCCAGCACCAGCTCTAAATGTGTGTTAAAGAGAAACGAGAGGCGTGCTGGTTAAAACGAGCTGTGTGGTACTGAGAGGATTAAAACGGTGTGTATGAATCTATTTGTCAGTGTTTGTAGGGCAGGACCTTAATTATCTACAATTAAGAACAGAAAAACATCTGCTGTCGGAGATCAATGTCAAACTTTAGCTCCTAATTAAAAGGTTTCATGTTCTAAAAAAAAACTACTCTGTTAACTTTTATTTAATTTGTTTCAGGAAATGCTTCAAAAACTTCATTCTAGGCTCAATTAAAGATATTGCAGACGTTCTTTACATCCGGGCGGATCATCTAAACCATTGGTCTGCATAACTGTCAATCATTCTGGTGAAGCTTTTACGCAAGGCCGTCGTACGTGCTCGCTCCTGGGTTAGTTTTCACTTCCTGCGCATGCGCACTCTGTGCAGAGCGATATGCTTCATCCAATCATTCTACCTCTCCGTTCTCACCGGGTTCTTTTGAAAATGGCTGAGAGTCATAAGAGAAAAAGTGTCTTCGAAGTCTATGATAAGCAGAGAAAGGCCTCTGAAGTCAGAAATAAGACCAGAGTGTTTTTAGGAGACTCTTTTCAACGATGGCGTGCGCTGAAAGAGAAGGCTGGGCTCCCCACAGACGCCGCTGTCGCCGGTTTTCTGCTTGACAGGTAAGCTAAAGTTCGGCATGCTATTTGGAGAAATGCATTTCAGATTACTGCTAGGAGAAGTTATCTACTTGTAAACAGAGCATGCACGAGGATAACTCAACGATCCCTCTCAGGAGCTGGTAGAGTGTTGCGCATGTGCATTTTTCAAAACGTGGAGAGGGCGGTTCTTCGTCGTATGCATTACCTTTAATAAGAGTAACAGGAAGAACTTATTAGACTATTCCAAACTATTTCTAATTCATTCTGGCTCTTTAAAACACCTAAAAGCTAAACTACATTCTGTACATTTTTGTCAGATTTTTGACTTTTTACATCAAGTGGAAAAAACATTATTGAAAATGTGAAAATGTACAATTTAACATTTAAGAACATTGTTTATTAGGAGACATTCTGTGCTTGTGTTTACTAAAGGCTGCAGTTGTTACAGAAACAGTGGCAGGGGGGTGGAGCTTGTAGGCTACCTGCTTCATGTGCACGCACAAACACACAAACACACACACACACACGCACACACACACACACACACACACACACACACACACACACACACACACACACACACACACACACAGTTGTGGTGTCCGGCTCACCCAGTACAGCACGTCCGTCCAGCCCTCCATGGTTATGCACTGGAACACGGTCAGCATGGCAAAAGCAAAGTTGTCAAAGTTGGTGATGCCGTCGTTCGGGCCTTCCCATCCTGCTTTGCACTTTGTCGCGTTCTGCATACAGTGCCGACCGTAAGCTCCATCGGGTGCACACGGCGCTGGCTTTTCCTCCGCAGTGAGGTCTGTGACGACAAAGAGGTGAGATTCTTTCAAATACACAGAGAGCCTTTATCAGTACTTCTGATTTAGTCAGATATCTGACACTTTTATTGTGAGACAGGACAGCTGGCAGCACATCATTTCAGACATTACTAGTAGAAAAAACAATCTCAAGCTGATGCTAAACGTGAATTTCTTACTCTTAGAGAGGATTGTTTGAACTCAAGCGCTCCTAGGGAGTACTCTTCTTTAAAATAAAGGCTTAACGTTTCATCATGTTACTGACTCTCCACAGGAGGGATCTTTGCTCAGCTTAAGTTTAAAAGTCAAATAATTTTTATAACATTTATAATAAAAAACTAAATAAAAGACCGGAACTACCTCAAGGTTAAGCAGATGCAACAACCTACGTGTAAAAAAGTGTCGAACTCATTCTGCAAAATAAACTCTTCATGGTGATGTATAGGAGAGTGGTCTGCAGGCACTTAACCCACGCTAAGCTAATGCCTCTCCTGGGACCAATAACACCACCATAACAACACTCAGGTCCATTTATAACCAAACACCTTTTGTTTCAATCATTTATGGCAGCTGCCGTTTCACTAATTGTTTGAATCATTCACATTCAGAAAAAAAGTAAATGATGTTGTGAATAATTAATTGAACTGTTTAAGGCACACGGTCATTTTGTCCCTGCCTGGTTGCATGATGGATAAAGTCGTTGCAGACTCAAGAACATGCAAGTGCAACTTTAAAGAGACAGTATCTGTTTTAAGTTTATTTGTTGACGCTCAAAGTGCAGCGTGCATGTGTGAGTGTGCATGCATATGTGTGTGAGTGTGTGTGTGTGAGTGTACCTGTTTGGTTGTGAACGCAGGTTTTGTGCATCTTGCCCATGAAGAGCTCCAGGCCGATGATGGCATAGATGATGATGACGAAGAGGACCAGGAGGGCGATGTGGAGCAGAGGAACCATGGCTTTGATTATGGAGTTCAACACTACCTGTAAACCTGCACCACACACACCGCAGCTTAGAATAACGACTCAATTCAAATCATCTACGACACAGAGAAACAATTATTTATTTACAGTACTCTTATCCAAGCATTTATTATCATTGGTGCATTGATTAGATCTGGCATCGACGTATATATTTCAGCGTTAACATTTGCTTTTTATGAATTCATCACATTCTCATTTGTAAACAAATCATATCCAGTCCATGAAACACGATCACAGCTCAACAATGTTGAAGTAAAGCTAATGTGAAGCTATTGAAACAAGCTGCATATATCAGCTCTTAAATGACATATTTATTTTCCAGCAAACATTAAGCCTTCATGCAAACCACAAGGAAAATTACTTATTGTAAATTGGTTCTGAAGTGTGTTGTTTCATTTAAATAACTTGTTTTCCTTTATATTTATAAAAACGTTAAGTGAGAGTTGAGAACGTCCATTGACACAGAAAATCTAAAGCATCAGATGTTAAAATGTGATGAGTTACACAAAATAAATGCACAAAACAGAGATGCTAGACAAAATGTAGGCTAAACGTACAAGAAAATCACAGTTCTGGCTCTGCACAAGCATGCAAAGATGAACAGAATCTGTTTCCTTTGTGTCATCCAGCTTTCTGGACTTTTGATTTCTGTGGTCCGACAGATAAGTCATCTACTGCCTTCAGTGTCTCGGTTACTGAGATAGCACAAGTCCACTGAGTGTGTTTGCACATCGCTGATGATGGCATCAAACTCCAGCATCAGCTCCAATATAAGGTTCATTTTCCCCACCACCACTCCCAATCACCTTTCACACCTGATCCTGAGATTACCCCCATTTGTTTTCCTTTTTTTCCAGAGCAGCTTGCAGTACTTACTGGGCACTCCAGAGACCAGTCTGAGGGGTCGGAGTACTCTGAAGGCCCTCAGAGCCTTGACATCGAAGCCAGCTGCCTTCCCTCCAATAGGAGTGGCCCCGTCTCCTTTTGTGGCCTGCTCCAAAATCGCACTGAATAACCTATCAGACAGAAAAAAAACCACAGTGACAATTACACATTTCTGATAAAATCCAACTTATAAAAACCGTCTATGTAATTTTTATCAAACTCTTACAATAAAGAATCATTCAGATGTATAGATTAAATTGGATTGGACTTTAGAGAGAATAGACTGTATGCTATATGTATGTATTTGAAGTGGACTCTAGTAATAAGTGTAAGTCTTGCCTCTGATTGGCTAACAGCAATGCAACTCTACCACTGACTTTGCTTCCTCTGCAACGTTGATGTTTCATCTCCATAAATAACACAAGCCTGGAGGAGCTTCTGCCTTTTGGTGAAGTTGCTAATGCTAACAGCTAGCTTCTACTAGCATAGACATTCTCTGTCGTTTCCTGGACGCTAAACCAACAACAGCCTTCCCCGTCGTGAGTCAAGATGGGTGAGTCCATGAATGTTAAGTGACAGTGTGACGTAGATCTGTCAGGATTTTCTAATCCTAGAGTTTCACCGTCTATTTTCTATCAGAAGCTAATGCAGGAGATAGGTGGAGGAGACTATTTTCATGTTCAGTCTGCATGAAAATCTCATAGTCACTGATTATAATCAGAAATAATCATGAAAAATTTTTTTTTCAGTGAACCACACCTTTAACACATCTCCTTCAACAGATGAGAGGATGTGAGAAATCTTCCTAAAAGTCAGAGAACCAGAAAACATTTGCATGACTGCAGTAAGATGAACTGTAGACAGCATGTGTTTGTGTCTGTTTATAATTAAAAAACTGGTTAAATTGATCAATCCCAGTTCATTTCTCATGAGAAAGACCCGCCTGCTACCAAACGCATCATGACTTCAGTTGAAGCAATGAACTTTATTCTCTCCTTGGAGAGATTTAATCATTTGCGCTGCCTTTATAAGATATCCATAAATAAATAGGCTATTAAAGCAAAATTACACAATACAAACAACTCAGCAGTAGCACGCACCGCACAATTCCCATATTTAAAATATATGTGTAAACGGGGGAAAAAAGGGATAAAGAAGGATGATGAAAGTCTTGCATAACCTCCACCGCACCAAGAGACACATTACACAACCCGTTCAGTCTTTGAAGACTTCATTTAAAATTTAATTGAAGTTGGAACAAATAAATGCAGAATGTTGTAGATAATTTGATCAGGAACACTCTCAACTACTCAGAAATAGTCAAACCATGTCTGAGTCTGGGGACACATGTCGCAGGCAGGAGCTGAGTTTGGATGTAAAGTCGGTGATGTGTTAGATTATGTGGTGGAACATTTTACAGTGTCAGCATGAAAGTGCCCACAAACATAAAGGGGAAGCCTATAAAAGCACATTTTCTTAGTTTGGTGTGCAGCGAATGAATCAGAGCACTGGCTGAGTCATGCATTATCACTCGACATCAGTACACGGCGTCTGAATGGGAATACATCCCACCAGCGAGGTGCAAGAACCCTGGCTGAGGAAAATGACTGTAGTATCATCTTCTAATTCACAAACACAAACTAAATGTGCTTAAAACAGATGTGCTGAAGGAGAAGCACAGTTATTTACCACTTTCACAACAGCCACTGGAATGAAGAGCATCATCAGCAGATTCTAAAATGACTACATGAAAGCTAACAGCCGTAACACACTGCTGCACATTCAGATGCTCTGCACACATTTAAAAATATCAGATTTTGTTTATTATGTTTTCACAGTGGAATTTTTACCTGCAGTGACTCAGGCATGCAACTAAATCAAATTGCCTAAACCAAAAACAGTTTCAAGAGCCAGCAACAAAAACGAACAAAACAGAAATTTGCACAAGAAACTTCACTGTTTTAAAGTAACACTAAATCATTTTTTAGAGCTTTAACATTGAGCTCAGTGATTGTTGGGTTAGAAACTTGACCAGTTTCATATTTGACACCACTCTGCTGCCCTCTGCTGGCCAGATACTGCACTTAACAGTTTTGTGGAGTGGGTAGGTGCCCTAAAGGGGGAGCTGTTTACCTGCTTTATGGCTGTTAGCTGTTATGCTAGCAGTTAGCTTTTTCAGTTTGCGAATCATCACAAGAAGAAGAAAAAGAAGAATTTGCTTTTATGTTGGCAT
Source organism: Aphyosemion australe (assembly GCA_006937985.1). Lineage (NCBI taxonomy): Eukaryota > Metazoa > Chordata > Actinopteri > Cyprinodontiformes > Nothobranchiidae > Aphyosemion > Aphyosemion australe. Next base: position 5,037,805 of record SSNS01000001.1, read on the forward strand.
CATGGCGGAGCCTGGAAGTAAAAGTAACAGAGTAATGTGTTTGGAGGCAAAGCAAAGACCTAAAACCAGAGTGAACATCAGCGTGGCCTACGCTAGTTTGAGAGAGCTAAAGGAGGCTACAAAATCACGGACTGATGGTGACCTGGCTTTGCTGCTACAGGACTTGTAAGTAATGATATTTTTACTTCGTGGCTTATTTTAGTATCAGTTGGCTCATGTTAGTGTTAGCTCGTTTTTAGCGCTAGCTACAGCAGGGTTGTTTACGGTAGTTGTAATTCCACTTTCAACCAGTAGGGCGGAGAAGCAGGAAACTGCTCTGTGTTACTTTAAAGGTTGAATATGGAACACGAAACTCCGGTGACTCCTAGTGTTTACAGGTGGTATTGCAACACAACACAAAAAAAGTTTCCAGCCGTCGGGGTGTTGGTTCACTGCTGACACGTAAAGTGACCAGTCTGCACCATGTCCAGTGACGAATCGTACAGGGTAAGGACTAATTTCTACTAATACGTTTATTTTACAACAGTATTTACCATTAGAACATCTTCTGGGCTCAGAATCAACTGCTTGACTTGTCGAGTCCGCCATTTTACACAGTCCCAGCCTCGCCTTGCTTAGTAGACTAGTAGACTTAGCGCACTTGTTAGCGCAACGGTGCCATCTAGTGGCTGGTAGATGTAAACATAAATCCAGAGTCGTGTCCGTCAAAATAAAATTTTGATTTCTTTTTTTTTTTAAATATAGCTTTTAAAGGAAAAACTGTACATTCATTCTGCACACCCCTAAACGCCCGTGGAGGTATTAGTTTTTTAAAATATAGCTTTTTATTAAAACATTCCATATTCCACATTTTACTGAAATGTTGTAAAGCACAGGGATAAGAAAAAGATGAATTCTGTGGAGAAGCTGCACTTCAGTTTTGGAATTTGGAGTTAACATATTTTGCAAATAACAGATGAAATGTTACTTGTTTGAATGTTTTCACCTATTTCAATAAAATTCTGCTGTCTTTTAACACTCTCACTGCTTTTTGTTTTCATTTACAGACATCTCTAGAGCAAGTCGCTGACAAGCTTGAATTAATGTACACCCAGCTGAGCTTATCATTCTTCCCCTTTTTTCCTTTCTTTCTGGCTCTAAGATCTTTATAAATCACCAGCTAGCGTGGCTCAAAGGCCAGTCAGTGGTGTGTTAGTCATGGAGAATTATCAATTAGCACAGATGAAATGGCCACTTGAAAAGGCCTCTCAAAACACATCGCCCTCTCTGCCTCGCGCTCTCTCTCTCCCAGCCTCTCCATTTTGCACTACCTCCCTCTCGATTTGATTAACTCTGTGTCTGGGTGGGAAGCACGCCTTTCAAACCAAGTATGACGAGCGCATCAAGGATCCACAGTTTTGCACCACCAGCATTCCATTTAAGTATTAATTAGAGCCTTTGTGTAGCTCTACATAATGGCCTGTGTACAACTAAAGACTGAGTGCATTTACAGAGAAGACAGCTTCTGAGGTAATGTAGTCATCAAACAGAAACATTTATCTTTAGAATTATAAAACTCTAAACACATCTGGGAGTGACTGAGCTAATTATCAAATAAACTATTATTCTGAACAGTAATTCAACACATTTATAAGAGAAAGTGTGTGTTATAAACACTTAAAGTTACATGTGCAGATCTTCAGATATACTGAATTTCTTCATTGCTATTTGAGATAATTGCAGAATAAAGTTAAAAAGGGATCAGCGATAGCATTGTGAACACCTACCCTCTACAGAGTAGGTTACTCTTTTTCCACCAAAGCAGCTATGATCAGTCAGTTATGTGAATTTCATTAAAGTGGTTGATTTAACTAAATTCAAAAAGAGAATAAAATACATTATTCAACTAGTGAATGAGGCAAATAAAAATGTATCAGCATTAGACAAAACTATTTTCTTTGGAAGCCTGTTTTCCTGCTGCAATTTAGCCTGAAAAGTTTGAAAAAGCAACAATTACAACTTTTTATTATGAAGAAATGCAAAGGTTCAGTATTTCCAAATATTACATAATAGCCACTCGAGGTTTATAAGGTGTTTGGGACGTGAGATGTCTGATATTTCAAGAATTTTAAAATAATCGATCGGTAATCACAGTTAGGAGCGATGTGAATGCCACGATCCACAGATCCCAAACAGAGCATTTGTTTGTAACAAGAGGAGCCAAACCCTTACCAGGTGGGTAAATCAGCTCTAAACTTTTTTATTCATAAAAACATATAAATAAAAACACATTAAGACTTTTTGATTGTAAAAAAAGGAAAAGGTCGTCATAACATCTATTCATTTTGCACACAGACACTTACATGCACTGAACCCTCACTAATAGCCTCTTAGGTGTGTGTCGGCAGGAGTAGCGTCTGTGTGTGTGTGTGTGTGTGTGTGTGTGTGTGTGTGTGTGTGTGTGTGTGTGTGTGTGTGTGTGTGTGTGTGTGTGTGTGTGTGTGTGTGTGTGTGTTTGTCTGAAGGTGCATGAGTCCCGAGGCTGCTCAGCACCAGGTACAAGCGCTTTCACCCATATGGTGAGTATTCCAGAGGGAGCCAACTCTTGTCGCTTCTCATCTATACACACACACATACTGACAGTTAGACACACACACACACACACACACACACACACACACACACACACACACACACACACACACACACACACACACACACACACACACACACACACACACACACACTAGATGACTGCTCAGTCATGCACACAGAGAAACAGTCCAGTCACAGCTGAAAATTTCCTCTATGAGTGTAAAACACAGAAGGCGTGTTGAAAAATTAACCTATGATTTATTTATTTATAATTCAATTGATTTCTGTTCTGACCTTTTCCATGACTAGCTTAACTAGTTAACTAGTGCAACCCTTTTGGCTTAAGGTGAGGAATCATGGGTTGTTTTCCTACTTTTCCTGCAAATTAGGAATTACAAACCAAAGGAATTTACAATAAATTCAATAAAATGCTAATTTTTTCCAGTTAAACATGTTATGCGTAACTTATATGGAATCAGAATATCCTGTCTAAAAAGATAAGTGTGGTCCTTTTTGCTTATGTGGACTCTTATATTTTATGGAAGTAAATATAAAAACCCCAGGAAGGTCTCAGGAAGCCACAAGTTCATTATCAGCCTTCAAAGGGTCCCTGAGAAATTCCAATTCCCTGCTTGTACTTGACCTTCTGAACTGCCTTTGGCATGGTTGAGAGGGAAAAGACAATTTACTCACAGAGATCAATAAGATATTACTGCACAATAAATGATGCTGCATCATAATAAAAGTCACAATTCAAACTCAGACAGAAACAGAACGAGGGAGAGCGGCAGACAGGGAGGGTAGATAGCAGGAGTGCTAAAGGTTGTGTTTATGCCAGGGGCACTGGCACCATGTTGTCAGTCGATGGTGTGTGAGTGTGTGTGTGTTTTTATGGGGTGAAGCCAAATGTGTTCAGTTAGTGAAGGCTAATGTGAGTGAACACTTGACTGGCAATGAACAAGACTCTCTCAGAGTGTTTGTGTCTGTGCTGGTGGAGCTTTCCTTCAGGCTAAAGGCTGCTGCCTTTCTGTCTCTCTCCTACACACACATGCACACACGTACGCACGCATACACACACACACACGGTCAATTCAACAATTTTTATGGTATTAATGCAATCGTCAGGTCCACTGACTGTAGTACCATTACCCCACCACAACACTGTAAAAAAAGCACAACTTGGCTTGAAGGCACACACATGCATTCAAAAGCGTGTGTGTGTGTGTGTGTGTGTGTGTGTGTGTTTTGCAGATAGGCTATGTTGCTGAGTTGCAGATAAAGAAAAACAAAGCAGAGCTTTGCTATCAGCATCTCACAAACTAATCAGTTTAAGCTTCACCAATACTCTGCAGGCCAAGGTTTACTGTGGCATTTAAACAAATTCAGAAGAAGCTTTACTCTGCACACAAGCAGGATGCAAACCTGCTCAATTATTGCAGGAGCTAAACTCAGGGTTTGAACATGAAATCAGACGATTCCTTCACAAAAAAAGTTGTTAAAAAAGAAATAAAATGTCAAATTTAAAATTTTTGGTGCTAAAAATAATTTTGCAACAGTGTGCTAATGTTTAAAAATGTCACGATACAGTTTACATGATAGAGAGATCTACCATCTTTGTCACTTCATCTTTCATATTAGAGCAGACAACAGGATCATCAACAAAAACAAGACTTTCGCCCTCTGTGTGGTTTTTGGTCACTCACCCTACAACAACGATGATGAAATCGAGCAGATTCCAGCCATTCCTCAGGTAGGCGTTAGGGTGGAAGAGCAGGCCGTAAGCTATTACCTTGAGGAACGCCTCCACTGTAAAAATGATTAGGAACAGATACTCCACACGCTCCTGCAGAGACACAAGAAAGTGACAGGTCCATTAATTCATTAAGGCAGCAGCTTCCCAGGATGAAATCTGAGGAAAAGGAAAGATTAGAGGCCGATAAAATAGAAGTCAGAGGAGGAGTGGCAGGATTAATACCTCAAAACATTATGACAGATTTTACAGTAGGAGGATATAAACCAGTCTTTACCTATTTTTTTAAACATTAATACATCAATATATACAGACTGTCACAATTATAACGTTTTACACAGATAAGACTGACCTTCTACATGACTTATGAGCTCCACGTCTCCAACTGTCTGAGTTAAATGGACTGAAATAGAACAGAATCCTCTAGCTGATTTCTAGGGTTTCTCTATTGTGTGTGTGTGTGTGTGTGTGTGTGTGTGTGTGTGTGTGTGTGTGTGTGTGTGTGTGTGTGTGTGTGTGTGTGTGTGTGTGTGTGTGTGTGTGTGTGTGTGTTTGATTATTTATTATGTGTAACTTGCAATCGTGTACACAATCAAAGCATTTTGATTATTTAATCAGAGACGCTCTCTTCCGGTCCCTCAAGCCTACTGTCTGGTGCAAACACACACACACACACACACACACACACACACACACACACACACACACACACACACACACACACACACACACACACACACAAATATCAACAAGCAGAATTTCTACCGCAGCGTTCCTCAGAGATTGTTGTCATAGCAACGACCTTTTGCCTAGGGTCCTGGGAAATGTCCTGACGCTGCTCAGAACGGATAGGATCATGTAACTCTGAAGATTTGGTAAAGTTGTAAACAATTCATCATCTTCCCAGTCTCATATTATTTATTATTTCAGAAAAAGAGGCTAATAGAAAAGCACAAATGGATCGTGTAAAACTGCTTTATCCACAAAAACGTTCCATGTTCCTTATGTAACAAAGACATTTTTGAATAAACACATATAGCTGCATCACTCTGCTCATTCATCCTGATCTCCCTGCTTTCCCATGGACACACATGTGTGGAGGGGCTCGGGACAGAGTCCCAGTCAGGTCCCTCCAGGCTTTTGACTCGTCCTCTGGGGAGAATTAGCTGGACCTGAACCTGGAGCGACGTGTCCAAGTTTACCATAATTGCTTTGCAAGCTGACAGATTTAGTAAAAAAACAAAGAAAAAGAAATACGGATCAAAGCAGCTGGAGTGTATTACGGCTATGCAAGCATAAAAGAAATGAGAAAAACAAAAAGTCTTCTCACTAAGCTACATTCACCCCCTAAACTGTAGACGTGGCTTTAATTGTCCTTTTTCTTGTTAAATTTAAACCGCTCCATGCATGATTAGTGATTACTGGTAAGACTGTTATTCTGAAGGTGTGAACTTTTATAGGAAGGTGAATCTCACAAAGAGATTTATTTTTAATTTGTGTCTTTCACCAATAAAAGTTAAACTTTAGCGGGTAATCTTCTGTTTGATGTTGAATTTATCAACGTTTTACTGGATTTTGGTTTGAATATGTAACGTTATTGTTGTACAATAATCATTTAAAGTAGAAATAAAACATTAAAGTAATTAGGCTTTCTGAAATACAGACAACATCCCATTTCTGTTATCCGCCTCTGGAACAACGAGCGTCTTGTACAAATCTGACATAACACTAGCGATTACATGGTCCTCACTATACAGCTAGTGTTCCGTTTTATTAAATTATTATTTAAAAAAGTGCCAGAAAGGAATGAACAAAAGCTGATTTCTGATTATAAGTGGGAGATGTCGACTGAGGGCTTTGTAATTCCCATATAATCTGATGTTTGAGAGTGTTTTTCTGCATGCAGGAATGTCCAGGTCCCCTGACAGCGAATAAAGTGACAAGAATTAAGATTAAGGAGGACTTAAGCACTGTGAAAGACAGAACACTTAAATGTTAAGTAGATTTTTTGGGGGAGACCATGGCTTCTGGACATGAATACAAAACAGACAACTGATTTGAAATTCTGTTCTGTTTTCTCAGCCATTTTAAAGATCTGGATTATTTAATCTGGATTAATAATCACTGACCTTCTTTATCTTTTATTGTAGTATACGTATATCACTTTCAGGATCTCTGGGATGGATACTTTTTACACATTCATCATGTGTCCTGCAGACCCTCCATCACAAAGAATGCACTTGTGGAAGTAATTAATCTCACAAAGGCTCACACACACACACACACACACACACACACACACACACACACACACACACACACACACACACACACACACACACACACACACACACACACACACACACACACACACATCCTCCCTCTCACAAAAGCTCTCCATCACTCTCCCTCTCTCAAACAAACACAGATACACACACCCAAGCTGCGTATCTGCCGGTGACAGGCAGACAGTGTGGCGCTCAGAAGAATAAAACAAAGAGAAACATCTGGTAGGAACAGCTTAGCCTGACACACACACAAACACACACTTCCCATCCTCCTTTCATTCCATTCATACAGACCCATAAAGGGAAAAATCCATAAGGGGCACGACTAATTTGGTTAGTGACAGGAATGAAATGAGAGATAAAAGATGAGAGACTGAGAGAGAAGAGGAACAAGTGTGAGGAAGAGAGCCAGACTAAAGAGACAGAGAGGGAAGAGAAGGCAGACGGAACGACCGAAAGGTGAGTATGTGGGAGCAATAATTGAGTTAACTGTGATAGGTCAACCAAACCACCTATCCATCAACTAGTCCAATCAGATTATAGTATTGACATTCTACCATACAGCGGACAATGTTTCCATTTGTGATGACCTTCTGTGTTTGTGTGTGTGCTGCAAGACAGGATTAGCCATTAAGCTGCTTTTGAAAGATGCCACAGACACATCATCGTCAGTGTGTGTGTGTGTGTGTGTGTGTGTGTGTGTGTGTGTGTGTGTGTGTATGTGTGTGTGTGTGGGGGGGGACTGTCATGCACTTTGAACACACTGTGCCAGCTACTCACCCATGAGAACACAAAGCACTTCAAAGATACATTTTATTGAAAATTGTGCCTCTTCAGTCTGTCTACAGCGCAAACAGGCAGGTAAAAAACAGCAGAATTGCAAATATTTATACATATAATCATAAAACACTACAAATGAAAGCTTTAGAAACGGCTTTAACTGGGAATCACGGTTTAAGATAGAAGAATTCACCTTTTTTGATCATTTTTAATAGTTCTGGTAACACTTTACAATAAGGGTCCCTTTATTCACAGTACTTAGTGCATTATTAAGCATTAACAAATAAAATGATCCCTTTATTGACGTTTGTGATATTTAGCACAATGGGCAGGGGAGGGGGGATGTCTGCTTAGTAATGCATTACTTTATATTAACATTAATATTAAGCAGTTGTTAATACTTTACTTAAAGGGATATTCCACCCCTAAAAAAGCATTTTGTAACCAGATCAGTAATTCTCCTGATCTGGCAGCAGCCCGTCTGCTTTAGCTTAGCATAAACAATGCTAACAGTGCATGGCAGGTACTAGCATTTTGTGTGCAAAAGTGACTCAATAATGATACAAAGTATTCCTGGTAAGCTCAATAATCATGTCAACTGCAAATAAAATGTGAGAAGTAACACGAAGGATTTGCAGGAGGGGATTGAGACTTGGGACTACATTACAACAAAGCACCGCTGTAACCCGCAGCTGCAAGGCACATGGATATAACTCCTGCCATTCACCTCCATTGTTTATGCTAAACTAAAGCAGACGGACTGCTGCCAGATCAGGAGAATTACTGCGCTGGTTACAAAATGCTTTTGTCTTACTTATCTAACTGTGGGGAATACGGAAATAGACCAAATTTCACTTAGGGGTGGAATATAGTTTATTGATGCTTAATAATGCACTAAGTAATGTTACTAAAAGGACCCTTATTGTAAAGTGTTATCATAGTTCTTGTTGTTGCTGTTTGGAAGAAGAAACAAATTTGGTTCAGACAACATTAAACAACACAATATTGTCTCAATTATTTCTTTATCATTCACTTTAAATTAGATGTATTATTCTAACATTATAAAGAATTTTATATCTTTTTATTTGAAATGCATCTTTTTAGGGTTTAAATATGGTTGAATTTGGACAGTTTTTAGTTTTTTTTTTAGTTTTTTGTTTTACTTTTTGCATACAAACGCTCTCAGGTGAAGAAGACCCAAAATCTCATTGGTGATTTTTTTAATCTCATGTTATCCTGATGTAAAAAGGAAAGAAAAAACATTGCAGCTATACTCCTTGTAAGCATTAGCTCTTTTGTAGTCAAAGCAGTCGTGACAACATTTAATTTTCTCTGCCTTTGTTACGGTGAGAAGAGGCTGTGCTGCACAGCTCTGCAGAGTATAAAAAGAGTTGCCCTGGCCTCTGACACTAAGTGTGGGAAACATCTCTTATAGTAAATGAGAAATGGTGCAAAAGCATCAAACTGATGCAGAATAACATTTACATTGCAACAATTCATGTAAAATGCACGTTTTGAATTTCCCTTGACAGCAACAAGAGCACAACAGAAAATGTCACAATTAATAATTTCTGTCTGTAAAAATCAAATGTTTCACCAGATTCTGGGATTTAGACCAACACCTAACTCTTACTGGGCTGACACAAACTAAACACCAGCTTATTTAGATTTAATGTAAACCAATCAAACAAGAACATGCACCAGTGGTGTTAATCCAAGATGCTAAATGTCCCAAAACACAGTTAAAGGCTTTGCACAATGTCTCATGTATATTTTTACGTTTAGATGCAGCTTCTGTCTTGTGTTTGTTGCCACATGACGATATTGATGTTTGCGGTATAGTGACAGCAACAACCAAAATTACTCATAAGGAGACAGAGTATGTCGGAAGCCATGATAACTTTAATACAACCGACTGGCAGTTTGTCGCAATTTAAAAGTTATAGTTCACAGTTCCTGCCATGTTTGCTTTTTCTCATCTTTTCCCTTCAAACATTTTTAAATGATGAAAAGGACCAATATTTGGCAATGTGGATAAATGTTTTGCTCACACGTTTTCCTGGTGAGAGTGAACAGTCCAAACTTGCTTTGTCATCGTAAGGCTTGCAGCAGATTGCAGTCTTGCCAAACTCTCATCAAGTGAGAGGCGGAACACACCTGGACAGGTTGTCAGTCCAGCAGAGGGCCAGTCATACTCATACTTGCAGCCAGTGCAAAAACACAAATTAATATAGTTTTTATTTCTTTTAAAACTGGCATCAATCCCAAGTACTTCCATAAAATAAATGCACGTAGACAAGGACCCCAACCAACCACAAGGTTTAAACACTGATGCTCTGGCACTGTGCTGCCTTCACTAACTGTAACCTATTACACCAAAAAAGTGAAGACAGACAGATTTGTTAAAGTCACAACTATCTTTCCACTAAGTGAAGTTGTGATAAAAACCTTACGCCTCGTCTTCATCCTTCTCTCTCTTGCTGATGCTTGATCTCTAAATTCTGTTACTTTCTTGATCCCACAGTTTGTCCCACTCCTTCCTTCTTTCTTCACCTACTCTCTCTTTCTTTCCCTCATCTCTCTTTCTCTCAATCTCTGTGGGTGCCAACCAGAAGTTACCATAGAGACCAGGATGGGTTCCGATGGGTTACCATGGAAACTGTGGGCTACAGCAGCAGCGGCAGCAGCAGACGTTTTTTTCCACACAAAGACAGATGACACTGATCAGTACTGTACCAAGAATATCCACAGCACATAGTCCTAATTACTACTCTTCTGTCAGCATCTAGACTTCCTATTGTGTGTCTAAAGTATGGGGACACATGCATATATTAACAACAGAGTCCTTGTTTATCTGTGAAAATGTCTGCTCATGCACTTGTGCAAGCTGCAGTGATGCTAAATAATACAGCCACTTGCAACTTACCAACAGTTGATTGTATCAAATGACCTACGAGGAAAAGGTGGTGTCTCATTCTGTTAGCCTGTGTATCACAGCTGGAGTACATTGTTTGTTTACATGGATGTAGAATCCCACTTCTGGACATTAATCCACAACACACATCATCTAATTGGCTTCCATACTTCATACATGTTCAGAGTTATTTTAAATTAGCATTTAATGTTACACTTCCCATGAAAAAAACTTAGTTCTCTTGGCTTAATTCCCACACATTTTAACTGCAAATTTAAGGGTGCCAATTTCACATCAACACTTCTTTTGCTCTATTCTACTCTGTTGCATCGGAGTCCCACAGGGTTGTGTGCCCAGCCTCCTTCTGTTCCTTTATCACAGCCACGACTGAAAACCCAAACATGAAGAGAAATGGAAAGTTACCAAAGACTTCACCATTAGTCTCAATTAGAAACCAATAATCTTGTTGTATGATTCAATAAGAACAACTTGCTGCTCTCAAAATAAAGAATCTGATCAATCTGGGTAGATGTCCAAACACTTTACTATTATCATCCATCCATCCATCCATCCATCCATCCATCCATCCATCCATCCATCCATCCATCCATCCATCCATCCATCCATCCATCCATCCATCCATCCATCCATCCATCTTATCTACTTTAGCCTTACTAGGGTCATGGGAAGTTTTTGAGGTGGGGGATCCCCTGAACATCTCACCAGTCCCTCACAGTGCCACACAGAAAAAACTATCTATTCACACAATCACTCACACCTGTGGACAATTTAGAGTCTCCAATCAGCCTGAAAGGCTTGTTATTGGCCAGTGGGTGGAAAAGTGGAGAAACCACATATGTGCATGGGGAGAACATGCAAATGCTGCACAGAAAGGTCTAGGTCAGGATTCAAACTTGTGATCTTCAGTGCTATCAACATGTACAGAACATGCCATGATCATAGCAGTAGTTTAATAATAACTAAGTTAATCTTGAATTGGGGAGCTTTGGTTTGTCTACTAGTCTTATGGTGTACGGACAATAAGACAACACCTCAGGATGCAACACTTGAGCCATAAAAGAATACAGTTTGTCAGCGTAACACTGTAGCAGCCTCAGCAAGAGCTTTACCTCCATCTCTAGTCTCAATTATCAATCTGCAAACTCGAAAACATTTGTTTAACAACTTTAGGATTGTGTTTGTAATAAAAAGATAAGCAATTTATTACAAATGCTGCATATGTATTATTTGATTCCATTATAATTTTTCAACAATTTGCTTATTTCTAGAGTTTCTGATTGCGTCAGGGGTTGGTTGAACTTCATTCCAGTGTTTTTACATCATCTATAATACAATACTTTTAATCCAAGCTGACTACACTCAGAAGAACTGCTGTAACAACAGTACATCTTGTTTCAGCACTTAACAATCCTCTTGAGAGTTCACCACAGCTAACAGCCGTAAAGGAGGAATCTCAATTCTCCACTCTTACACTTTGCCCTTCACTAAGGACATCCAGCTATCAGCTTTTCATAGATGCTCGAGAAGAGGACACCCTCTTCTCTCCACAAAACCTGCTGCTGAGGGTGTTTTGATAAAGGATCTTAAAGCACTGCCGTGTTCTGTGTCGTAAAGTCAGATGTACTGGCAATCATTTCTGTCTGCTGACCTGCTCTTTTATATTTCACCAGGTGAAATAGGTCCCATAAATGGAATAAAACCAAAAATACGAAATACCCCTAAATCATTTTTTGGTGCATTGCACTGTTTTCATGGGTCAAACAATATTTTTACTAGAAAACGATAAACCAAAAGTTCAACACACCTAGGTGAATTTACAGCTTAAATAGAGCATGAAAGAAACAAAAAATGAAATACACAAGACTTGCATATCTACTCAGTCCATTCAAAGATGGAAATGATGGAAAGAAACAACAGCAACGCGACTCTACCACTGACTTGCAACATGAACATCTCCACAAATAACACAAGCCTGGAGGAGTTCTGCTGTGTGATGGTGTTGCTAATGCTAACGGCTAGCTTAAACTAGCCGAGACGTTCTCTGCAGATTATCGGATCTTAAAACAACAGCCTTCCCCATCATGAGTCAAGATGGGTGAGTCCATGAATACTATTTCACAGTGTGACGTAGATCTGTGAAGATTTTCAAATCCTAGATTTTCTCTATTTTCTATCAGAAGCTAATGCAGGAGATAGGTGTAGGAGACTATTTTCATGTTCAGCCTGCATGAAAAACTCAGAGTGACCATTATAATCAGAAAAAACATGAAAAAAAAGTTTTTCAGTCAACCACACCTTTAATAAAACAATCAGTTCAGTCAGCAGCTTCTCCTGCTCTTGGTTTTGAGAATTGAAACTTATCCCACATCAAGTCTGAGCTAGAGCAAACACATCTCTAGTTTTACACCCATTGTTGTCTAATGGTTAATGGCCTGTATTTGAAATAGTGCCTTTTAGAGTCCTAAAGCCCCCCAAGGCGCTTTACATCATAATCAGTCATTTTCACACACACACACGCGCACAAACACACACACATTCATACACTGGTGGTGATGAGCTACTGTGTAGCCACAGCTGCACTGGGACACACTGACTAAAGCAAGGCTGAAACTGGTGCCACTGGTCCCTCCAACCACCAGCAGGCTATGTGGGTTAAGTGTCTTGCCAAATCAAATTTACTCGTGCATCTATGAGCTAAAAGAGAGAGTTAAAAGAAAATATAAAAAAGGAAATAATGACCAAAAGTGTAAAAAAACATTAGTATTTAAAAGATCAAAAAGAAACAGAGAGAAGAAAGAACCAGGAAGTAAAACATGCAGAAATTAATTGGTTTGAAAGCAAAGAACATGGAAGCATAAATCATCTCATATAGACAGGTAGTGTGTTTATTTGTGTGTGAAAGTGTCCTTGCATGTGTATTTCTGTATGTTAGTTAACATCTGAGCCAAGATAAATTATACCCTTGAGGAAGGAGGAGGAGAAAAGAAATCAGGAGAAAATAAAATGACAAAAATTGAATGTTTTTATTCTTTTACTCATCCCTCCATTCCAGCTAACCTTTCGTCTTCACGGTTGTATCCTACAACCCTGTGCAGCTCTGCATTCTGCTGTGAGTGTTGTCTGACTTATCACGACTCTCCTGCCTCACCACGCAGGGAGAAGGATGCTGAAAACATGCACACACACACTCACACACACACACACACACACACACACACACCATGACAGTCCTGAATTAGAGATTCATTTCCATCCACACACACTCTCTCACACATTCACTGTGATAAAACACACAGGTGACTCAAATGCAGAGGTAAAAATAAAGACAAAGTGAAGTGACACGCAAACATACAGATCACTGCTGACTCCTTAACTGTCAGGACTAGATTTTTATACTCTAACTCATTGCCCAACTTGTGTGTGTGCGAGCGCGTGTGTGCGTATGTGTGTGTGGGACAAGAACATATGGTGGTATTAAAACATTAAAAGAACATCATCGTTCACCAGATAGTTACAGAGTTGCAATCTGATGACATCACCACCAGCTGAGCCCAAAATTCAGAAACCACTCACAACAAATGTGTTGAAAGAATCTGTTTTTGCGTCCGTGCGGAATAAATAAAAAAGATTTCCATATGAGTTTCTATTTGTGAAGTCAGTGTCCACATGTGTCGTCACGATCACTGATATATACTGCAAAAGCAGCATCTAAGAAAAAGTAATAAAGGTTTGCAACACACATATACAACAGCTCTCTTTGTTGCAAACTTAACAATGATTGCAAATTGAGATTCAGGAACTAGGATATGTGCTGCATGTGAAAAATGATCATTGGATCCATATATGACACAGAAAGATACAATAACTGTGTGTGGTCAGTTCAGATCCTTTATAATGTGGAGTTAAGTGAAGCAGAAATACATTTTAACTTAGATGACAGGAAAAATAAAGCTGTTTCAACTCTTCAGAAGTCAATTTACAAGATATAAAAACATATATTGCTCAGTGTGTCCTTCTATTTTAACACAATACGCCAAAATCAGTGTTGGAGAGCCCTGATCAGTTCTCACACATAGAAAATAAATGGAAAAAATGGATAAAATAGAATTCAAGTAAACCAACTAAGTGCAGCACATCAATGGGTCAGTAAATTAGGTCATAATTAGAACAGTTTATTCCAGCTAAACAGGAAAGTGTAAGCACAGAGGGACCAAATACATATAAAAAGAAAGTTTAACAGGGAACAAAAAGGCAGAGGGTGCATGGCTATTTTTTTGAGGACGGCTGAGGGCACAAAATAATTCAAAAGCCTAAAAAAGTAAATGAAACTAGTAGCACACAACCATTCTTGCAAGGCTACAACATTAAAAACAAAGCAGCACTGATCTGCTTAAATCTCCATAAAATGCTAACAATTCACTCCTTGAGAAACTGAATCAGCTGCACGTTCTGCTTTGTTGAGAGCAAGTTTCTTCTAGACAGGAAATGAAAGAAAACATCAGCCTCCCTCTCTCTGTGCATCTCCCATGCGGTTTGTCCATAGTGAATCGGTCCTATCAGAGCCAAACACACGGCTCCTTCTCTCCACTGAGGGCTGAAAAAGCCGTGTCGGTGAATGTTAGTTTGTTAAGAATTGCTCCATCATTTCCCACCCCCCTCTGGTTAATGTCCACTGGAGCGAGACCAGAGCAACACGGTGGAAATGTTGAAACAGAGATACAGCGGGGGAAATGCTGACAATTGTGTCTCTATGTATGAAATGTGAAAAAATTCAAACAAAGGTGTGAATTTTAATGGGAATGATTGGTAACTTGTCTGTAATGGCACATGGAATTGATAACTGCTGTTTACTGTTCATTATTAGAGGTTCTAAAGGTTATTCCAACAGGGAAAAAGAAGAGATCTGGACTGTTTTTTTTTACTTTTTTATTTGGCGTTTGTCATTCTGAGCTGAAACTAAGGAGATCTGTTTACAGTAACTCGGAACTAGAGTTTAAACAAAACCCAATTTGTGAGAAACGCCAGCATCTTACCCTCTAACCTACCAAACCCTTACTGGTGAAATATGATTAAAGGGACGAAGCTGGTGTAGCTCTTCTGCTGGGTGCCATAGCAATGTCACCATGACACCCAAACAGGATTAGCTGCTAACACCCACTCCCCTGCTGTTACCATAGTAGCACTGTTCAAACTGAGATCCACAAGCTATAAAAAGATGAGCTAAACTTCAAGAAAGAGAAAAGTGAACAAAAGAAAAGAATGTAATTAAAAACAAGAAGGTGTGGTTATCAGCTCATCTTCTGTTAGTACAGAATGTAACTTCATCTAATGTGTTAAAGTTTTGCAGCAATGACTCGGAGCAGGAGAAGGATGGGTGAGGCAAAGCAGACAGGTAAGACTCTGTATGGAGTGCGGCCTTTCCTTGTATGTTTTTGAATCTTGAACTGTACCACCTCTCTGAAAACAAGACTCAATCACTTTTATTTTTTTAACCAAACAGGAAGAAAGACGTTGGGTTTGGGTTCTGTGTTTTCAGTATTAGCATCTTTCTGTGCTCCCCCACTTTGTAGCTAATAAATAGGTTATAGTAAAAAATATTAAGAGGACATATTATCATTTTTTAAAGTTAATATGTTTATGGCCTATTCAAAACATGTTTATGAAGTTCTTTGCACAAATCGCAGCAGCTTTATTCTTGACATTTTCAGTACCTTCCAGAATGAGTCGTTTCATGGTGCTGTTACTGCCCACCCGTCCCCTGATAGGCTCATATGAGGTGAGGAGCTCCGATATCTGGGACGGGCTCAAAGTAGAGCCGCTGCTCCTCCAGCATTAACAGGTGGTGGTGGTGGTTGATGATATATGCATGTATGCATGGGGAAAACATGCTAACACAACACAGAAGGGCTGCAGCTGGGATTTAAACCTGCAACCTTCTTGCTGTGAGGCACCAAGCAGCCCCAAAACTGATTAAATGTTTTATTCACTTCAGAGCAACAAGCAAAATTGTAGATTATCTTTTAAAACAACAATACATGTGCAAAGAAAGCTTGAAACTCTTTCCAAATGATGAAATGGATGAAATCTGTCATATCTCTGATGCATGAAGGCAGAAGTCCTATTGATCCTTAGACAGGAAGAATATAAAAATGACCAAACTATTAAAAAATGTTCTGAAAAATGGAGGGAAAAAATATCGTCTTGCATAAATGAACGTAACTGTGTAGTGCACAACTCATAACTGAGTTTATTTGAACTCAGATTTGTTGTGTTTTAATGTGGTAAGACTCTAAAGCCCATGTTTAAACTAATGTGTTGTAGAAACTGTCTAAACTGAAACATAACAGGTAAAAAATCACATAAATGTTAAACAGAGTCTATTCACTGCTCAACCACCAGTGAGACTTATCTCTCTCACTGACAGAGCCAATTTAACACGTTTAGGAGACAGATGTTCACAGACGCTCCAGATGTTCCTGATAGCCAATTGTTGGCTTGGTGTATAAAGGACCCAATCAACCTGCCTGGATTATGGGATTTCTGTTGAGAGTTTTCTAGATTTCTTTCAGTTTTTTTGTATCCTTGATGTTAATATATTCTCTTTCCTTAAATATATCTAAAGAAATCATCATTTTCTCCCTCTAAGTGAGATGTTCAGTCACTTACAGGTCTGAAGCGTGGTATATACATTTGAATTCTGAAGGTGCAGAAAGACGGACTAAAACGAGAGCTGAGGAGACGAGTGAATTTTCGGCACGTCGCATTCGTTTATGCGGAACACTGAAGTTGCAAAAACCCTCAGCTGATCAGTATCAAGCTTTCTTCTTCTCACTCCTCTGATCACTCATGCTGCTCATGCTGTGACTGCTTATCCCCTTTTTTACTGCGTCATCCTCCCATGATTTCATACTAAACTTAGCATCTTGACATGTATTTTATTGCTGCATGAGTCTGATGTCTCTTTCCTGTACAGCTTGAAGGTGTTACCTGGATTCCCTACTGAGTGTATTTCAAACTGGGAGCGTTTGGAGCAGTTTTCCTGAATGGATTATCACAATATACCATAACCATAGCAGCTTTATTTGTAAAAGCGCTTTAAAATGCAACTTCAAGGACGCACAAAGTGCTGCACATACACATTAACAACAGCATCAAAGAACACTAAACACACAATTAAAAAGTATAAGTCACCGTCCAACCGTCAAACCATTATATGTTAGAAGTCACAGCCCAGCAAACGCTGGGTTCACGTTTGGGTTTGAAGGCTAAGTGATAAAAGTGGATTTTCAGGTGAGATTTAAAAAGGGGAAGCGACGTGGCCTGCCTAACCTGCAAGGACAGAGCATTCCACAACCTGGGCCCCGAGAATGCAAAGGTCCTTTACCCTCTCGTAACGCAGCGCACTTTCGGGACCTTGCGTAATGATTGATCTGCTGATCTCAGACAACGACTCGAAGAGTAAGGCTGAATGAGGTCCGACAAGTAGGATGGGGCCATGTAATGCTTTATATACAAATAAAAGATCTTAAACTTGATCCTGAACAAGATTGGCGGCCAGTGCAGAGATGCCAGAACTGGTGTAATGTGGTCTGATCTACGCGCCCCAGTCAGGAAACGTGCCGCAGCATTTTGCACCAGTTGCAAGTGACCCAAGGTGGCCTGTGAAATCCCATAAAGCAACCTGTTACAGTAATCTAGTCTTGATGTTACGAAGGCATGGACTACGATATGCGTGTTACATCTAGAGAGGATCGATTTTACTTTGGCTAGCCGCCTCAACTAGAAGAAGCAAAATTTCATGACCAATTTCACCAGGCTGTCCAATTTGAGCAGTGGGTCAGTCTGAACTCCCAGCCAACAGAGGCTGACCTGAGGATGTCTTTGACTTAGACAATACAACTGTGAGATCCTGATCTTTGTAATCTTTTCTGCCTCCGTTCCTTTTCAGGATCCGAGCAAACATTCATTGATGACGACGAACAGGATGGACGACATGTTTTGTTTTGAGGCGTTTGTGTGCAGGAAGAATTTCTCACATCAAAGACAAAACAAAGCGCACACACACCACCTACACGATCCCTTCAAGCACAGCAGGAAACATAAAGTATGTGGCTAGTGGCCACAGACACACATGGCCATAATTAACAACATGAAAGACAGGCATATGCACGGACATCACATACTGTACGTGACTCGCTATCTCAGACCCCACAGGAATTCAACTCCCACGTTCAACTGTACATTTTGAATAATGAGGAAACACCAGTTGATGTGAGAATATATGTGTGAATTATATATTTACAGATGAAGGAATGATCAGAATTTATTGGAAAAGGGAGATTTACGTTAGCAGAAAAAACACACCACAGACCTGAATATCAACCTCTATAATAAACTTAGCGGAAACAGGAAAACAAAGTAAAATGTGGCTCAACATTTCCCCACTATGAAGCAGTCTAGAGTAGAATTTGGTGCTGACGAGAGTGTTTGTGAGAAAGCATTAGGCTGCTTTTACTGATTCAGCTGAGACAGAAGAGAGAACGTGTTTTTATGAACTGTGTGTGCACATTTTAGTGTCTATGGACCGACTTTTTAATGTTTATGCAGGTCAGTAGACTACTGGAGTACTTTTCTACTCATGTTTTTCTACAAAGCAAGACAAAACGTGTACGCTGCCACCTTTTTACTATATTAATCACTTTGGCCTCACTGTAACTGAAAAGCCCTTAGTAAGGAAGCTTTTCCTCCTGCCGTAATGCATTTCTACTCTACACATTGTTCTTCACCCCCAGGGGGTCTCGGTAGGGTGTGAATAAGCAAAGACAAAAGGCCTGTGAGTAAAACAATCCAAAGATGTATGCCTCGTGTCTTCAAATGTAACGTTTGGAGTTTACTATCGTTATGCTTCTTTCAAATTAGATAACAAGAAAACGAAACTATCAAACCAAAGTAATGGACAGTAAATAAAATATGCTTAAAGAGCCACAAAAGAGGCTTCAGCATACATAAAAACATACATCTGCTTTTATATTTTAACATCTGTAGCTAAGTGATCCCAGGCTGCAGGAGTTTAGCTCTCAGCCAACTAGAGAGCACCACTCAGGAGGTCCAACCTTCAGAACTGAAAGACTCCCGCTGACTAAGACCCCAGCCCCAACCCTCGGTCTAACAAAATCTGAGTACATGCATGTATTTAAAGGGACACTAGTCAGTTTTGACTCTCCTCGATGTGCGTTCGTCTATTTAACACCTTAATCTAACTGCTGAAATGTCTCCTCAGCCTTCATTAGTGTCTACAGGAGCGGTTCATCACTAAATCAAACAAATCAGCTGTGTTCATGATCTAAAACATGCAGGAAACAGACTGCAGCGCCAGGCATGTCAGCTCCTTTTTCTTAGTCCAGCAGGGAGCGGCCTGCCACTCTGAAATTGCAAGTGCAATATTCTGGCCACAGAGGGCGCTAGGGGTCAGAGTGACACTTCATTAACCCTGTAAAGGGTCATTTTAGCACATACTGGCTCAAGAAAATGATTAAAAGTATGAAAAGATTGCATAGTATGGCTTTAACATTTCTAGATTAACACACAAATGTACTTCATTCAGATTTACACACGTACATAAAAACATTCTAATAATTTACTCTTCAACTCTGCTACTCGCTGGCACTTCAGAGGTTTTTATTGGTTCCATTAGGTGAATTACTCAGTTGAATCATCTGCTCAAAGAGAAGGAGCTGATGAAGACACAAAGATGCTTGTGAGGCAGAAAGAAGTGCAGATGAAGGAGGGAAAAGGGAGATTATAAATTTTATCAGTTTCATGTGGTCCCTCGTTTCCGTGCTGTCACTCGTCTCTGATGTATTTGTGTAATTTATGAGTGTGAGTCAGTGAGTGTGTGATGAGTTATGAATGATACCAGATCTTTGGATGTCTCACACACACACACACACATGCACGCACGCACGCACGCACGCACACACACACACACACGCACGCACGCACGCACACACACACACACGCACACATCACAGACCTATTCTTTTCCAGTAAATGGCTTAATCTCTAATAATAGGTGTTTTTTGCTTTGTTGTCCATTTCACATACATTTACAACCTCTTCTTCTTTGTAGCTCACACACACACACACACACACACACACACACACACACACACACACACACACACACACACACACACACACACACACACACACACACACACACACACACACACACACACACACACACACACACACACACATCATTCCTTCTCTAGTTCAGCTGTCTCCATTAGAACTTTACAAACTTTCACAGTTACGCCTTCAGGTTTGTGCAGTAGTGTGTGCGCCTACACCAGTGATTTATGAAAAGCTGCGTTTGCACACTGACATCAGCTTTGATTGAATCATTTAGATCACCTCGGTCCTGGACCCCGTGTGAGCGGGCGTCGACCAGCCAATGCATGAGAGAGTTGGTATCTCGTTAACCATCCGCCCAGCGTTGTGATCTAATCTCCCGCTGAGTTCAGCCTGTTGACCACTTTCCATCCTTCCATCATTATCAGGCTTTGTTTCCTCTGCTTGACTTTTCTCTGCTGTTGCTTGTAAGAAAAATGGCTCCTAATGAAAATGCAGGATGGACCTTGTTGCCCTTCCTTGGATCAAAAAAGCATCACTTTTAGATTCACATGCATTTATGAATGCATTATATGAATGCATCATTTATGAGTCCTTCATCACAAGGCGTTGACAACTTTTGGGCCTTTTGTATGGTTAGTTAATATTATACAAGGATAAAAATGTAGATTTTTCTGCAAACATTTCAAAATCCGCAAGTAAAACTCAAAATAGATGATGATGTAAGAAAAAAAATCATTAAAACCTAAAAAAAAAATCTATTTTAGTGATATGAAATTTGCATTTGTAGTAAAATACTCAATGCACTGAGCTGACAAAAACCAGAACTATTTAAACTCGTAGCCAATTTGCGACCTCACCTGTAAAATTTCCCACAATCACCATGGCAACCTGAACTCCCTTTCTATATTGAAAGAACATCTGTAGGACAACATGTCCCAATGATTTGCTAGAGAGTGATGTCATGAGGTCGACCAGACACGGAGACACGCCTCCCATGAGAGGACACACTGTATCTGTCTGGACACAATGACATACAGGTATACAGTGACTAGGTCAAGCAGACGTGATGCTATGGCCACATTTAGACAAGCTGTGATGTGGACACATTTAAAAAAAAACACAAACTAGTGAGAGGGCATAACAAGTCACAAGAACGGGCTGTAAAATGGGGATAAACATTAGCGGAAAGATAAAAAAGGTTCTGAAGCTCATTAGCTCTTTAGTGCATGACATTTGCAGAACACATGAGCCTAAACATTGGCATCCATCAGAATTTAGCATTAGCATGAGCTAATCATCATCAGCATTCAGGACATGGATTGCCACAGTCGCCTCTTGCCGTCTTTTACCGTCTCCCTATCTGTCCTTTAATACAGCACCTCTTCCTCGTAAATCGTCTTCTCATCCTTTACGCGCCTGCGTCCTGTAGCCCGGTTACTACACCCACAGCCGTCCTCATCCAATCCATCTTTACAAGTTGCCTATTTGAATTTCTTTTCCCTTATAAAGCCTGTTTTCCTCATGTGCCTGAGTGTCTTTCAGCTTATCTGCCGAACATATTCACCAATATAAAAGCACACCTCTTTTTCTTCCCTTCCCTCTTTTTCTCCAGAGCATGCCCATTAGTTCTGCTTGCTTGGTGTTCGATGGAGCCTGTCCGCCACGTCAGCCCCCTCAGAGACCTTGCCGGAGCCGCCATAGAACCTCTAATTCATCAATCTCCCTGCAGCTGGCAGGAATAACTGGCCCTGGGGGCAAGGTCCCTGCTGGCCACCTGGAGTCAAGATGACTGTCAGGACAGGAGAGATGAGGTAAGGACAGGTAGGAGGCCGATAAGAGTGTTTACAATTAAAGAGAAGAAAAGAGGTTATGCAAATAGTTGGAAGATGGAAGAGCAGGTGCTGGTGAGACAGTGCCTCCGATGCAATGGAAAGCACCTGTTTTATCCTCTTCCTGTTTTTCTAAGACAAACATTTCAGCAGCGCTGCTTTATCATGTGGCCATCTCTCCTGCGTGTGTGTCAGAATAAAGCCAGGAGCAAGCACGGAGCCAGAAATGAAATTTCACGGTTCTGCTGATACACTAAAAGCACAGCAAAGAGCATCAAGGTTAATAAGCATTCAACAAATTGATTTATGGTGTTCCATGTAATCCTCCAGCAGACCTAAAGACACACGTAAACCCAAACACAAACACAATGGGCTTCTCAGTTTAAACAACACAAAATGAAAAGCGTGAACTTGTGCCTGAAGGTTAATCTTAATGCAGATTAGCTTCAATTTTTGGAAATTGAAATATTTCGCAGTGATTTGGGAATAAATCTGGGGGTCAAAATGTCAGAAAATGTACCAATTCTGCTTTACCATCATAATGTCCCATCACACACTTAAACGCAGTCCTTTAAGCAGCTTGGCTGAAGCACCACGGTTAAGTGCCTTGCACAAGGGGCGCTCAGCCACATACAACAATCCTGCAGTGCAGTGTAGTGAAACTTGGGTTCTCCCTGCTGTCCTGAGCAGTCGACTCAGTAAAAACACCAGCTGGAACCAACATCAGGCACCTTCCAATAACAGCCTTGGTTTCATTTCAACATCTGATTTTAAAACACACACAAATTCTGTAGAAAATTAAAACATTCTGGTAAGTTTCCCAAAAAATTCTCACAGCTGTTTCAAGTTACTTTTAAAATATCAAGCAACACTTGAGTCAGTGTTCGTGTAATTACTGAAACACAAACCCACAGCTTCCCTCTCTGTGTTTTTCACTTTTGTCAGACCGAGCTGTGTGCTGCTGCACCAATGAGTCACCGATGACACAGAGATCAGTAAATCTTCTGCTTCGTGGTTGTAAATCTGTAAAACTCACATGGTGTCCTGAGCTGCAAAAAACACTGAAGCTAGTACAACCCCCCCAACAAAAATCAGCACATGCATGCTCACTGCTGTTCATGATAAACGATTTCCAGTTACAATGAATCATAAACAAACGTGAGCGTGGACATTTATTTCAGAGCAGTGGACTGGGTGAACAATGGGCACCCAGACCTGTGGGACACCCAGTCACAAACACACTCTGATAGGCTTCCTTTCTCGCATTCTTCGCCCCCTGTGGGTATGGCGGACACACAGCACAGTTCTGGGCTCCGGTTCAAAGCTTTGCAGGATTAGCAGCATGATCTTGCCACTTTTTAAACCATACAGTCTCCCTTTTTGTGCAGCCTTTGGCTCTTGAAGTGGGAGTTCTGCTATAGAAAAACAACAATAATAGAAAAAGATTTCTTTTTGTTTTAACTAAATCCTAGGAAGCTCGAAATGTCCAACTATTTTGCACTACATCTTTTACACGACAAAGACAGAAAAATGTGAACATGCATTGAAATAATTCAGCATATCTCTGATCTGAGCATCTAAATGCAGGTTTAGGTTCAACCGCTTTTTACATTTTCCACCCTTTTTTAAACCATTCTATGCAACGTTTTCATATTTTTAAATCATTTTCTTGAGCCAGTATGTGCAAAAATGACCCTTTACAAGGTTAATGAAATGTTACTCAGACCCCCACCACCGTCTGTGGGTAGAATACCGCATTTGCAACTTCAGAGTGGCGGGCCGCTCCCTGCTGACATGCCTGGTGCTGCAGTCTGCTTCCAGCATGTTTCCTGCATGTTTTAGATCATGAACACAGCTGATTTGTTTGATTTAGTGATGAACCGCTCCTGTAGACACTAATGAAGGCTGAGGAGACATTTCAGCAGTTAGATTAAGGTGTTAAAAAGACGAACGCACAGCAAGGAGATAAGTTTCAGTTTTGCTAACGAACACTAGGGGGTGCTAAAAACAAGCCAAAACTGCCAAGTGTTCCTTTAAAGCGACTTCATCCTCAATGCAGATCTCCATCTTTAAAGGTCATTTTAATGTGTTTCTCAGTTTTCTAACACTTTCATTGAGCTGTTGCTGAACATTTTCAAGCACTTTACCAAAAAAATACAAAAATGTCTATCACAGACATAAAACTGCATCTAACTATTTTGCAGAGGAAGAAAACCAAATAAGTCTCTAAGATATGGGGGCGTAAACTCAGGTCTGGTGAAGTGATATACTGTTATGTTGATTCTGATCATCAGAATATTCTGGATTTTCTTTAATACTGGGTTAGATGTGTCAAAGATGAGAATAAACATTCATTCATTCATATTATTGCCTTTTGCACAAGCATGTGTTTATTGTAAAAGTAGACGGGTAAATGACAGAATCAAGAATTTCTTGTTTTTGGAATGCCCTTGTTTTTACTGTCTGATGACACTTTATAATTCTGTTGACTCTAAATCTAAACTATTGATCAAATCTAAACTCCACACAACAAAGATGCTAATGTTTTCTGTCAACTTGCATAACTCTCATCTGCTTCGCTTCCAAAGAGCAGCCTTGCAGACAAACACACCACAAGAACATCGTGCTTGTGTAATACAACTATGTAACTGCACTGAGCTCACTGTAGCTCATTATAAACGGTCTCCTTGGAGAAGACTAACTTTGCCTTTTAAAACCAGCGCTGGTGATTTGTGAGTCTCCTGTGATTTCCAAAGGCTTCGTTTCAGTCAAGCAAGCAGTAGCAAAATGTTTCTGCCTCCTTTTATTTCACATTTTGTACGTTTTGTGCCCCCCCGTTCTCTCCGTTTAGACTCACTCTCTTCTACATCTTGAAGCTATCAGTGTCTTGGCAGCAAGGCAACAAGGAGAGAGCATAGCCACAATTCCACTATAGTGTCCAACACACCGATGCACACACGTGTCTATAATTCCATCGTGTTAACTAGTTGGCACACAGCCCGCCTCGGTGTTTCCACGGCAACAAGTTTGTAAATTTAGAAAAATGTTGTGCATGTGCCAAAGTTGATTTAATCTGTTGAAAAGGTATCAGTGCATCAGAATTAAACACATGTGGATCCGTTGTTCTTCCCTGTGAGCTTGCCATGTGTCAGTGTACGTTACAATTAAATGATTTAATGATTGGTTTTGCAGAGATGTTTCAGAGCATCGCCTCTTAGACATGGAACAAATCAGATAAATAGACTGAAATTACAGAAATGGATGGAAATCAGCTTTTTTTCTTCGTATTTGAATGATTCAGTCAGGCAGCCTTAATGAGATTAGCTTGAACGTCTGCAATCAGACATTTTTACATGGAACGCATTTATCTAAGAACATACGTTTAAAAAAATGTGTTTCATCTTGGCTTCAAAGGTGTAGATCACTATTATGTTTTATGTAGGACAACAGTGAATATCCATGCTACAGAGCAAGTTATTTATATTTTTAGTCCAGTGTAAATTTAGCACCTAATTCTCCAAGGGTTTAGCACAAGGTTAGCAGTTCCAGATAATGTTACATGTGCCAAATAAACACGTATATTATAGTTATGATGCTTAGAGAAAGACTTTATTTATACATGACCAAAATACATGAGGAAGAAATGATGAGCAGGATTACAAAAAGAGGAAAAAATGGTGTGTGTGTGTCTGAGTTTTAAACCTTGAGCCATTCTTGTGTGGTAATGGAATTAAAGGGTCTCTATTGGAAAGTTTCACACACACACACACACACACACACACACACTGAAAACAGGAATCTCCCTCTCTATCTCTCCTCACACACAGCTGGAAAAATGAAGCAGATTTATTGAGTTGTGAGGAGAGGTCTGATGCTGCAGTCTGTGCTGAATACAAAGTAAAAAAACTTCTCACTGTTCAGAATAAAACGATTATGATGCTAACATGCATAAATAAATATAAACACTGATACAAGCTGCAACCCGTCGTTCTCCCGCCTAAACCTCAGAGTTGGATCTAAAGTCGAATCATCTAAGAAACTCCTCTGTCCGTGTTTGAAAGCCAGCATGTGTGTGAGTTTTCAGGCACCATGTCCTGCCTCGACCCAGCTGTCTGCCCTCTGATTTCATTTGCATATTCAGGCTACAAGAAAACCATGTGTTTGCACTCAAAGTAAAGTCTGTTGCCACGACTCCAATTACTCCAAGTGGAAAACGGGTGAACGAACGACAAAAATGTTGAAGAGGGAGACGGAGAGAATGATGGAAGAAAGAGAAGAAAGCGTCACTAATGTTTCCTGCTGAAATATTCAGATTACTGCCGCATTATGCGTCACCATACCCCCCCCACACACACACACTTACACATTCTCACATGAACACGCAAAGCCGCTCGTCGCTCCTCCACTCAGACTCCCTCATGGAGGAACATACACAGAAGCTCGTGGCCATTTTTGACCATGCTGAACTTCCTGTTCACTGGATTTTTTCTGACTTGTGATTGGTTAATAATTCATGATTGAGAAAAGGAAGGGGTATTCAATGAATACAGGAAAGGGACCACACAATGTAGTGCTTTGAAGAAAATGCAATGATAGATGAAATCTAACACAACTCAGGAGGAAAGGGAACAGAGAAGAACACACACAATAAAATATCCAGTTCAATAAATTATGAAAAAAAGCATCCTTAGTGTCTCTGTGGAGGCTGAATTACTACCAGCAACGAGGAACAGATTAGCTCTTGCAACAATGCATGCCTAACTTTCATCCTCCTATATCGTTCCTCCATCACTTCCAACTTTGGGCTCAGCACATAAAACATTAAAAGCCTCTGTCAGCTCAGGAATACAGGTCAGGCAGAGCGGAGGAGGGTGAATTCATTCAGTCGCCGTTTAACAGATAACGTCTGGACATTAACGTGAAACTCTGAGGTGAGATTACTCAGCAGAAAGAGAAAACGTTTGAACTTTCCACGAGAAAAAGTTTCAAACTGCAGTAAAAATATCTGATTTGTCTCTGTAGATAGAAAGAGTTCATGATAATACCATTCTGAGTGTTTTTTCAGATTTCCTTTCATTCCTATTGTCCCATCAAGGCTGTATGACGTATGATACAGATGCTTTTATTCTGAAGTGATGAAAACACACATTAGTCTATGATCAGGAAAGATCAGAGCAACAGATCCAAGTGCACACCCACACAGAAACTAAAGGAAAGTGTTAAATAACAGCTGAACTTTGGTTCAATAGGAGAATATCTATATAAGATTAAGAGCATATTAAATACTCTGCAAACTGACACAAGCATGCATACACTCCTCAAAGACACGCCGTCCACAGCATCTGTGACAGTCTCTCTAGAGACAAAGTGTGTCCAATCCTCTCTGTCTATCTAGGTCAGCTTCACAGAAAAACCTGTATACCTCCCTCCTCTCCATCTCTTTTCCTTTTCTTCTCTACACTCTCAACTTTTGCTTTTTATTCTGTCCTCTTATGTCTTCCAGGTCCCTCTTTCCCTTTTCTGATTTTTGCTTTTACATGTAAGTGAGATCTGTAAGAGAAGCAGCCAACAATCTGAGCGTGGCTTCAGGAGTTCTCCTGCCAAATAATATTAATTATGAGAAAGAAATAGACTTCAAGTGAAAATATGGCAGTGAAACTTCCTTAAACGTATCAAAATGTAAATCCCATTAGCAAGCTCAAATGTTTTGCTGTTCAGGTGAAATGCATTGGTGTGTAAAGAAAAGTTCCAGGAGAAAACTTAAATTAGTTTCATTCAAAAATGTGAAAACTTTCAAAATTAACCTCATCTCATGTTGGTTTAGTCTCCTTTATTTTTCATATTTATCTCATGTTTCATTACAGAAACTAGAAAGGATTCCTAAAATGTCCTCAGATGACATCACTCTAATGTCAGCAACTAGAATTTGCCCTAAAGCGTTTATGTTCTCTTTGTGAAGTGATGCACACCTGTGATGTGAAATTATCATAGTGGTGCCAAAAAGAGTAAAGCATAGATGCCTCACCATCCCTGAGAGCTGCTCACACTGAAATCACAAGAAACAAAAATAATATAGCATTTAGTTTATTCTGTAAGATTTTACAAAACAAAATCCCAAAATGTCCTCTACATTAATAGAAAGGAATGTAGAAGGGAGAAAAATTGGAATAAAGTGATGTTGTTTTTGGCAGGGATCTTAAAGGAACACTTGGCAGTTTTGGCTTGTTTATAGCACCCCCTAGTGTTTGTTAGCGAAAGCAAAAGTAAAACTTATCTCCTCGCTGTGCGTTCGCCTTTTTAACACCTTAATCTAACTGCTGAAATGTCTCCTCAGCCTTCATTAGTGTCTACAGGAGCGGTTCATCACTAAATCAGACAAATCAGCTGTGTTCATGATCTAAAACATGCAGGAAACATGCTGGAAGCAGACTGCAGCACCAGGTATGTCAGCTTAATTTTTTCTAAGTCCAGCAGGGAGCGGCCCTCAATAGGCAGCAATGAGCGGCTGAGTGATGCACGGTTCAGCAGCAGGGAAGCACTGTTCTCGGTTCACAGGTCTGTTGAGCAGAATGCGCACCGCGGCTGCATGCAGCAGCAGCAGCAGCAGCATGCAGCAGCAGCAGCAGCAGCAGCATTGTTTTAACTTTAGTAAGACAGGGCAACATTTGCATTTTTAGCATAATTTTTGTCCAGTCTCGTCTCGTCAAGGAAAACTTCTGCACGCCTCGTCAATGAAATAATTACATCATTGTTATTGTTCAAGAAAAAAACACTAGAATAAAGTGTTTGACTGAGAAAATCATGGCGCATTTAGCTTTGGAAATTATAGGGAAATGTAGTTTTTTTTTTACACAATCTGAAAAAGTTTTCAAATAAAGATTTTTTTAGGTAGAAATCTTTCATAGCTTAACTTCTTCTTGATTGTGTTACATATATTAAATTTACTCATACATTTAGCTAAAGTGTTAATAACCCTGACCCTAATAATAGTAGTAATAGTTATATTTCTGTGGTTTGGATGCTATAAGGACTCGCTTGAAAACGAGATATTACATCTCAAGTGACTTATCCTTGTTAAATATAAGTTTATAAATAAATAAATAAATATAAATACAACCAAGAGAATGTGTGCATACTGGGGCACATGCAAACAACTTTTTGTTTAAGTTTTTGTTTGCTTTTCTAATCGAGTCACAGTAACACAACTTAAAATCATCAGAGTACACAGTTACGTGAGTCCTTCATAATGAATTGCTTAACTCATATGCAACCAATTCAGAAATAAACATGATTAAGTAAAATAAAATAATCAAGCTGTCCAAATTTCACTGTCAGTTAGACTTTCCACATCTCTGGAGGATTTTAAGAGTCGACTGAAGACACATTTTCATCGTCAAGCGTTTCCAGACCTTGCTTGAAAGCTGCTTGTTTTTATGTGTTTTATGCATTATGTAAATGCATGTATTATGCATTTTTATAGTTTTATACTCGTTTACAGTTTTAATTTTTTTATCATGTTTTTATGTTGTTCTTCAGCGCCTTGGCCTCCCGTGATGGGAGTGGAAGGCGCTTTATAAATAAAGTTTTGATTGATTGATTGATTGATATTTATGAATGCTGTACATAAACAGACCTAAAACCTGCTGAAAGGAAACATACCGAATAGCTAGCTCTCACGGCTGCAGCTGAGTGGCCATAAGTTCCTTTTCTCAAACAAAATCTGATTATATTGTCTTCCCTGATGAGGTTTCTTCATCATTAAATCAGCATGTTTGGGTTCAGGAGTGGATTTGTACCAGAAGGCTGCATCACTTCCATCACACAGATTCAACAACTATCAGGATGAAATCACCAGAGAGGTCTGGTTGGCTTGCAGCCTAGACAGATGGACTACAACACCAGGCTAGGACAACAACAGACCTCCAGGACCGTACGGGAGAAGCACAGACATATACCACATGCACAACACTCAAACCGCAGGGAGATGGCCAATCATAGCAGCTTCTCTGCCAAGGTCAGTGACCAACTGAGAAACATAGACTGTGCATGTGTGTGAGTGTGTGTGCGCCACATTTCTTTGATGCGGCTGCAATTCGCTGTGCTGTGAAGCTAAAAATCAATGGAAAGATGCATGCTTTTATTCAACCCTAATAATGTCTCATAAAGTGCAAAATGACCATTTAAAGCAGTCGTGGCAATTTATTACAGCGTTTTTAAATCCACACGTCTGTTCAAATGTTATATTATGAGCTGCTGTTTTCTGTGTCACTCTCTTGAGTTATTAGCACAGATCTAATTTGGTTCAGAAGCAGGTAAATCAGAGCAAGCCATGAGATGTTTCAAGGAGTTTGACTCATTACGGATTTGGGAGAACCCTCTGCGTCTGTTGTAAGCATGTCATTAGGACTTGTTGAGGTAATTCTTCTCCAATTAGCCTCTCTTTGACATGAGAAGCTGTTAGAAGACTGGGCTTCACAGAGCTGCAGCCATGTTGCATTTAAATCTCAACTGATCCCTCCTAAGCAGTTTAACTCATATTACCCCAACATCACAGCTACAAGATGTGGAAAAAAGTTGATCCTTTAGATGCACAGAGTTTGGTCTCTCTAATGAACTCACACACACTTAATGATGCTTAAAAGTGGGCATTATCATGCCTTCATGTGATAAAAAAGCAGCAGTAAACTCATTCTTACCAGATAATTAAATATGTATGGATTTATAAAAGCTTCAGGGCTGCAGCAGCCAATTTTAATTGCTAATTCTTAAATTTTCATCTGAGTTGAGTTGCTTTTTTTGTTAGCAGAAAGTCATGAAACACATTTTGGCAAAATAAAAAAATGGCAAATGGCTTCTATTTGATATAGCACCTTCTACTGTAGAGTCCTACGACTCCCCAAGGTGCTTTACAACAGACCAGTCATTCACACGCTGGTGGTGATGAGCCACGTTGTAGCCACAGCTGCCCTGGGGCGCACTGACGGAAGCAAGGCTGCTGAACACTGGTGCCACCAGTCCCTCCAACCACCAGCAGCAGGCAAGAAGGGTGAAGAGTCTTGCCCAAAGACACAACTGCAACGAACTGAGCGGGGCTCAAACCCACAACCGTCTCATTATGGGGCTGGAACTTAACTCCTCTGCCACTGTCGCCCCAAACACTTCTGATTTTGGTTTCCATAACTCAAAAGACAATAAAACATAGAACATGCTAACATTTCAAAGCATCGACCCTATTTTTAAATTGTTGAAATGTAAAAAGCCTCAATTTTATATCCATGTTCAGCCAAAAGCACATTTACAGAGGCAGGACTTTAGCTCCCTAGCTCATTAAAATGTCATCTTCATGCAGAGGAGAGTCTCCCTCTCTCTCTTTCTGTCCTGCTGTTTCAGGTCACTCTTTCACCTTCTTTCTCCAAACATGGCGAACAAACCAGAGCTGCACAGAACTCTCTCTCTGTGTGTGTGTGTGTGTGTGTGTGTGTGTGTGTGCGTGCGTGCATGCGTGCGTGCGTGCGTGCGTGCGTGCGTGCATGCTTGTGTGTGTTTGTGTGTGATGCTGAGAGGTAGATAAACATCACTCTGTCTCTGTCAGACAGCCAAATGCATCTTCACTGTAGTGTGTAAGTCACAGGGCTAAATTATTCCTTTTACACACAGTAAAAAAGATTCAAAGGTTTGCAGCAAAAGTTTGTACTAAAGCTAGTGACCAGCAGATCTCAATCTTAAGAAATAAAAGTTGAAAATGTTGTGCCTCACTGGGTTGCCACAGTCTGTGACATATTTGTAAGAAAATGTGACATTATTGGCTGGAATCACACTAAACTGGTACAATTGACACGTGAGGCACATGATGTTTTTGCAAAGGAATTGCAACAGCTGTGCAACTGATAGAAAATAGTAGAAAACATAAAAAAAATATTTGGAAACTGAAAAACTCTTACTGACAAATACAAAATAAAGTTAAAACTAAATTTTATAATTTGATGAGTTAAACTGATCTGCTTTTAATACTGATCAATAATAGGCTTAAATTGATCCCCTGTGATGGGAAGATTCCTGTTTTTTGAGACTGCCATCTAAAGACTAAATGAAAGTTAAGATATTGCGTGAAAAGCCATTAGGAGACTTTGGACACATTTCTTATTTATCCATTTCCCTCCCATTTTCAGTCAAAGCTCGTGTATTTCTGAGTCGCTCTGTGTATACATGTGTGAAGAATTGTTTGCTGCATGTCCTCTGTGTGCACCAGTTGTCACATCCACATTCCCATCTCTGCAAATGTGAGGCTACTAAGCTTCATCACCAAGGAAACCAGCTTGTTGCCAGGTAGCGATGCAGAGACAGTGAGAGAACGAAGAGGAGAGAAGGAAACAAGAAAAATTAGAGAGACAGAAAAGACAAAATTAGACAGAAGTGAAAGACAATCCTTTAAATGAGAATAATGTAGTTGTCGACATTTTTAAGGTTTGTGAGGATTTGGGGGAAACTAGATCTTTAACCATTTGAGTGACTTTTTCTGCACTTTAATCCATCTCTGCCCCTCTCCTTTCATCCCAGGCTGTAATATGCTCCTCTGCAGATTTGTGGGTGGTCAGAGTGTGTGTTTCAATCCATCAGCAAGTAACTATTTTAGCCCATAATTAAATCAGACTTCAAGGTCTGTGAAGTATTAGAATTAAATTAGAGTTTAACAATCATTCAACAATGTCGCTGAAACACAAACAAGGTTACATCACAGGTCTGAGCCAATAGGAGAGCAGCTTCACAGCGTGTCGGTCTGTCAGCTTTCATCAGGAGCTGACAGACCGACGGAGAGGGGCGAGGATGCCGGTGTGTGACTACAGTTCACCTTTCATCGCTTCAACATATTTACAAGATCGGGCATCAAAATGCTGCAGCCAAGACTGCGGTTTGGCTCCCGTTGCCACATTACTGACATCAATGCAAGTTTCCACCACGCTGTGATACACGTATCTATAGCAACAGCGCTCAGTGTGTTGTTTCAAAGATGCCTTGTGGAATCTCACCCATAACCCTACTTCAAATTTCAAACCTCGGTCTGATCTAATGAAGCACGTCTAATTGGCGGAATTGGCAGGAAAGCCATTAAGCTTCCAAATCATGACACAGCGGATTCAGAACTTTCATATGACACAGCATGTTTACACTGCAGCGGAGCGCAGAGAGCGAGGAGGGGAGGGAGGGGGCTCACCAGTGAATTGAAGATGGCATTTTAATTAGATCAGGGAGCAGACGGGGAGAGAAGGAAAGAGATAAGAAGTAAAGAAGGGAGAAGACAGGAGCAGGAGGAGAGAAAAGAGAATGAGCGTGCTTTCAAGTTCATCTTACCCTGTTACCCTTTAGCTGTGTAATTAGAGGGAAAAAGCATCCCCCTTTTCAGAGCTGTGCAATTATCACTTGGAACACTGTATTAAACCAAACAGGCCTAAATGACTGCCAAGTTCATGCCAAAGATAAGATGCTGAAAATGACCAAATATTAAGCTAACAAAGGCCGAGGCACAATCTGCATAAAAGATGCTTTCAAATAATGAAATGTTCTCTCCCACGAGTAATTAAAGCAATACAGCAAATTTCTCAGGGACATTAGATGCAACGCACAATCCAAGTCACATTTTCATAATAAAAAAGACATTTATTTTATACGGAAGCCCTGAAAGGCAACAGAAAAAATATTTTTTTTCTTGTGGAATTTTTCTAAGTCTTTTTTATTTTTTATTTTTTACTAAGCCCAGAAAGGCAAAATGAAAAAAAAAAATTTTTCTTGTGGCATATTTCTAAGTTTTTTTTTTTTTTTTTTTTTCTCATCTGGGCTTAGTAAAAAATAAAAAATAAAAAAGACTTAGAAAAATTCCACAAGAAAAAAATTTTTTTTTTCATTTTGCCTTTCTGGGCTTAGTAAAAAATAAAAAATAAAAAAGACTTAGAAAAATTCCACAAGAAAAAAAATATTTTTTCCGTTGCCTTTCAGGGCTTCCGTAATTTTACATGTAAGTGCAGATTCAATAGAACTCTTCATCCAGTCATGCTGTTTTAGATATAATGGAGCACTTCTACCAGGAGCCATCACTTCAAAATGTGATGTTTTTTTATACTTAAATCATAAGCAGAAAAACAAAGAAAAGGGATCAAATCAAATGTATTCCAATGTGCTAGAAAGGAGAGAAAAAACCATAAAGAAGTTTAGAGAAAAGACACAAACACAAAAAAAATCCAAATATGGTTGCTGATGTAACTCAAGTTGCCTAGCAACCTAAAGGTTTGCCTTTAGTCTTCCTGTCAAGTCATTAAAGCTGTGAAACAAACTGCATCCTTTTATATGACTACAGTGAAGTCAGGAGGAAGCAAAGTGTCTCCACACACAAAAATGCTTCAAGGACAAGAGAGACGTTTGAGACAACATGGACATCGAGATGATTTCAGCGCTTCACATGCTCAGGGAGACACAAACTGCAGAAAGCACCAATGATGCCAACTATAAGGCCTTAAAGTTGACTGAAATAGATGGTGTGAAAAGTTCCTTTAACAATCTTCATAATGATTCTAAAAACACATAAACAAATCTGACAGAGATCAGGATCAGCTGATTCAACCATAACAAGACACCAACCAAACACTCGCTAATATAGCTGATTTGCATAAAGAAAGCCAACATTAAAAAACATTTTGTCAAAAGTTAAAAGCACAGAAACTATTAAACTCTGCCAGCCTTTCTTCTGCAAAAGATTTAGAATTTGAAGAAAATTTGTGTATGCTGACATTTACAGTAGTTCTGATAGGGAAAGAATGTAAGATTTTGCAGAATCAGAAATGGTAGCTCATCAAAATCATCATAAAAAGAAAGAAACCTATGACCTGACGATGCCACAAGACCAAAACCGACTTCTGTTCTGCGTTTAAAATGTCTGAAATGAAAATCTTTCCCAGATTTTCATTTGTCTCCTCCACTTTTTCATGAGGCAGTTTGGATCCAGTCATGATTTCTAATTATTTTTACTACAATGTTATTTTTATTTAAATGAAGTCTAGTGATTCTGAAAATCAGTGTAGCAACTGGATCCTCGACGCCCCCCACCACATCCCATATGCTCCCCCCCCACTCCACTTTTCTCCATGTGCTGCTTAAATATCAAAATAGAGGTTTTGTACAAATGGTAAATGGCCTGTATTTGATATAGCATCTTCTAGGGTTCTACAACCCCCCAAGATGCTTTACAACACAACTAGTTGTTCACCCATTCACACACACATTCACACACTGGTGATGAGCTACATTGTAGCCACAGCTGCCCTGGGGTGCTCAGACAGAATAGAGGCTACCATATGCAGGCACCACCGAACACCACCAGCAGGTAAATTGTTTAAGTGTTTCACCCAAGGACACGACTGCAACAGATTGAGTGGGTCTCGAACCTGCAACCCTCCATTTACGGGGTGGGCACTTCGTCTGCTACCTTTGCAATGATGCAATTATAATACTAGTAAATCTTTAAACTCTGCTTTCGTCAAGCAGTCGGTAGCTCAGAAAAAAGGTTTTATTGTTTGGCATTTGAAAGCATTTTTTGCAAAGGACTTCCCACTTATTTCTTTGAAAAAAGGAAGAAAACTGTCGGGATAATTCTTTGCGGATAACATTTTATGTGTTAAAATACCTAACAGATAAGAATTGATATGATAATCCTTATTTTTAATCCCTAAATCTTTTTTTAGCAGGCAGTG
Organism: Aphyosemion australe; assembly: GCA_006937985.1. Classification (NCBI taxonomy): domain Eukaryota; kingdom Metazoa; phylum Chordata; class Actinopteri; order Cyprinodontiformes; family Nothobranchiidae; genus Aphyosemion; species Aphyosemion australe. The sequence goes on from SSNS01000001.1 coordinate 5,073,837, forward strand.
TGTTGGCCAGCTATTTCTGGTACATATAATTTGGCATATTCAAACTTAACTCACTCATCCGTTGGCTGGAAGACAGAGAATTCTCAAAATAAACCTTGAACCTAATCAGAACAAAGACTTTTCATAGCATTTAACTTCTGAATACGCTCAAATCTCAGCGAAACACTTCATCCTCTCTTACTGATCTGTTTGAAACACGAAGGTCATTACAGACTCAAAGCTGCTTCCTCATGCAGTTAACTTAATAAAACATTTACTGTAGGAAATCTGAAGACCAGACATTTTTTCTGCCCCCCAACATCTGCATGCTGGTTGCTTGCATGTGGTCCCACTTGCATTACTTGAACAAAACATAAGCTTGTTCAGCTTTGAAGTAAAGGAAACACTGTGAGACTAAAAAGCCTCTTGGATATTCACTGGGGCTAAAATGATCATAATAAAGCTTTTGCTGTGTGTGTTTTTGTGTCCACATGTGAGTTCTATAGGACTGGCAGCTCTGGCAGAAAGGTAATAGGCAGCCACCTCTACATGCCCCTGTTTGTAAGCATCTAGTCTTGGAAGAAAGTGTGTGTGTGTGTGTGTGCGTGCGTGTGTGTGCTGAAAATGCTACACAACAGGTGAAGACTCCACTAAAGCAAATGCTCATATGTTTAACTCACTTCCTGATCATTTTTAATGCACAGAACATGCATGTGAGATCAGCAGTTTGTGCACAACATAACTGCAGGAGCTCTTATATAACACAGGTGCATGTTTGCACACATTAAGTTTACCTACTTCTAAAATGCATTTAGAGGAAAAAACAAACATTTTAATAAAGCTCAAAAGCTCTAATGTTGAAGTTGTTCTGCATTCTGCCAGAGTGTCAGAAATCTCAGCAGAGGTTCAACATCAGCATTAGTCTAGACGTGCATATTAAAGCTCTTTACATCAAACTGAAAATATTTTGATATTTATGCAGAAAATTCATGAACTCTGGAGCTGATATAAGACAAAAACAACATAGTAATGACTGAATTACTAAAGCAGTGGTAACCCACATCAAAAACGTACATTATGGGCAAGAATTGCTCACTGTTCCCTGGACCCAGACTTATTTTTGCATTCCATTCCATTCCATTTTTATTTGTAGAGCACACTTATACACAGCCGAGGCCGACCAAAGTGCTGTACAGTAAAAACAACAGGCATACACAAAAAACCAAACATACAATACAGGAAATGATGAGTAGTCCGATGACCACTACCAAATCAACAATAAAAAGTAAAAACATAATAAAGGGCAAACTAGGCCGAATTAAAAGCCAGCGAATAGAAATAAGCCTTCAGGCGTGCCTTAAAAACAGGGAGAGAGGGGGCCATTCTCACTGCCAAAGGGAGTTGGTTCCAGAGACGAGGTGCACAGATTGAGAACGCACGTGCTCCTCGTGTCCTCACCCGACCACTTGGGACCTGTATCAGGCGGTGGTCTGCTGACCGAAGGGTTCGACCAGGTATGTAGGGCTGAACTAGCTGAGTCAAGTACACTGGCGCGTAAAGATAAAGTGATTTAAAAACAAGAAGTAAAATTTTAAACTGGATGCGGTAGCGCACCGGGAGCCAGTGCAACTGGGCCAGAACAGGAGTAATGTGCTCCCTCCTTCTGGTGTCCGTCAAAAGGCGCACAGTCATGCACAGTGCTTCATGGTAAAAACCCATGATTGTGCACGTTATTGTGCTGTTTTTATCTTTTCTCTTTATTGTTGTTTCTTGATTGTTTTATGCCATGTTCAGCACCTTGGATCACCTTTGCAGGTATGGAAAGTGCTGAATAAATAAACTTGATTGATTCATTGATGTTTCAGGTCATTCAGGTGTTGTTAGAACTTTTAACCTTAACTTTAGATGTGGCAGAATTTGACAAGTTTTAAACTGAGCTAGTCAGTTCAGCTCTCCAGAATAAAAGTCCTTGACCACCTGCACAAGCTACCTGAGTTTTTAAAGTTTTTGTTGACATCTTAACAACTTAAAAGTTGACATGGTCGATGCAGTGCAGACTTTGTGTCTTTTTGTTCTAATTGTCCATTTCCACTCTCTTTTATTCCACTTTTTCATCCCTCAATTTTGTCCTCCACCTCTCCCTCCAGTCTTGATGTTTCTCTGAACTTTTCGTGATTTATACACCTACTTCTCCTTCACGCGTCCATTTCTCAGACGCCCCAGACTTCCCACCTCTAATATCCCAGCTCCTTTCCCTTATTATCACTCCTCTGTATCTCCGCTCATCTTTTTTCTCTCCTTTACACACTAATACCCTGTCACTCTCTCTATCCATTATTCATGCCACACTCGCAGTCGGCATTAAAGGACCTTGCAATATCGCTACAGCAACAACGCAGCAGAAGCAGCCGCATTGGATCATGGGAAACTGGGTCACCTCCCAGGAGCGGGAGGGTGCAGGGGGTGCAGAGGAGGGAGGTCGTTGTCACACACACACACACACACACACACACACACACAAAAACACCTGACAGTTGTCCTACAAAGCGTGAATCTTGGAAGGAACAAAGTGATCGGAGTGACGGGAGAGAGAAATTACAAACCCGACCAATGATCCAGACGCACTGAGAACAAACTATGTATGAACTTTATGGTTGAATGGGGTAAACACGTGCACTTATCCTTCTATACACATGCAATGTTAACATACTTCTGCTGCACAACATTCAACTTGACTGAGCAAGTTAAAAAAGAAGCCATTACATCATTTATGTGCAGAGCTTTTTTGAAGTCAGGTTCTTAAGAACATTATTTTTTTGTGTGTTATACCAAATAACTACCAATCTGGCCTTGGTTCATCCTGTGCTCAATTACAATAAAAAACATTCAAACTTGTGAGCCAAGAGTTTAAATGCACGTTTGTGTGATAGATGTGCACACACCTGCTATTAAACACTACCGCATTTCCAGAGCTGTTTCCAAAAGACTAAAACTAGAGCTAACAAAGGTGCTCTGAAAAACGCTTTAAAAGACCCCGGTGATGAGGGTCATTGGTAGAAACGCAGCAAACCAGTTAACACATGTTAAAAAGACTAACCAAGGAATCATCCACCAACGAGGAGGCGACACAACACAACAAAACAAGAATCAGGAGAGTTGTTTAAAATGGTAAATGGCCTTCATAGGGTTCTACAACCCCCCAAGGCGCTTCAAAACACAATTAGTCATCCACCCATTCACACGCTGGTGGTGATGAGCTACATTGTAGCCACAACTGCACTGACAGATGTGAGGCCTGCCATAGACAGGCGCCACTGGTCCCTCTGACCACCACCAGCAGGCAAGGTGGGTTAAGTGTCTTGCCCAAGGACTCAACAGCAGCATTCTCTGGTGGGAGCCGGGATCAAACCAGCAACCAATTACTGGACAACCTGCTCTACCTCCTGAGCTACTGCTGTTTTTCAGAAAGAGTTTAAAATTTACTTCTGTTGAAAACAAAGCACTGGCTTTACCTATAACTCTTCATGAATGAATGAATGCATGCATTTATAGTATAATCTTAGCAGTCCCACTCATCAGCTTCTACCAAACAAAACCTGAAACGAAAACTTTAAACCCCGTGATGTGAGTGCACTACTAAAACACGGATTATAAAACAGAAACTCGAGTCATTCTGAATGCACGCCAGAGGAGTCTTGGAATTTCATTTAGACGCTGAGCCTCTTTTACCTAATCTCCATCTATATTGTCCTTAATCTTTGTTGCAGTTGTCTTAATGCACATCTGTCTTCAACGTTTAAGGCAGATGATCAATAAAGGACAATCTGTTTAGATTAAATTCATCACAAATGAATGAAATATCCTGGTTATTACCTTCTAAATAAATCACCTATATGCCAAAAGTGATATCCTGAAAAAGTCAGTCATGACCACGGGGAAAAATGGAAACATCTGTTTCTATGGGAACACAGCTCTTTGATGATGCAGGCAACCAGAGCATGTGTGCAAATAACCACACAAACACCATCATGCACCTGACCAACGGTGTCTAAAGCTGTGCAAGCCATCACCCTCTGGGTCTGTGTGTCTTTAAGAGCAGAGAGAGAGAGAGAGAGAGAGAGAGAGAGAGAGAGAGAGAGAGAGAGAGAGAGAGAGAGAGAGAGAGAGAGGAGTGTGTGACTGGCAGATCTGAGACTAGATGGTTAAATGTCAGTGAATACCACACCATCATGACTGCTCGATCTTCTTAGACAACACTGCAACCTAACCATTCAGCTAGCTGACTCATTTACACTCAATAATGTTTTAGATACTAATCTTTGTGTCTGGCTACACGTCATCAATGGAGAACGTATTTGTTCAATGCTGTACATCAGCGAAGTTGGGTAAGAGGCTTAAAATATGCTGCTAGCAGCCTAAATTTAATCATCGTCTGAAAGAAGCAGGTGTGATGTTTGCATCACTGCTCTGGTGATGTTCAAACATTAGCCTGGAATAAAAAAGACACTCATTTTACACCTGTTTGCTGATCCCAATGGCTCAGATATTTACTCTTCACTTCCATTACACTTGTTACCACCACTATGAGGCTTGCTTTATAGGTTATGTGTGTGTGCGTGCGTGTGTGTGCGTGTGTGTAATACCATGACATGGGGAAATTGCATGATCTTACAAATGAATTTTCTGGAATATAGGTATTAGGCAAAGCACTATCATGAGAGGAATGGAGGGTAATGATCATGTAATGGGCATCCTGAAATTACAAACGGTGCTGGTGTTGGAGAGGTAGACAATTTGGGGCTGGAATTGTGAATCTAAAAATCCCGTGCATGAGCGATGCTAAGTGGAGTGCAGTCTACATAATGGTGTTACATTGCAGATAATAGACTTGTAATGACAGAATCCAGAGATAACAAAAACAGAGCAGATGTGACTACAATAGAAAGTGGAAGGAAACATTATGGGGGAGAGGTAGGCTTGTTCGCTCACTTCTGATTTGAGACTTTAAAATAACAGAGTCTGGGAATTAGGTTGATGTTTCAGCTGTTTTTTTCAGATTGACTCTTGTTTAGCCTCTGCATTTTAACATTCAAGTTTAGATTTTTAAAGTCTAAAATACAACAAAAATCAGAAATTAGTTTAGCGTTTTAAAAGTATTGGAGACTTTTCTATGGCTTAGAGCAACCTTCTTCAGTGAAAATTGCTGAGATTAAACAAGATTCTTTCTTTTGTTGAATGCAAACATTTAGACAAACTAATGTATCGTTTACATCTGCAACAGCAGCCTCTTTTCCTCAGGGATTTTTCCACCAGCAGATGCAGAACCAGTGCAGAGAAAACGTGACAGACACACTGAAAAAAGCGTCAGCTGAAAAAGTTGACTCTATGTAATTTAATGACAAGTAAATTTTCCATGTCATTTTATTACATAAAATCAATGAAACATCCACTTTTAGGGAAACCTGTTCTTTTCTTTGTTTATTTGACTTGTGTTAAGTGATTTTAATAAAGGGTCCCTTTATTAACCTTTCTGGTAAATTTAACTATGAAGTGTCCTTAAGGTTAGTACTAAGGCGAGGGGGGGGGGGGGATCTGCTTAGTAATGCCTTACATAATATGGTTAAGCAGTTGTTAATACTTTACTTAATAGTTTATTAATGCTTAATAATGCACTAAGTAACATTAATAAAGGGGCCTTTATTGTAAAGTGTTAGCATAAATGTTATTTAAATTTTACATATTATATGTGACAGTGTTGACTGCACAGACATATATACGTAGACGCCCTGTGGGCTGGCACTGCATATTGGAGCTCCCATAGTGGCCTGTCACCATCTTGTTTGTTGCAATCATGGGCTGCACAGTTGCTCACTCTGCATTGACTCCAGTTGGGTTTGGAGCGTGAGGAACCCATCCAATTTGGCGGCGATGCTGTTACGCTCTCCAGCGCCCAATGGGGCATCTACGTATTCATATTTATTGTTAGACTAGGTCCAAGAACCTTTTTTGGGGTGCATTCAGTTTCCTTCTTTCTTCTTCAGCACAAATAAAGCACAGTCGGGTTTTGCTGCCCCCTAGCAAATTCTTTACAAGTCCTAAAAATGGGATTGGATTAAGTTGGGTTTACTAAACATTCTCAGGTTAGGTTTACACTAAGTACATTTGATTTTAACCATTTTGATAAATAACAGTTGTGATTTTATAAAAATAAGTTAAATCTTACATAAAAGCTTTAGCTGGTGTTTACTAGGGTCAAGAATCATTTTTCTGAGTGTTCCCGGTGTCACCCTCCTTCCTTCAGGCAGAAGGTTGAGCAGCCTCATGGCCTGGGAGGCTGAGCAGCAGTTTCTTTCTGAGGCTCTGAGCATGATTGTAGGTGTGACTTTAGATCATTTTCTCATGTCTCTACATCACTATTGTACAACCATAATTCAATAATTGGAATAAATCTAAGTGTAACATTTATAGCTGACTGAGTCCATTTTTCCCTCCTGATGTGCCATTTCATTTCAACCCTCGTCCATTAGGAGTCACTTCTCCTCATGTGCACAACAGCTGTGATGTAAAAGCCACAATGTCCACCTTGTTGGTCATTCTACTAAACAGTGACAAGTATGTCCCTGACAGAAATGGGGACATTAAGACTGACATCTCTCCCTGTGGTAAGGACTTGTATGTGTTACAGTGATGGACAGAGACATTACGCTCTCATCTCCCTGAGAGTGAGCTGTAATGTGGGTCGATGTGAGGCAGAAGTGGACGTTTTTAGCCAAGTAAAAATATCCTGCTCTTTCTCTTCATGTTCTCACTGATTAAACACCTTTAACTCTTTACCTTGACAACATCTGGAGATTATTATGGTTATTATAACCAAAACCTGATTTTAAAGGCACAGAAATTCATAAAAGTGGGACACAGAAAAAAAAAATACTCTGGAAATTTAAATAACACAAAATCAGCGTAAAGTATTATGTTTACATTTGCTTTTGAAAACCTACTTAACCATCCTGCATAAAATAAATGTCACCCCCATAAAAAAGTGTAATTCAAATAAAACATCCAGCTTTTAGCAATGCACGCTACTCTTCTGAGAGTTGGAGGAAGCTGGAGTCCATCCCAGCCGACTGGCAGAATCAGTCATAATGTTCTACGGACAAACAGAGGCCAGCACATTAGAGCTTCATCAGGATTTGGTCCATTAGGTTTGGAAGTGAAGAAGAAATGAGGCCAATCAGGAACACACCAACCTACAAGAAACAAAGTCAAGCATTTTTTTACACCACGAGGCTTCTGTTCCAATACTAAGAAGTTTTTGTGGAAAAACAAAATTTTGCTGAGAGAGAAACATCCCAAAATGTCACATCAAGAGTTAATTCTTTTCTTTATTCCCTTTTCACTGTCGAGTGTTCCCAAAAAGCCCTGCAAGAGCATAAGAAAGGCTCCAAATTACAGCAGTGACTGCACAAACAGTAGCTTGACGCAATGACTTTGGAAATGGAAACCACTTAAGGCTATAATGCAAATGACAACTGGGATAATTCCTTTCTTGTGGGAGGAAAATTACAGAAAAGCGTTCTTGATTTCCAGATAATGCCTCCTCAGGCTACAGCTCGATCTGCGCTAGTCCAGCTTGTATAGAGGAACCAGCTGAGTGATGTGTGGAAGTGTCACACCTAGCTGATGGATCCGCTAATAAATTTACTAAACTTAAACACGGCTTTTCAAACAATCCAGATAACTCTTCGCACGTGTGTACATGCTTGTACGGATGAATTGTCAGGAGCTGCATTCCACTGATGCCACCGTCAGCACAAGGAACCACAGACCACTTTTGTTTAGATAAGTGACTGCACGGATCATACCTCTTCATCTATTAATAGACTTTCCTAGCAACCAGCAGAGAAGCACCCAAAGGAACAGCTTGTTAGCTTGATCCTATACGACAGAATAGATGAGAGAATGAGCAGGAGGCACGAAAACACAGCAAGCATGATTAAAAACGAACGTATTCAGATTATTTAAGCAGCTGAACAGGGATTTTTATATCCTAATTATTATATATACTCTAATGGTGTTTTCAGACCAATCACGAAGCAGCGTTTGCTTTGGTCGCCATCGTACCTATATGTAGGTGATCATTATCGTGGGTAAAGACAAAGCTAGTGGGTTAGGGTGCACGTGCTTACGTGTCTCACACTTAGATCAGTCAGTGCCTAATCAGGTTCATTGATCAGTGAATTGCTGGCTCAAGGCATCATTATTCTATTGATCAGGAAGTATAATGATTTCATGAAGACAGAGTGATGAGAACAGCACAAACCAGAGGAATAAGAGAAGAATCAGCAGCAGCAGGAAAATAAAAATCAAACTCGAAGAGAAATCTGCAGCATTTAAACATTTAAACTCAACTGAAGTGCAGCGCTTATTTACTTCCTGAGAGCAGAGAGTTTACCTCACTATGGTTCCTACCTGCCTCCCTCTGTAACCAAGGACAGATGAGAAGCATCACTACGGTTACCATATCCATGACAACCTCTCCTGCTGCTATTATTGGGCATGTCGTCAAGGAGACAAAGCAGCACATTATGGGATGCAGACTGAAATAGAAATCTTATACAGGAAGCAATTCAACACATCCCTGGTATTACATAAGAGAGGCTTAAGTTAAAGCTAACAAGGGCTGCCATAGTTATTAGAAAACTCAATTATAGACGCTGCAGGCTGAGAAACATCACCAGGGGACTCAACTGTAGCAAGGATGCCGCTGATTTCATCCTGTAACAGTTACATTATAAATGCACGCGAAATTTTAAAAATAAGCTCTTTTCTTTCTCTATTTTACGGCAACAGGTTGCACAAACAATTTGGTTAATGTTTAATTATAGTATAGAAGAACTGATTTTTTTCAAACCTAATCCACTCAAGAGAAACAACCTAACAATCGTCTTTAAAAGAAAAAAAAGCAGTTTAACCCACCAGCACCCAGACAGATGCATAGTTCAAACATATACTTAAGCCTGTGGTGCATCTGCACAAAGCTTCCTGTATGTGAGAAGGTTATAAAGCTAATTGACCACAGCTGTGGGGGGGTGCATGTGTGTTGTATATCTGTTCATTAACTTGAGTGGTTGGAGGAGCCACCAGACATCCCAGAATATACAAGATGAAAGCAAGATTGCCTGGGAGGGCTTAATCTGATCATTTCTATTTGGACAAAAAAAATGAAGGCACTGTAGGTAGAATCTGTTCAAACATATCAAACTAAATTAGGCATTTTAGTTTTTCACCTAACTGACATTTAGTCTGTTAAAAATTAACAACTGTGATTTATGTATTCATGCTTTCTGCAGATACAGAGAGAGGCAGACAGAGAGTGGGAGCTACGACACAGATTGACAGGACATAAACAGCTGCTCTGCCTCAGTCGTATTTACTCGTTTACTGACTCATATACCTGATCTCACACTTGTATCATTATGTGAGAAATCTGAGAAGGACGGAGGGGAGGGGGGGTGCACAGAAAGACAACTGCTATTTCTTCACTCACAATGCCAGATCTGCATGATGAAGCATCAGCTCTCAAGAATAAGCAACTGTGGCAAAAATAATCCTTAGAAAGAAGAATGGAAAGAAAGAAAGAGACAGAATGGCAGATGTTGCATTCTGCCAGAAGGATTAGTGTCATGAATCTGCACGCTGACACACACACACACACACACACACACACATACACAAATACATACAAAAGTTTGACGTACTCCTCTATACCTTTGAGCTTACGTTCATAGAAATCAGAAAAAAAATAGATCATGTAGGAAGTTAAATAAAACATCTCAGAGGGGGTTTGATTGACTCATTAAATGTTTTACTTGTTTGCTAAGTAGAAATGTAAACGTATGGGATGAAAAAAGTAAAAAGTGCTGATAAACAATATTAAAACAGTTGTTTTTTTCACATCAGATCAAATGAATCTGCAGGAAACCTCATTAAAAAGGGTCAAAATAAAGTTTTATGCACCACAATTGATGTAAATAAGATGAAAAAAGTCTAATCATCGTGCATTTCTTATTAAAACATTCTAACACCTTCATTATACTCCCATATTATCACACGCTGAAGGTTTCTAACAAAAGACACCGCTATCTGAACACATTATGAAACTTAACACATCAAATTCGCCAAATCATGGCCTGACTAAGTAGCTGTTCACAGGCATGATGGGAAATGAGCTCAATTGCTGCAGCCCACATTTTTGTACATTAAAAGGCTCCATCAAGCAGCAAAACCCGTCTATCAGGTCTGAAACGACGACTTATAGTGAAACTGCTCGTGGACAACCGGTGTCACCACATGAGTGAAGTGAGTCGCTGTATTAGCGTGGATGTCAAAAAACGTGATGTAGGAATTATAGTCTGTCACGGATAAATGTGCTGCAGAGTTGTACTTAAATCTGCTGATTTCAGCGGACAAGTCTATAGTTTACAGCTGGGATCAAATAAAAAAAACACACAAACATGAACCCTGCATGGATATCTGTCCAATAAAACAGACCTTAAAGTGGATGAAACATAAATTACTTTTAAAATACTTTTTTGTTTGCTTTTTGCCAGAAATAAACGGCTCATTTTCTAGTTTGGCCAGTTAGACTGATGACACTTCCTCTGCACTTCCAATCACCAAATTAAGGCAAGTCAAATCACCAAGAGCGCCCAAATCCTTTCATCCAGGAAGAGAAAGAGTCCTTCAGAAAAACCAAAACTCTCTAATCATTCCAACTCTTTAATAAGAGCAATCAGGACTAAATCAGGCTTAAGTGGTGTGACATTTTAGTCGAGTTTCTTAATATTATCCTCATTTATTCTGCTGCTATTTGTCGTTTTCTCTTTTCACACATTTTGTTAAAACATTCATTTGTGTGTTTCGCCCTCATGAGCTTGTCTCCACTTTGAACGACAGCGAAACACACAGAGCTGCAAACCACCAGATGAACAGAAAACCAGTCATGTAAACAGACTATAGAAGAAAAGAACATCAAGCCAAAGAATCAGCTGTTTAAACCAGCGACTGTTCAGCTGAATGAATCGTGCACTACTCACCAGGTTGGAGTTTGTGGCATTCGAATCATCCTCTGGGAAGGGGATGTAGACAGCTAAGGCCACACAGTTAGCAAAGATGGTCATCAGGATGATGATCTCAAATGGTCTGAGAGGAACATTAAGGAATATAGAATATGCAAACGACATGCACAGCATAAATCTGGCCCCTTTAATATAATAATTTAAAGGGATATTCAACCCAAAATTGAGATTTGTCTTTGTGGATGCCTTGCATCTTTCAGCGGAGGCTTACAGCTGTGCTTTGTCATAAAGTAGTCCCAAGTCTAAAATGGCACCTGTGATTCCTTTATGTTACTAAGTATTTTCACTTGCAGTCAGTGTGATTATTAAGCAGAATTGGGATCACTGCTGAGTGATTTTAAGGACTTTTTTCCTCACAATGCTAGTTGGATCCATTCACTTACTGTGTTTTATGCTAAGCTAAAGCAAAAGGAGTACAGTCGGGTCAGGAGAATGACTGAGCTGGTTAAAAACTGTTTTTTTCCCACTCATCTAACTCTGGGAAATATATCAACAGACAAAATTTCAATTTTGGGTGGAATATCCCTTTAATTTAAAAACTTTTCTTTCTTTACAAATCAAGTTTAGGCAGGTTTAAGATGTAAGAAACAGTTCAAACCCTGCTCGCCTTTTGGCAACCAGTTATTTTTAAACCATAAAGCATCCTTACATAAGTAGAGGTATGAATACACACAGCACAGTGCACAAGCAGCGTACACAAAGGAAGAGATCAAAGCTCTCGAATCTGCCTTTTGGTTGACAATAAAACACTTTGAGCGAGTTTGGGAGCTCTTTGTGTGGGCAGGAGGAGGTTTAGCGATACACCGCATGTCCTAATATGGGCGCGTTGAGGAGCAGGCCGTTCGCGTGGAAGACGGGACGCAGACGAAGGAAGAGAGCTGGAGCGAGAGGAGAGACGCAGAGGGTTTTTTTTGGAGCGATCCTTGAGAGGGGACTGACCTCATTATTTTGGGCCTTTGAGAGAAAAGGAGAGCAGCGAGTGAGGAGATAGAGGCAGAGAAAAGGAGAGAATGTGAAGGAGAGACGGAGGAGGTCTGGTTTTCATCAACACAATTACAAACTGCCACTGCTGTCACCTCCCTCCTCCTCTTTTTGCCCTCTCTCTACTTTCTGCATCTATTCTTTCCTTCCTTTTATACTTTTCCCCCCTCGTAGTCTCCAGACCTCATGGCCTCATGCAAACAGAATGTATGAACAAGTTGTTCTGTAAGACAGTAAAGGCAAAGGGAAGCACATTATAAATGTGTCCCTTTAACTTTAGATTATATTACTAAACTTTTTAGGCTTGTTTTATATTCACCAAAATATAAAGTTAAACATTTTATAAATCTTTTTATCTAAATGCCAAAAAAAGGCAAAGAATACCCAACTGTTTTAGAAGGTCATCTTGACGCTTTTTGCTCATAACGGTTCTAAAACACCCCTCAAAATAAAAGCTTTTGTTAGTTTAGTGTTAGAATAAATGAAAACTGACTAACTAGACTTGTTTTTAAATGTCAAATCTTATCTCTGGAGTATTTAGATTTACAACAGCAATATCCATCTTTAACAACACGGAGAATATCAGGCTGAATCAATTAGGGTTTTACTTTAGGCTAACTGGCTGCTTGATGCTGCAAACAAAACAAATGTGAAATTCATCCTCAGGTGGCTCAGAAGGATTTACAGCTTACTCAGCTCCGTGTTTGCGATCTGATACAGCTCCAAGTTCTCCATAAACTGTTTATTAAGTGTATACTGAGGATGTGCCGTCACACTGGGATTTCATCCACATCCGGAAGCCGCTCCTTAGATCCAGCACATAAACACCACATGCTGCTCACTATTACACGGATAATCTCTTATCTCGACACGGCCCAATAAGAAAGCTTGGATATGCCGATACAATCTGGGAGCGCTTGGCACTCCGATGCGATGTGCAGGGAATGCTTATCAATGTTCCTAATTCACTTGAAAATGCGCATAAACAGCCTGATTGCTGAAGTGTTTGATGACAAAAAGGAGAGTAGAAATATGTTTTCCACGTGAACTCAGTGGCACTTTAACTAAACTACCAATTGCTCATTTTTAGATAGCAGAAAGGCACAAACGTTTCTCTCGTTGACCTTGCAGCGTCCACTTTACGCCAAAACACTATAATTACGCTGAGTGCTGTAAACCTCATCAAAGGCACGACGAATGTTTTTATTCTTCAAAAGTGTCGACATACGTTCTATAATCTGAGCGTGTGTGTTTTTGTCTGAGCTCAGACAGGCCTCATCGACCTGTTGAGGACGGTAGCTGTTGTCATGGCAACAAAGGAAGATTTTTTTTGGATCTGCTATCCTGAGATGAAAGGGCACTCGCCAAACGCAGCGATGGCACACATGCTCATGCACACCTGATGAAAGCGAAACATAAAAACAGATCAGGAGAATGAAAGAATCACACACAACACTTCGTCTCTTCCATATTAATGATCTGAAAGCTCATCAGTCATTGGGCGAAGTGGCTCAAGTGACCCTGCTTCGTCCAATTAAATCTTTCTTTCTTTTAAGCTTCAGCCCAGCTGGACGTTTATGTTTAAGGTGGGCCGCGGCTGATTTGATTATTGATAATATACTCAAGGTGACCAGCAGAAAAAGTTATTCATATTCATCGTTTTGCAGAGGAAGGAGATTAGCATACCTAAAAATACAGCACCGATCCCCTCGGGAAGAGATTTTATTTTTAGAATCTCGTACCTCTGATGTGTAAAGAAAGGTGTGGATCAAATCAAAACATCAAAACAAATGTGGACTAAACTGAACCCAGCGACGCTTCTGCAGCACTTTGATAAATATTCTGATTTGTGAGAATGTCACAACTAATTATAGCATCATCTGCAACAGAATATTCAATACAAACTCCTTGTCAGGGATAATTTTAGTCCTGCTGTGAGGCGACAGCTGCAGGAACAAAGAGTAGAGTCGTGAAATTATTGTTAAAAATCAGACTCAGAGCACAATTCCATCAAAAACTCCAATTAAAGTTATTTCTGAGCTTTAATATTAAGTTTGCAATGAGGTTATTGGAGAATAATGGTGGGTTTTATTTTTGAGCATTATAAGAGATGACAGAATTGATTTTTCCTTTATATTTTACTGATTTGTTTGGAATGTTTATCACCTAATGTCGTTTTCCGTTTTGAATTCCACAATTCCTCTGTTGCCTCCATTTGGTCCTTTACATCCTTCCCTCCCATCTTTGTTTGCCCTCCACCTGCCGTGTCATTTTCTTGTTTACCCTCCCCCTCCTCCTCTCAATCCTTCACTCCCTCTCTCCTCTGTCTCTCCACTCCATTATCTGTCCTGTCGCCGTCCGGGTTCCTGCCCACATCCCTGCCCTTCTCATTTCCCTGACGCCTCCTCTTCCTCTCCTTCTGTCCCTCAAAGGACGAAGTGCAACTCCAGAGGCGATGCTCCTGGTCACTTGCGTGAAAAATTGATTACTTTGATTGTGACACTGATCATCTCTGCCTTGCTGTGCTTCATGGTCACCCCGAGGTAGAACAAAGCATTTAAACATAAAAAGAGGAGGCTTGGGAAATGAAAACTGATGTGAGGTGTGGGATCACCAGGTGGGAGGCATAAAGGAGGAATCCTGTTGCATCTTTACATAACAAATGCAAAACTGTAGTTCTTAATAATTCAGTGGGTTTCCCTAAAGACCCCAAATAAATATTTTTTATTTGTTTTAGCTGAAAATGAAAGAAAGCCAAAGCAACTAAATGCTGAATAAATGTTTCATTAGTTTGCTTCAGGCTACTAAACAGTGTCAAGCATCAACCTCTTTACTGGTTTGCCCCTGATCATCTATCATTAATGGATGAAAAACAAACTCGTGAAGCTGCAAAAAAGAACAGAAATCAGTGTAAATGATTCCCGGACTCTTGCTGGGGTAAAGGATACTTCCATTCTACGATGCTGATGCAGGCCCGGCGGATGGGGTTCTTGAGCGTGAGACAGAGCAGGGCCCGCGGCGGCCTTGTGGCTGTCGTCGTGGTCTGTTTCTTGGGTTTAGTAGTATAGTGTTGTCTCTTTCTTTGCGTAGAACTGGCCGTTGAAATGGGCCCGCCCCCTCCTACCCCAAGTCCCGCCCCTCCACCTGATGCAGCGTTACCCATCATCTTCGCCTGCCGCGCAGCATCAATGGCCGCCTGCCAGCTCAGGGCTGCTCCCGGCGTGGGAATGTGCTCCGGGGCGAGGCCAACCATGCCCACCCCATGGTTAACCCCTCCCCCTCCTCCGCTGTGGTCGCCATGGCTACTGCCTCCTCTGTGCTCATTCGACAGGCCAGCAGGAGGAGGGCGAGGAAGAGGGGGAGGAGGCGAGTAGTCGGAGCCTGGAGTAGAGAGAGGAAGGAGGGGAAAGAAAAAAACAAACACATTATCAGAGTGCTTTCCTCAGTGAGCAGCTGATCCGCATAAAAACACCGAAAGTTACATTTCAACCTGTTACATGTCCCCAAGTTCAACTGGGTTTAAACCAGTCAGTAAATGTGGAAAGTGTTAAAAGTAGAGAATCAAACTTGACTTTGGTGGAGAGAAAAACTGAAACTTTTGCTCTGCAAAGATGAGGAATAAAAAATGAAACAAGAGCAACAAGAACCAGAATTACAGTCGTGTTTGAGAGATTACATCACTTTCCCCATACCAGTAAAATTAATAAAACTGAGTAGAAGTAAGCAAGAGCGGATTATCCATACAGTATGCTCAGTCAGATTAAAGACAGAATATCCTCCCAGCCACATTTCTCTGACATCTGAGCCTGCATTCTGCAGAGGTTCATGCTCTACAACAGTAAAAACAACATTTTTAGTAATAAAACTTTATTTTTTTAATGTTAAACATCATCAGCACAAAAGCTGATCATTAAAAGCTCATATTAGATTTCTCTCACAGAAATTGTTGGATGCTGATGGAGCTTAAACTCATAATAAACATTTTTAACAAATCCAAAAGGATAGTTTCCACTTTAAGGTGAAAAACAAAAACAGGTGTACTTGACATTTACCAAACACATCTAATGAAGATGACTGCAATTATATGCTACAATATGGCATGTATCTAGGAGGAAAGAAAAAACAAGAGAGAGAAAGAGAGATGCTAACTTAGCTTAGCCACAGAGACTCACAATGAATAGATAAAGTTGCATAAGTGAAGAAAACCCTGAGCTAAATGGTCACTTATAACACTTCCATATACATTTTATCACTCTTTACGATGTATTTATCACAATATCAGGGTTATGTGTTCATTTTGAAGTTGTTTTGTTTTGCTCGTGTATCTGCACCATTGTTCCACTCACACCTGTTCCTCTCAGTAATTAGCTCTCCAAGTGGATACGGACTCCTGTTGCTGTCACTTCCTCATGTTCTGTATCATTCTGCCTGCAGCTGTTTCATGTCCTGCATGTTTTTGAAACTGCATGTTGAATCTGCTTTTGGGTCCTCACAACTCATCATTTTATGATGAGGTGTTAGAGAGGACGTAGCATCCTCTAATTACTATCATTAACACAAACGAGCTAGCTGCTAACAGGTTATTCTGTGCTTACAATATGGAATATTTTATAAGAAAGTCCTCGCTCTCAGTTTTCTTAATTTGAAAATGCAGGTTTAATTATAGTTGAGGAAAAAATTAGATTCCTGTTGTCATTTCTTCATTTGTGCTATCAGCGGGATGCTTGCTGAGAAAAAAATGTAAAAATATCAACGTTCAAATATGAAACAGATCTCTAGTAATATATATAATAACCATATGCTACTATTAGTTGCTTTATTTGTTTGTTTTCTTTATTTGCCAGACCTTTCACCATCTAAGCTATTCGATTTCTAATAATAATATAAGGGAACAATGACCTGCTTAGGGAAAATCGTAAATAGCTTGTATTTGATAGAGCGCCTATAGAATGTAACTTATAAACTGACAACTGGAACATTTCAAGCTATGATTGGTATAATTAACCCTGGAGTGTGTTTTGTTTAATATATTGTTTTCTTTGTGCCAAGTCTGATGATTAATGGTTTCAATGAGTAATTATTATATTACATAATATTTTTTTTATCAGAAAAACTCAAATGGAGTTATTAAAACAGGTTAAACATCTGTAAATACTAAGGAGAATTGTTTAGAATGCAGCTTAAAGTGGTGTTTTACTGGCAACTTTAAAGTCACTTAGCATCAGACATAGCCTTGCAATATAAGAATGTAAAGCAGATATTTCTTCTCTTTATTTAACAAAAAAAACTAAATTTTTAATCTATTTTTGTCCATTTTACACCACACTGAGTGCTCATGTGGCTACTGTCAGACACTTTTTCCACTTGAAACTCCAGATGTTTAGGTGTTTCAGGTTTCCCCCTAGCTGTTTTACATTAGTAGGACCTCAAAATTAAATATAAAAGTTGAAAATTTTCTTGAGACCAAATGAAAAAAACATTTTATTCGGTCTCCTTAAATGATGAAAACAGTTCAATAGAACAAAATTGTTTAGTACAAGAGGCTAAGGTCCTCTTTAGGGAACAAGAGGCAATAATATGTATTTATATAGCATCTTCTATGGTTCTACAACCCCCCAAAGCACTTTAACTAATCAGTCATTCACCCACACACACACACACACATTCACACACTGGCTACCCTGGGGCGCACTGACAGAGGTGAGGCTGCCAAGCACTGATGAACCGCCACCGGTTCATCCGACCACCACCAGCAGGCAAGGAGGGTGAAGTGCCTTGCCCAAGGACACAACAGCAGAATTCTCAGCCGGGAGCCGGGATCAGTCCTACAACCTTCCGATTACTGCACAACCTGCTCTACCTCCTGAGCTTCTGCTGCTATAATACAGGGAAACCTGCAGCATACCCTTAACATATGGCTAAGATATGGCTAAGGGAGAGGATGGAGGTAGAGGGTACAAATACAGAATATTGATGTGAAAGTTAGGGTCACCTTTGAGTCTCTGATTATAGACGGATAGAGGGAAGCATTTCTAGTGTTATTCCATTAGACGTTATAAATGTGTTTCAAGGAATCAACAATAAAACCACCTGAAGCAGGAGCTCTAAGACCTCTATTAAACTGTCTGGTGTGATCCGGTCTTTTTGGTGTCATCCTCGTTTTCAAATTCCCAGAAAATTCCCGCCACAACAACCAATTCACACAAGCCTCAGGAGGAGCCAGCAGATCATTTGCTGTTAAATCTTACAACTTGACAAGTGGCATAACAATGAGCTAATCAATGTTACTCACTTTACCTGCGAGTGGTTTTATTGTTGAGGCAAATTGGCGTGAACTGTGCAATAATCAGCTGTAACTGAGTTAAGTGTGTGGAAGCTGTTGCCAGAGAAAATTCCACATGCTTGTGATTGCACAAGCATAAAACATGATAAGACTGAACAATCAAAGGCAGGGAGCAGGATTTTTCATCTCACTGTTAGTCCGTGTGCTAAAAAGACTGTCAGCGTTCACTCAAGCTGAACTGGAAGTGAACCTAACTGAGCCGAACTTCTCTGAGAGCTGATCCGCGGGCCGTAATGAGCTGTGATACAAGCTAAAGTCAGCGGAGCTGTTATCTACTAAATGATAAAGACCGGAGACAGATGCTATCGCTGCAACTCTGAGCTCTCTGCCTCTAAATGTCATTGCCGCAACACGCGAGCACACAAACGTATTCTACACATTGTTTAATCTAATGCTGGTCATCCGTGCAGTTCCTCTGCAAATCCCAGCATTAGTGGAACACAAAAAAGCTTTAAAAGCCTGCTCTTTTTTAATTGGCTCAACCAGACAAAAGACGGGGGCCAGCCACCCTAAATAAGTCCCCCACATCCTCTCTGCGTGCCCTTCGTTGTTCTCTTATTCCTCCTCCATCTGCTTTGCCCTCCTCCTGCATTTTGATCCAACCTCTTTGAGGGTGGACATTGAAAACATAATTATCAGTCAATTAACTGATGATGACACCTGATCAGACACTAATTAATGGAGGACGAGCGCATGCAGACACACATTAATACAGTTCACAGCAGCTCAGATAATGAGAAGAGGTCCAGAGAACCAGGCCTCAGAAACGGTCCTCTTTCCACTTCAGTGCAGTCATATGCCAGCATAGTTAAATTGTCATTTCTCATAAAAGATGACCTCCTTTTGCTACTGTACCCCTTTCTCCTCCTCCTCCTCTTCTGCACATTCTTTTTCATTTTCTTGCTGCTTCCACTTATTTTACTCATCGTCATTACAAAATAATTCATCCTACTTTCTTCCTTTCTATCTCCTCTTTTGTGCTGTCCCACACGCTTATTCTATTCATCCTTCCCTCCGTTCAGCCCTCCTTCCCCTCTTCATCGTCCCCTTCTTTTACCCTAATCCAGCTGTCACTCCCTTCATTGACTCTCCTTCAGCAGACCAGTTCATTTTTTTCTCCTCCTTCCATCAATCTACCTTCCTGGCTTCTCTGTATTTTTTTCTGTTTCCTTGCTGCTTTGTTGCTTCACTTTCCTCTCAGTCTGTTTCCAAAAAGCTGCAGTTAGTTTCTTTCTCCTGACATCAACCTTTTCTACAGCTGATCCACCAGACTCGTGGTTCCTGCTGCGTTTGGAAACGATAAAAAGGACAGGATGAGTCTTCGTTCTGCTTTTCCCCTGGTGTTTTATTCTCAGTATCATTGCCAACATAACTGCCAGTGTGCCATCCTGTCATTCACAATGAAACATGCATGTATAGAGGAAGGTTTCTAGCCCAAAAGTTATGCACAAACGTGCTATAACATAGTCGCCATGTTTGATTTGCTCAAGTGTGCCCATTTTTCGGTCAAAAGCACAACACAAACACACCTGCTACCCTCGATGCATAAATATGCACAAGTGAGAAAACATACACACACCTGCTTTCCCTCACCTGTGACCTTTCACACCAACAAAAGACCACCTGTTAACCTGCTCAGCATGGAGCAGGCATGCCATTTGCAAGAATGTGCATTTTTAAGGGACAGAAGATGGAATGATCATTTACAAAAAGATGATGGCAATGGCTCATTTACATGTTTAGCCTGGTAATAATATAAAATCATAATACCAGGCCTTCAGTACACATTCTTCTGTTGAACATTGCAGGATCCTAACACTGCACCCACTTTTCATTAAACTGCATGATTCTGCTATCTGGTATTAAAAGTGAAGCAAGCTGGACAACAGTGAAACACTTCTGATAATAAAACACCACGGGAACATGCAGGGGCGTTGCAAGCTTCTCAAAAGTGTGGGGGATGTTGAGATTTTCACTCACACACACACGCACGCACACACACACATCTGTATTTACACACCCTGTCCTATTTTACCAGTATGCATTATCCTGAAATTGGTAACCTGAACTTATTTGGAATGCAATGCAAATTTTAAATTAGATTATTTTTCTCATTTATTTGACTGTTTTATTTTGTTTATTTATGTTGTTGCCCTTTATTTTATATGAAGCTGAAGTTGGTTCCCTTTTTAGGTTTTTAATTCAGAAAGTTTAATTCCCACTAATGTTTCCACCCCCAGTATCTTTAAGCTGCTGTAATTATAAAATGCAAAATGTTTTATTTCATGGGTGACCAATCAGAACTCTTGAAATTTCAACATCAACCCATTAAATTGAAAAATATGTTACTAATATGATAATCCAAACTCATAATAAAAAAGAAAAAAGTAGCCTTGTTTGAACTAAGGTTTTCACAAATTACCACCTGGAATTTATGGATTCTGCTGTTAATGTAGAATAATCTAACCCAGGTCTGAAGAGTCTAGGTGTTGAAGTTTTTACACTAGACCAGGGGTTCCCAAAATGTTTTCTTTGAGGACCCCCTTTCTCGTGTCCAAGACAAGCCAGGACCCAAACCCAACTCCTACACGCATAAACACATTAAATGTGATCATTTACAAACTTTCTACAGACATACTGAGTTATAACTTTTATATGGAGTTCTGATAATACTGTACGGTGTGTTATTGGGATTTCATAAATGAAATTTTTACAAATAAAATCTTGCTAACCTCACAACCTCAGCAAAGATAACATTTTGGGGACCCCCTGCAATTTTGTGGGGACCCCTTTGGGGGTCCCGACCCCCAATTTGGGAACCCCTGCACTAGACCAGACCTAAGGTGGGTCAGATGCAATAAAGTTCTGAAATCTGCATTTTTTGAACTGTCACAAATCAAATAAAGGTTTAACCAATCACAAACTGTTCTTTAAGGACTCTGCTATCAGTCTAATATAATCTAGTTAAGCTCTGAATAATCTAAGTATTGTAGTTTTTAGCAGAGCCAGTTCTAATGTGGTCTACAGGTGAATATGCTGGTGAAGGTTCTCAGTCATCCAGGTCATGGTAATCCAAGGGGTTCAAATGAAGGCAACTGGACTTCTTTGGTTTCTTGAAGACGTTTCGCTTCTCATCCGAGGAGCTTTGTCAATTCTGACTGGAATATGGGAGGGTCGATCTTATAAACTGTAGCTGTCTATTGTTGCTCAACGAGCAGCACCTGCCTGTGAACGCCCCTCCTCCCTACCTCTTGATGAGTCGTTAGCCTCGTTAGCCTCTATTGTTTGTGAGTCGTTGTTTTGATTAGATGCAGGAGGGTGTGAACTGGACTGAAACTGTTTCAGATCGACCCTCCCATATTCCAGTCAGAATTGACAGAGCTCCTCGGATGAGAAGCGAAACGTCTTCAAGAAACCAAAGAAGTCCAGTTGCCTTCATTTGAACCCCTTGGTCTACAGGTGAAACTCAAAAATGATAATCTGGTGTAAAAGTCCACTTATGTCAGTAATCCAGCTCAGACTGAGAGACCATCTAAAGGCTCAAGAACCCTCTGCAGGTGTTCTGGATTCATCAGTTGATTAGAGTGTGACACTTTGAGTCTAGAATATTGAACCTTTTCACTATATTCTAATTGAGATTCTGAATGTGGAGTTGTCATCAGCTGTAGCCATAATCATCACAATTATAACAAATAAAAGCTGAAATATCTGGCTTTGCACGGAATGAGTCTGTCTCATAGATTAGTTTCACCTTTAGAGCTGCTGTAAAATATCCTCCAGTCCACATCCAGACAGAATCATCCTCTCTTCTGTCTCATGATCAGCAGGAGCTGGGATGTTTATGCCCACAAAGTTTTTCTTTTTTTATCAACATTCCCACGCAAGTGCAGCTCACTCCTCCTCTTGTTCTGACTTTTTTTCTTGTGCTTATTCTCATCCGTTTGGATGCATCTCCACCTCCATGTTTCCACCTGCCTGTCGGCGCATCTGACCGCTGGTTGTTAAGATGCTGCTGCTGTCAATTATTGCGGGAGCGTGCACGGTGTCTCTTTGTTCTCTCCTCCTGCCTGGGCTAAAGGTAGCTGACGGTGATGTGCGCGCGGCGCGCAACAGCGATGCGCCTTTTGCGCGTTTGGAGAGAATGTGTACTCGTGCGCAAAACGAGGCCCCTCATGGAGCGCGTGTTCTGCATATATCGGGAGGGGCCCACTTAAAGCTCTGGATTTGCTCAAATAAGATGTTTGAGCTCAACAAGGTTGTAGTTCTCTTGTGGTACGAGCAGAGCGCACTGGGAGTGCAGCTTGTAATGAGCGCGCGCGATTTTTTCAGTTCGGAGGCGTGGAGCAGCTGGAGAAACACATCAATGATGGAACGTAGGAGAATCTTTGACGTAACACCGGTGCTCAGAGGTGCGGGTTTCAGTGATCAACAGGAAAGGGAGGGGGAGAGGGGGAAAGAGCGAGCGAAACACGGAGGGACCAGACTGTTAGTAAAGTTTTGAGCAAAACTGCTGGAAAAGTGTGGATGTTCAAACTCCTCATTAGAAAAAGCGTGGGTGTTAAAACACCCACATCCCCCACGGGTGCGACGCCCATGGGAACATGTGTAAAATAAGCACCAGTGATCCATATTAAACTGTTTTTTATTGTTACTGTGACCCAGTCAGTGGCTCTGAGGCGCTGAGCAGTTAGACTTTGTGCCTTTGAGCAACAATTGTGTTTAAAATGTGTGGTAACAATAAAATAGGTATGATTTATTTCCACCCATGAGTCAAATATGACAGAGCAGTAGCTTGGACACTTTTTGGACGATCTATACACAAACACACACCCTAATACATCCTCTACACTCATATGAGCTACCAGTGTTATAATACTGGACTGTGGGAATGAACATGAAGAAAACCTCTTTAAGCAGAAGAAAAAGACTACAATCTCCTGTGAGGCAACAGTAAACAAATCGTGTCAATGGCCTTTTCTTTTAATAATAATAACACTGTGGCTTCGGGAAATCATTACAAGTAGCTTAATGTTACTGTAAGATATTTGTAATTGTCATTTATCCCTACTTAAGTGACAAATGTTACATGGTGTAGTAAATCCCCACAAGTCTGATTAGAAGCTAAAGACACGACGGTGCAGTTTTAATACTTAGTGAGTCAATTTAGTTCTTTAGAAACCAAATCAAGAAAGGTCCTAATTTCTCATTCTTGAGTATTTCTCTAGAATTTAAGGTATTTAAACCAAATAAAAAGACTTGAAGTGCTCAAAAGGATCTTGAGTATAAGATATTTTAAACTCAGAGACTCAAAAAAAATAAAAAATAAATAAAAAATCATTGCTGTCTTTTTTTTTTTTATTTATTTATATATTTATTTGACTTATGTTTAATGAGGATAAAACCGCTTGAGATGCATCATCTCGTTTTCGAGTGGGTCCTCAAAACATACAACAAAATAGCAAATAAGATAGCAGAGTCGTTACATAATCAAACTCACAATAATGAAAACATAGGACAATAAAATAAAATAAAAATATATAAAAAAATAATAAAATTCCTGCTAAACTGTGGCTCACCCATGAATATAACTAAAGGCTTTTGAATAATTACAACTATGTAAACAAACCCAATATACACCGCCAAAACCAACAACCCTTCACTGGTTAACAATCTAAATTCTTAATCTTCTTCTTTCATTTTTGTTTTAACTTAATAAATAAATAAATAAATAAATAATTCTTAAAAATTATTTTTTTTATTTAAACTTGAAAATATATTAATTTTACTGCCTTCTTAAGTCAAACAATTTTTTTGTCATTGAATGCATCATTAATAGTTTCTGCGGTAACAATAACAGTAATTAAAGTAATTAACAAGTAATTAAATAAAAAGAGCTCATATGAGTTTTTAAATATGGAAAGAGTGATGTCATTGCTGTGAAGTTCCCAAGCTTCATCTCTAAGATGTATTTAGTAATTCACATGTTTACAAAGAAGTGAGAATTTTTTTTCACAGCTAATAAGACACAACCCTTACATTTTAATAGTAACACTCTATAAAAAAAAGCCAATATTTATGGCAACAGGTCTAACAAATGTCCTCAATAGGTTCAGTAAAAAAGATAATGATGGCTGCACAAAAACAACCGAGACATGATGCACCGTTGACTTTAAAACCATCACAGCCAGGAAATGAAGCGTAATAGCTGATAAATGGTGGAAAATTAAGTTTGATTTATGGGAAGCCCCGAGCCAGCATCACCTAGCGCCGCAATAGCCACGAGGGGCTGAAGCGAGGAAGTCACAGTGAGGAGAAGGAAACAAGAGGGGAAAGAGGATGGAGCTACATGTAGAAGAGGAAGAGGAGGAGATGCTTGAGGAGGAAGGCTTGTTTAAGCTGTGCCTCCATGCAGAACTCACTTAAACACATTTTCACGCACGCAGAGCATGCAGCAGATATTAATAACTCCTTATTAATATTCATCTGCAGTGGAGAGATGTGAGGTTTGAGTAACCCAGATATGAGCCGTCTATCTACAAAAGTCTCTGTACGGCGCTATTTCCATCTGACTCTTCCTTCAATGTACACATTAACCACTTAGCTGACTCCTTATCATAAATTTGCATCCTACGTTTGTGTGACTTGAGGACACGCTGACATGACTGATGCGTGGCATCTGACTTCTGAGCTGCATTTAGGGATTCCTAATAATGATCTAAAGTTCAATTTAAACCTTATTTTTTGTCACTTAAATTTAGTTTTTTGATAATCACAAGATGCATCCAGACACGTGTGTTAGAGCTGAGTCATAGATAGTTCCTGTGTGTATTTGTTAGAAATCTACAGCGGTGACTTCTTTAGCTGAAAACTAAATAATTAGAGAAAAGTAAATGTCATAGCCGCAATAAATGCTGAAACTGGGATTCTACTGATGTTTCTGCTAAACAAAGGCAACAGAGTGTGTTTCTCATTTTAGACAACAGTGTGTATCTGATAATTGGATCAACATGTCAGATGTAATGTTGAACTCCTAACTGGATGAGACTGATAACTGGTCCTGAGCCAGCAGCAGCGGGTGAGGATGGGTGGGAGACTCAGCTTTGTGAAAACATGTAACTAGGCTTGCTGTAGTGTGGGCAAAATCATATTCCACATTCATTTGGTCACATTTGAAAGTACAATTCATTCAACATGATAACTCATTAAGTTGATGAGGCTGTTTAGAGTTGATTCAAGTTTAAACTGGAAACAAAATGATCGAGCTTGCAGAAACTTTTCTAATATTTTGTCTTTTTTTGATTGTTTGAATCTCTAATCTAAATTACTTGTTTGAATTTTACCTGTAAAAGTCTTTTTTCATCCCAACCAATCTCTATGCATTGAGTTTTGTCCATTTCTCCATTCATTTTCATCCGCTTATCCGGGGTCGGGTTGCAGGGGCAGCAGCCTAAGCAGAGAGGCCCAGACTTCCCTCTCCCCAGCCACTTGGTCCAGCTCCTCCGGGGGAATCCCAAGGCATTCCCTGGCCAGCTGAGAGACATAATCCCTCCATCATGTCCTGGGTCTTCCTTTAGGTCTCCTCCTGGTTGGACGTACCTGGAAAACCTCACCAGGGAGGCGTCCAGGATGCATCCTGACCAGATGCCCGAGCCACCTCAACTGGCTCCTCTCGATTTGGAGGAGCAGCAGATCTACTCCGAGCCCCTCCCGGACCGAGCTTCTCACCCTATCTCTAAGGGAGAGCCCAGACACCCTCTGAAGAAAACTCATTTCGGCCGCTTGTATCCATGATCTCATTCTTTCGGTCACTACCCAAAACTCGTGACCATAGGTGAGGGTAGGAACGTAGATCCACCAGTAAATCGAGAGCTTTGCCTTCTGGCTCAGCTCTCTCTTCACCACGACAGACCGGTACAACGCCCGCATCACTGCAGACGCAGCACCAATCCATCTATTGATCTACCGATCCATCTTTCCCTCACTCGTGAACAAGACCTCGAGACACTTAAACTCCTCCACTTGAGGCAGGACCTCGTCCCTGACCTGGAGAAGGCATTCTACCCATTTCCAACTCAAGACCATGGTCTCGGATTTAGAGGAGCTGATTCTCATCCCAGCTGCTTCACACTAGGCTGCAGACCGCTCCAGAAGCCAACAGGACCACATCATCTGCAAAAAGCATTGATTTCTTCTGTGTGTTTATACACCACAGTTTATTTATAACATTTTGATGAATCTCAGGCTTTACAAATGGTTCGAGACCCTCAGCAGCTCACCGACACAATGACTCAGTTCCCTTAAATCACAAATGAGTTTTTCAGGAGGATATTTCTCACTACCCCTGCATCCGCCTGCTCATGACAACTCTCATCGTTACAAAGCTGTGATCCGTCACGTTCCTGCACTTTTAAATGAACGGGTCTTTTATTTTGAATATCTGGCTTCCTGTGACATTTCTCTACTCGTGAATTCACCGAGGTCTGCAAACAACAATAAATAAGTGATGAACATACCCGCTAGTGATTTGTTTGAACAGATTAGCAACTCATCTAATGTCAACATAAGCTAGGTAACTCAGAGTGCATCCTGTCCACAGTTTAACAGAAGGAGACAAACAGGCAGAAGGCATTTAAAACATCCTTCTGTCAGAGAGGAACAATAATGATGAAATCTTGGCAAACCGCTTGTTCAACATGCACTAAAACAGAAAAACAGTGTCTTTTCAAAACAGATTATGCTTGGGAAATCCCAGAAAATATAAATGTAAGCTGCTTTCCACGTCTGGAACTATTTATTAACGGCCATTACTGCCATATATTACACTTATAGTTGTGATTAGGAGGTGGTAAACCTATAGGGGTTTCAGCTAGATTAGATTTTTTAGTTGTAGTTTTTCAAGGTGCCAGATGGTCCTGTTCTGATTAATAGTTCTCCAAACTTTCTGAAGGTCTTTTTTATTCCCCAGCTTCAGACCATAATTCTGATCGTTTTCAGAGAAATTTTCGTTTTCTATTTTAGGATTTTTGTGTTTGTTTTATACGTTGACGTCGGTAATAAGGCTCCTAAATTTAAGTCGACACATAATAGACAAGATCAAAATAAAAACAGGATTTGTTCCCATTTCCCATTTTTGGGGCAACAGTGGCAGAGGAGTCAAGTGCCCCCCCCCCCCCCCCCCCCCCCCCCCCCCCCCCCCCCCCCCCCCCCTCCACAACTGACAGGTTGCTGGTTCGTGTCCCGCTAAGTCTGTCACAGTTGGTGTGTCCTTGGGCAAGACACCTAACCCTCTTTGCCTGCTGGTGGTGGTCGGAGGACCGGTGTGCCCAGGCCAGCTCCTGCTCCCAGCCAGCACACATAGGTGGGCCCCATATGGGATCTATATGGGAAAGCCATATGGGTCCCATCAGGGTTTGTCTATGTGGGCAAAAATATTTCTGGGCCAATCCCCATGGGGCCACCATGGAAACCCTGTTGGGACCCATATGGCTTACCCATATAGATCCCATATAGGGCCCACCTATGTATGATGGCTGGGGCTATAATATGGCTCATCACCACCAGCGTGTGAATGGGTGAATGACTGGTGTGTTGTAAAGTGCCTTGGGGAGCTGTAGGACTCTAGAAGGCGCTCTAGTAAACACAAAAGTGAGTTGTTTCTCCAACAAGTTTAGAAGCGATTGAAATTTATCATTCAGCCGATGATCAGCTGAGGGAAGAAGCTCCTCCCTCCATCTCTTACCAACAACACGTTCACAACATCTGTTGGTTTTTACACCTGACTCTTCATTTGTCCACTTTTCTCTTTTTTAATACAAACGGCACAAAGTTTCTGAGAGATACTGAAAATAAAAATAAAAAATAGCAAGAGACAAAAGAAAAAGCCTAAGAACATTTGATTTAGACCATTTTAACACTTTCATGTCTTTCATGTTTATTAATAGATGTGATAGATGGGGCGATGGTGGCAGAGGAGTTAAGTGGACGCCCCGCAATCGGAAGGTTGCAGGTTCGCGTCCCGCTCAGTCTGTCACTGTCATTGTGTCCTTGGGCAAGACACTTAACCCGACTTGCCGATGGCACAGAATGGCAGCCTCACCTCTGTCAGACTGCCCTAAGGCAGCTGTGGCTACATAGTAGCTTACCATCACCAGCAGTGTGTGAGAGTGAATGAATAATGGAAAGCACCTTGAGTGCCTTGAAAAGCGCTATACAAATCCAATCCATTATTATTATTAGATGTGGGGGAAATGTGTTTATCTCTTCATTAATAAGAAGAAAATGTGTTGTTTTTGTTGATGTTTTGTTTTGTGCCAGCATAGTGCATGCTTCATAAGGTAAATGTTACCAAGAAAATTAAGTTAGATATAGTTAAAATAAGATATGCTTCTTAACTAATTTAGTTACTTTACTGTTACTGTGAGATAACTTGAAAGCCTTCTATTAATGCAATTTATTTATTATTATTGTTTTCTGTTTACTATTATTTTATTTTTAGTTTTTTCCCCTCTAAATCCTGTGAATTCAATGTAAAATTTAATCTTGTTCAAATAAAATAAAATAAATAAATAATGATTTTTTTAAATTTCTTACAGCTATTTTATATGAAGCTATTATTATTGGGTTTATTTATCTGGTTTAAGATAAAAATATCTATCTTATCAGATCAGATTTTTTTCTAAAGAAGTAAAAGCATTTACAGAGCAACCAGCTGGATGAAGATCCAACTAACTTAATAATTTTAACCTGAAACTCTCTATCCTCTAAGAAAAAAGAAGTGTAATATCTGTGATGTGGCAGCAGCGCCAGACACAGACTCTCCATATTCCATAGGTGTTATGAACAAATGAAAACAGGAGGTAATATGGTCGTTTATTTAAGACAAACCTATAACACCTCCAACTTTATGCTTCTGGCTTAATGCTAGTGAACAGATCTTTCAAAGTTCCTTCCTTTCCGGGGATCTGGGAGCTTTTCAGGAAACATCTGGAGCTAAAGCCCAGAATGCTCAGACCTAACCACATCTATGTACCTCATGCATGTTGTATCCGTGGGACCCCAGTTCCAAACCTGTCAAACAGTCAGCTTGCAGGTTTCCAAGCCTCAACCAAAACAAGAAAACTGTACTCTGTATTTTTACCATCAGCACCGACATTCAAACCCCACCTTTGAGTGTTTCTTCTTTTGTTTCGTTGCCTCTCTGGCTTTCCTTTGGCTGCATGTGTGTGCCAGCAGGACTCACTCATCTGATCTCACTCTTTCAAGACGTCAAACAGACCTTGATTCCATCAACGGTTCCAGATGTTACGAGTTCAGTAGGATGTTAAAGGGAAGGCGAAAAAACGGGACTAAAAGAATCACCGGAGACAGTGATTGACTAACAGTCCCTTCATGCCCTCTAAGCACGCAACGTAACCCTCATTTACTCCAGCAGCCGACGGTGGGACATTTCAGTTTCACTGTCAAACTGCCAGCAGGAAGTGAGCAGAGCTGTATTAACGTGAAACAGAGCGCTGATGGGAAGGTTTGAGGAAATCAGCATCCAGGTAGGCAAAAAAAGAGACAAATCACAGATTCTGAGTGAGATGTCTCCACAAGATAATCACCGTATAATTAGTTAGGATTGAACAAAGCTTCTGAGGGTTTTTAGGGCTGCAACACAGAAAACAATGGTTATATGACTGAAGGAATTTTGTTTTTGTCAGCCTGATTTATATCTAAATTACTGGTGTTTAACGAAGGGCCTTGTCCACATGAAGATGCAGTTTTATCTAAAACAAGGTTTTTGTTTGTAGCTTCTAATAAATATCCTTGCAAAAGGGAAACAAAAATGCTGCAGTGGTGAATGCAGGAAACAAGGGTGAGTTATGCATAAACAGCCTGAAAACAAGGTGAGGGAGGATTTTTGGTTTTACAAAAATTCGGCTACATGAGTTCAAGGCCTAAGACCTTCCACACAGGAACTGTGTTTTATAAATGACAAGTAAAAAGATTATTTGGGAAAAACTACATGAGGACAGTGACTAAAATTAGAATTTCTGGTGTTCTAGTGCTAGCCTTTTTATGCTTTTATAAAGCAACAAAATAACTTTGTGTGTTTGGCACAGTGGGACCCACTCCTGCTCCTCAAGGACCACCATCCTGCATTAGAGTAGGGGTGCCCAATCCTGGTCCTGGAGGGCCGGTATCCAGGTTTTAGTTTTAACTCTGCTTCAACACACCTGATTTCATTCAGCAGGTGATTAACAGGCTTCTGCTGCACAGGTGATTCAAGCACTGAATCAAGTGTGTTGGAGCAGAGAAACCACTAAAATGTGCTGGATACCAGCCCTCCAGGACCAGGATGGGGCACCCCTGATTTAGAGGCTCCTCTGCTTAAACACACTGGATTTTAATCAGTGGATGATTAACAGGTTTCTGCAGAGTTGGATGACCCGCTGAACGGATATGTGTTGGAGCAGGAAAACAAATAAAGCCTGCAGGTTTGTGGCCCTCGAGGACCCGGACTGGACACCACAGCTTTAACAGGAACAAAAACCCATGACTGTTACACTCTACTACTCATTTGCTATAAAAAAAAATCCATAAAATTACAAACATTTGGCATTTTAAAAAAGAAAAATCCAACAGCTCATTGATTTTGTGCTCACTGACACCTAAACTGCACCCAGGTGCTTCAAACCTCTTTCAAACACGGACAGTGAAACATAAATCATCATGGAGGCTGAAACAGTCACAACTTCATCAAGGACAAATGGAACCATTTGAATGTGCTAAGGCTGATGGCTGGTAAATAATGCAAATTTCTTTCTATCTTCTTTTTTTGGTCTAAAATATAGAATTTGTTGACAAAAAATAATTTTATATTAAATAAACATTTATTTATAAACTTGGTAGAATTGGGCCAGTTCAAAATGAATACACTAAAAATGTGGGGTTGACAGTTTCTCTATGTAAAGACGTCTCCTACAACATTTCAATCATCCAAAATAATACCTCATAAATTGTAAAATGTAATTGTTTTATTAAAATGGTACAAATCAAACATTCTGGGGGGAAAAAGTCAACAAAAAATCACCCTAAACATGAAACGAGAGCAGATCCACACAGTGCTCCACCTCCAAACATCAACCTGACAGAGAGGAAAGATGTTTCTACGGCACAAGATTAACAGCAGGTATGTTCCTCATTATTATGAAAGACGAGGGTCAAAGAATAAGTAAAATTGGACTCTGATCTGTCAATGTCATCTCAAATGAATGCCACCGTCAGGTCGTGTGTTTTTTTTTTCAACTTCGCTGCATCTCTAAACTTAAATGCATCCTCAAACGACCGCACCTTGAGTCTGTAATTCATGCATTCATCACCTCCCGTCTGGATATGCCAACTCTGTTCTTATCGGCGTCAACGCATCCTGTCTAGCCGACTCCAGAAAGTAC
This sequence comes from Aphyosemion australe, assembly GCA_006937985.1. Taxonomy (NCBI): domain Eukaryota; kingdom Metazoa; phylum Chordata; class Actinopteri; order Cyprinodontiformes; family Nothobranchiidae; genus Aphyosemion; species Aphyosemion australe. Next base: position 5,105,714 of record SSNS01000001.1, read on the forward strand.
AAAATGCTGCGGCTCTGAAAGGCGCAGACACATAACACCGTTTCTGACTGACCTACTCGGGCTCCTTGTGACGTATACGGTTCAGTTTAAAATTCTGACCCTCGTCTACAAGGCCTTGAATGGTCCCTCTCCTTACATAGTTGAGCTGCTGACTCCTGACGCTGCTTCACGTTCACTCATTTGCTCCTGTGCGTTCCTAAGGTTTGCTATAGCTCTAGGGGGGAGCGTGCCTTCTCATATGCAGCCCCTAAGCTCTGGAACTCGTTGCTACTTCAGGTGCGACAAGCCCCGCCCCTTACCAGGTTCAAATCTGCTCTCAAGACACACTTTTTTAGTGTTGTTTTCTGTCTGTGATGAGCCACCGTAACACCTGCTAGACCTCTCTGGGGAATATTTCACTGTCCTGGCCTTACTCATGTTGTTTTCATGACCACTGACTCACATGTGCTCTTCACTATAAGCTGTGTCGTATTCATGTTTTCTTTTACATGTTAGTAATTTTATTCCTACTCATTGCTCTTAGCCACTAGATTATTCTATTGTCACTCTTCTTACATTGTGCATCACTATTATTTTATCTTTTTTATGCCTTTTTTTGGGTTTTCTCTGGTTTTTGTCTCTTGTTTTGTTTTGGGCAGTTTTTAATGTACAGCACTTTGGTTAGCTCTCATGCTATTAAATCGTGCTTTATAAATAAAATGGTATGGGTAAAATGCAACTGATGGTATATACAGATGATTATTACGTTGACATTCTGAAAGCATTTTTCTTCTAAAGGAGAAAAAAAGAAAGACTGTTCAACACCAATGCAGCCAGCATGCACAAAGCCTGGCCAATAACCAATTAGTTAATGAGTGGTAAGAACAGGTAACTAGTATCAGTCTAATTATGATGTAAGCTCAGTTATTCTACTAAAGCCTGAAAAGCACAAAAACAGCTTAAAATTATTTTTTTTCACAGAAACTACCTAAATCTGATTTTAAAGTCTTCCTAAGCAACCCCCCCCCCCCCCCCCACACACACACACACACACCCTCATTATTGTGACGCTCATCTGATCGAGGCCTCACAGTTCATTTCACACTCATTTCTATGATGCCCTTTAGCCTGTCCGTGTTTAGAGAGCATGAAGGCGGCCCTTTGAAGTAAACATCCAGAAAATAAAAATTAAACAAAACTCCTTGTATTACATTCCCCCCACTCTGCACGTTTCACGCTCCAATACCCATAATTCATCACGCCTTTGCTCAGTTTGTGCCTGAACTGACAAAAAGTCAGCAGAGATGATGGCCGACCACATGATTGAACAGCTCTCTCGCCGCAGCGTTTAAACAGCTTTGTTAGGAATAACGTAGCTTTTAAAGTCACAGCCATGAGTTTGTGTCCTAAAGAGAATTATGTGGCTGTAAGTGGTTGTTGCTATTCCTCAGAACAGGATTTATGCAGTTTTGTAAACAGCATTTTGCAGCTAAAATAATTTATTTAGGTGAGTCACAATTTTATTTTTGGGAGGTTGCTTCTGCCGGATTTAATGTGAAGAAAACACACCTACGTGAGTTTCATCCTGTTTCTTGTGTTGACCATTTCATCAAAAATAAAAAAGGCACCAAGGTTAGCGTTAAATACCTGTGAAATCCAAAGGGAAGGGGGAAGAATAAATTCAGAAGGAATAAAGCGTGAGGTTTAAATATCTAAGAGGAGAAGAAAATTAATAAAATGCCCCAAAATGAGTTTAAATTCTGAGGCTCCCTTAGATAAAAAGATAAAAGCAGGTTATTATACTGCAAATCAAAAAAGGGCTGTAAAATAATTATTACAGAGAATTTGCCATCAAATCTTTTTTATTACTTATTGCAACCATCAGTAGATCTGCTGCAAATAAAGAAACCCATGAAATTAGAAAAGAAATCACCTTTATTAAAGCTTTCCTCATCAGGTAAAGGGGTCGTCGAGGCCAAGCCTTTATACTGTCGAGTCAATACGTGTCTACACAATTTATAAAGAACATGAGCGAGTGTGTGTGACTTCATGTGTGTTAATGATCCAAAAGGAGGAAAATACACAGAGGTAAACGGTCCAGTAACACATAAGGAAGCTGTTAAACTCCGCGTGGTGAAGTCTCTCTGCACAAAAAGATGACACACGATGCGTGTTCCTGTGCTGAGTGTTGTCATGCTCACAACTTACACAAATATTAGAGAAAACAGGAACACGTGTGCGTGTATCATTGCACGCCTGTGATTAACCGACGCGCCTACAGAGCAATAAAAGGCTAATGAATGTGCTCTCATAGTTTAGCTTGGAGAGTCTGGCATCGGCGTGGTCTCAGAGGGAGCGTTAGGTTTATGACTCAGGCTCTGCCCATCCTGCATGGAGACGGGAAGCCATGGGAGCAGATGTGGGAGCAGCACACCTTTCTAACTCAAGCTGAGCAATAATTACGCCTAAATTTGGTCACAAATGATGAATAATACAGTTTGATTAATCAGTTAGAATGTACAGCGAAAGGAAAATAAAATGGATCTTAGAAAAGTGAATAAAAATGGTTTGAATTGATCAATAGTGGACAGTGTGACTGTCAAAGTCATTATAGGATAAGTCCATTTTCATCCCTCTTATCTCATATCTTGCATTTTCTAAAATCTATTGTATAGAATCATTTATTTTAAAAATTAGCCTGAATATTTGTGCTTTTTACCATTAATAGAAAGCTCACTGGCCATAAGTGTTTAATGTCCCAGAGGATGAACTTACAGTAACGTTAAGGTCTTTTCTGCTCCTGCTCAGCTCCGGTTTCTGTCAGATCTCTCTCTGGAAAAGCTCAGCCTGCTCGGATCGATCATGATGCTAATGTGCTACGACCTAATGTTGCTGAATTACTAAAACCTGAAGACATCTCTGGCTGTTTCTCTGTGGGGAAAAAATCGCTATACCTTTGCAAATATGTTCAATCAAGGATTAAAACGTAAAGAAGATTGTCACTGATTTTATCCGACTCTGCAGCTGTCTTCCTTTATATTTGACCTTTATGTGAAGCAGCTTGAAAGACCTTCCCCTATGTTTATTTTTGCAAAAATCCATAAATGTAACTCTTAAAGCCATATTATGCAACTTTTTCATATTTTTAAATCATTTTCTTGAGCCAGTTTGTGCTAAAATGGCCCCACCGCCCTCTGTGGCCAGAATACCACATTTGCAACTTCAGAATGCCGGTCCGGTCCCTGTTGGACTTAAAGAGGAGCTGACATGCCTGGTGCTGCAGTCTGCATCCAGCATGCGTCCTGCATGTTTTAGATCATGAACACAGCTGATTTGTTTGATTTAGTGATGAACCGCTCCTGTAGACACTAATGAAGGCTGAGGAGACATTTCAGCAGTTAGATTAAGGTGTTAAAAAGACGAACGCACAGCGAGGAGATAAGTTTCACTTTTGGTTCTACAAACGGACACTAGGGGGTGCTAAAAGCAAGCCAAAACTGCATAGTTTCCCTTTAAAAGCACTTATAAACTATAATCTGTCTCTTCAAAATTCCTGAAATTCTACATCTTAATATGAAGCTGCTCATGAGAAATTGTTCACAGCCTTAGCATGAGAGCTTTCAGAATGTCTCAAACTCATTTCCAACATCTGGAACCCACCGCAAACCCATCTCAAACTAGTCTCAAATTAGAAATGTGAGAGAACTTTGGAAGGGGTTAGAGAACAAATTATGAATAAAATGATGGTACACTTCAAATAAATAAAGACTTACATGAAAATATGTAAAATAAAATTCAAATGTCTCTGCTCATTATAAGATCTCTGACTAATATGTTGAATTCTGTCTCTTTCTTATCCCCAACAGTCCCAGCCCAGTGAAAAATAAACACTTCACTAACTCCTTCTGGATCTGGTTTTCACACAAACATTGCACAAATTCAAATTGATCCAGTGCAAAAAATGATCCAGTATTTTTCTATAGCTAATAAAATTATTTCAAAAAGCAACCTGTGACCAACACCTGTAGTTTTAAAGCTGCACATAAAATAGAAACATTCCTAAAATTATACTCAAATCATGAAAATAGATTGTCAGTTTGCATCCAGATGAAGAGCTTCATTTTAAAACAAGAAAATCACAGTTTGTTGCCTTCCTGTTGTTATTTATTTACAGTAGCCTCTCTTCATCAATTTGTAATTCTAATAAACTCGACAAAGTACAGAAAATTCATTAAAACATCCCCTTGGTGTTTCTCTACAGCGATAATAAAACTGTTTGACTGACAAATACAAAGCGTCTAATAGGTTTGTGCAGATTTATAATTCAGAGGCTTAGCGGATGCTGGGCTTACATCTCAGCCCCTCCCTGCTCTTTAATGCCCCCCAGCCTACTGGGACGTGTGGGGCCTGGGCAACCGGAGGAGAAATCAAACATCCCTTTGATGAGAGTTTGGCTGCCGAGCGAAAAAGGCAGAGTGTGTGTGTATGAGTGAGTTTATGGATATAAATACATCAGAAAGCTGAAGTGCAGCACAAAGAAGGCTTTTCGTGACAAGGGAAAGAGAAAAGCACACAGTACCACCCACAGTTTGTCATGTCAGAGGTATAATTGACACAACAAAATATATAGATTATAGAGGGATTAGCAATGAGGGGAGGGAGCAAGGAAGGAGAGAAGGACATATGTTGAGTGGGTGGACAAGCAGGGAAGGGGGTAAAAAAGTACACACACACACACACACACAAGCCTCTGTGCCATCTGCAGGAGTCTCCACTTGCCACTCGTCCTCTTCACCCAAAATCTTTTACTTCTTTGAACATCTCTTTCAGTTTTCTCCTCCTTTCATTTCCTGTCCTGCTTTCTAAAGTACTTCTTCCCTGAAAATGTTTTAAAACTTTTGTGCATGAATCCACATGTGTTTGCATTCCAGTCTGAGTGTGTGTGTGTGTGTGTGTGTGTGTGTGTGTGTGTGTGTGTGTGTGTGTGTGTGTGTGTGTGTGTGTGTGTGTGTGTGTGTGTGTCTCTGTGAGGCATCACCAGCTTATGGGTGAGTCATCCTCAAGCTCTCCAGTAACATCATCTTTCTTTCATTGCACATCCAACTTTCTCTTTTTCTGTCTTTCAGTCGTTTCCTCTTTTCTTTTTTATGCTGCCAAACTGACCAATAGCAGCGCAGAAGAAGCATCAAGATGAATGCATGCATTTGATTGTCTTTATTTAACTTTTAAGCATCATCAACCTTCTCTAAAATACGTATTTACTTCATAACGACACACACATTTACAGATACACAATTTCTGCTTTTGCTGACACAAGAAAATCAATATGATGAAAATGCAGCGTGAAACACTCGGCCCAGCTCTGTCAAGAGGTTAAACGCCGAATAAGAAAAGAAAAGCAGAAATTGATAGGGCATGTCAGGATGAAGCCTCTGCTAAATCCTCAACCGACTTCATAGCTGAAGATGTAATGTCCTTTAAACCCATAGAGAGGCCAGAACAGATGAGACCTGTTGCTCCAAAATATGCTCAGCACAAGTGAGATCGATTCAATTACCTCACTGGTTTTATCATTGAACCCTAGCATGCATATCTTCAGTGTGTGGACTATTGTTGCTCTGCTGCATCACCTCAGGTTACATAAAGAGTAATTATTCAGCCAAAATGGTGCATTAAGGAGGAAACTATCTTTATCTCATGGCAGTCTTTTAATAGAAATGTGTCATAGATGACGCCTCTCTCTTGCCAGAATAATTATGAAGTGGGAATCTGATAAAAGCTGAACAGTAAAATAAGACAATGTCTTATGTTTATGTAGTTCAGAGTCACTTTACCAGGTGGAGTGAGCTCAGACAAAGTCCCATTAGTCGTCACACACAGGTGAAATTATATCTCAGCATTTGACCCATCCCCTGTGTGGAGCGGTGGGCTGCAGACACGGCTGTGCTCGGGAACTATTTGGTGGTTTAACCCATAGATGTGTATATAAACACTAGATGGCAAAAGCGGGAGTCGAGGGCGTAGCTAAGCGACGGCCATCTTACTTCAAACAGCAGACGCTCCGCTCTCAATGGTAGCAGCTGGAAGGTGAGTGATAACTTACACAAAAACACTCAATTAAATATGAACGGATTTACAAGCGGTTTGCCTTATTACAAACCTTATAACACATAGGCTTGAGACGGCACACTTGCACATGTTTTAATTAATGGGCCAAATCCGTCATATTTTACAGCCACATCTCTGGCGTTTATAACAAATCAAACCGTTTGAAAATCGGTTGAAAATTAAGCAAGTTAGAGTTATTTAAATAGTACATGCACCATTGACACAGATGTTACAAAAGGGGGCAGCTGTCTGAAGTAAGATGGCTGCCACGTCGCTACGTCGCACTCCATTGGCGAACAGCGCAGGTGAGCCATCTAGTGGCTATTTGACCAAGAAGGAGAGTGATGGAGTGCTGCGGCAGGTGACCTGGCCTCCACAGTCACCGGACCTGAACCCAATCGAGATGGTTTGGGGTGAGCTGGCCCGCAGAGTGAAGGCAAAGGGACCAACAAGTGCTAAACACCTCTGGGAACTCCTTCAAGACTGTTGGAAAACCATTTCAGGTGACTACCTCTTGAAGCTCATGGAGAGAATGCCAAGAGTGTGCAAAGCAGTAATCAGAGCAAAGGGTGGCTATTTAGAAGAAAATAAAATATAAAAGATGTTTTCAGTTATTTCACCTTTTTTTGTTAAGTACATAACTCCACGTGTGTTCAGTCATAGTTTTGATGCCTTCAGTGAGAATCTACCAATGTAAATGGTCATGAAAGAACACACACTGAATGAGAAGGTGTGTCCAAACTTTTGGCCTGTACTGTACATGTTTACGGTTTAACCCCCCATCAAACCTCTTAATGCTGAGTGTCAGGCGAGGAGGTATTGGGTTCCATTTTTAGAGTCTTTGGTATGACCCGACCATGGATTTGAACCCACGATCTCCCAGTCTCAGGGTGGACACTCATACCACTAGGCCACTGAGCTGGTTATGTGTGTGCAGTCACAATAAAAATCAGTGTGTATAGAAATAAAAAAACACAGTAAAAAACTGTGTGCGTGTGTGTGTGTGTGTGTGTGTGTCCTCATACTATTCCAGGAAAACAGAAGAAAACCATAAGTTGCTGGTAAATTCTCAAACATTTTAAACAAACACAAAGGGACCTCTCGTTTACTGTTAATGTGCAACATTGACTGTAACACACACACACACACACACGCACACGCACACGCACGCACACAAAATTACAGGACCTCATGGCTGCCAGTATTTCTGAGTCACAAAGCGATCAGATAGCTAGTTTTCTCTGCCACATTCCTGCTTCCAGAAACACACACGGAGTCCTTTTCCATAAACATTTACACTAAAGCTCCACCAGCGACACCATCTCACACCTACACCTTTCACTTTCTGTTTATACGTTCCTCTCCTTTAACATTCTTTCTTCCTCTCAACTTGTCATAAGTTTGTCTTGTTTAAGTAATGGGATAAGTGATAAAACACACACACACACACACACACACAGCCGTACTGGTATGCCGGAGCTTCGTTTCCACTGGAATTTGGTGACTTCCAGTTATAGTAATCAGGAAAACGTAGAAACCATATGCCAGTTTAAACTGGACGATTTCCCAGACGATCAGTTGGGGAGTGGAAAAGAGGGAATATAGGAAAACCTCGGACTACTATGGATACAAATGAGAAGGAGAAGAAAAAAAAAGACCATTTTAGTTCCCAAAGATAAGCTTAAGAGAGCTAAATAAAATAAAAAAGGGCAGTGAATGACTAGAATACCAAAGCAGCACATTAAGCAGGAAAACACTAATGTTTTTCTGGCTGTATCTGCCCAGACTTAAAGGCTACTAAGTCTTTTATTTTTTTCTGCCTAATTGCCTTTCCAGTCAAGATTCCTTTTTCTGCTCTGTTGACAAAATACATGAAGAGATTGGCAGAGGTTTGACCTCTGTGTTCGTGCAACATTCATCTGTTTTGTCCTGCCTCGTGCAATGGCTTACGCACATCAAGTAGACTTTAGAGTAAGACACGAGCTTGCTCAGCATCTTTCTGACAGCTTCGTAAAACAGGACAAAGAAGCCAAGCTTCCTTCGTACTGTATACAGAACAAAAGTGAGCTATTATAAGGCATAACTGTCCAGAAAAACGACTTTTTTAGACCTTAAAAAGAACTTTAAAACCATTATGTAACACTGTAGCTCTCCGCTCATGGCCTCTGACCTGTAAGCTTCAACCACTTTACCTCCCATAAACAATAATTTAGTCTGACTCACAAAATTAGCCTTGCACATGAAAACACACGCTGGTAATTTGAAGTGTTTTGGAGTGTTGCTAATCAACACCCACACGTCGTTTAATCCAAAAGTGTTCAAATGTCAGCTCCTAATTACAATTAAGTGATGAGTTATGTTCTGTTAAAACACGCTGATCTACAGAGGTCGGAGACTGGTAACAACACATCATCTACGTAACGTTAGACGGTGACATTTTAGTGGGTAAACATCATTTCACTCCTCCTATATCACTGAGCCTGTGTTTTGTCTGCTCATGTAAAATTAGCAGTGTAAAAAAAGTCCAATATATGTTGTTTTTCCTTGTTACTGAGTTAGAGTGAAGTCATCTGATCCACCAAACGACTCTAAACCAGTGTGAACACCAGCGGGGAAATATTGCGAGGAATTTTTGCACATTTGTGGCGGTGGTACCCACACGTTTAGCAGAGCTGCTCATTCCACAGGTGCATGAACCTTGTGGTAAAGGTGACTAATCAGGTATTCCAGTGATATCAAATGCAGTATGAGCTCTATAACACAGTTAGTATTGGTTATTTATGCATCACCTGTTTAATTGACATATTATCTGTTAAATTGCTGTTACTCGTTTGCAGCTTGGTTGTACAGTGTATAATTCACAAGGATCATTCACACACTCCACACCTGTTGACATATCTCTGTCTATCTCTTTTCTGTACATACAAATTGTGTTTGTGTGATTGCTATGTTTATAGATCTATTTTTATGTCTTCTTCTATATTAATTTGCTATAAGAGCTGTTTAACACTTCCATTTCTCATTTGTGGGATAATAAAGGTTTATTCTATTCTAATTTATTATTAAAAGAGTTTGAGAGGCAGAAATGGACTAAACTCCAAACTCTCCAACTACCTGGTAGAAAATCACATTGTGTTTGTTTATATGAGTAATTAGTGATGATAAAAGCTGTGTTGGTTTCTTAAAGTGACTGTGTGTATTTTTCCTGGCGATAGGGGGCAGTACATACCTAAATCATTGCAAGCAAGCGGTATTTTCATGTTTGAGTAAGACCTTACCTACGGATGGTCATTAGGGTCAAAAATCCCTGGGAGCGCAATTTTAGAACGAGTACGTCGTCCAGCTCCAGCAAAATGACATCAGACTCCATTTCATCACTGACAACGAGTGAAGAGGTAAATGTTTAAACCAACAACGTTTATGAATGGCGAATGTTTTGTAACCGCTTCTTACAAATCTGTACATGCTTTTGGCCTCACGGGCTCCCGTAGAAGGAAACATTGCGTCTAATATGGCGTCGCCCAGAGACTTAGACCTACGCCAATGCATTTTAGACATGATTTTTATGGTTATATGTTACGAAGCCGCCAATATTTTTAAACAGCTGGGCTTAATTTAATTCATTTCAGAGATTAAAGGTAAAAACTACACATGGAGTGTTTCTCAATGTCAAGGAACCTCGCCTTGATGCCTTGGTCCCGCCCCGGTTGCCTTGGAGATACGTCATCAGGATCTGCCAAAGCATGTTCCAATGTGCTACGCAGGTGTTTGTCCTCGGTTTGTTAGCCATTTAGCTAGCTGACCAAGGATACATGGGAGGTGTCTTGTTGCCCTCTCTCAGTCAAATATTTCCCAGAACACATCGTTGTATTTTCAAAAAGATCATGGATCAGGAGCCAGCAGCAGCTACTTCGGGACAAAATTTCCAGTTGATATGTAAGTCAACTAATTGTAGCTATCAAGATTTTATCTAAAATGTTTTTTTTTAGATCCAAAGCAGTTGGTTAGTTGCTTAGTAGTTGCAACTTCGGTGGCTAGCAGGTACTAACTCGCTTACACATTTGATTTAACCAATATATACACAATTAAAAAGGTAAAACGGCTCGTTTTACATCTGAAACGTATGATGGGCGGGACGTAAACAGAGCGCGTAAGCAAAAGGCGGGCTCTGGGCAGCTGCGGTCACATGAGGAGTCTGTTCCATTGTTTTCTTTGACCAAGGAAGGACAGTGTCCTCGTAAACAAGGCAACTCGCCTACCAAGACATGTTCTTGGTAGGCGAGTCGCCTTGACATTGAGAAACACCCCATTGTCACTTTAAATAATAATAATAATAATGATAATAATAATGAATTATTATGTAGTGTTTTTCTAGGCACTCAAACCGCTTTTCCATTATTCACCCACCTCTGATGATGGTATACGTAGCCACAGCCACCCTGGGGTGGTCTGACAGAGGCGAGGCTGCCATCTGCACCATCGGCCCCTCTGACCACCACCAACACAGACAAGTTGGGTAAAGTGTCTCAGCAGACCCTAGCGGGAGCTGGGATTGATCCCACAATCCTCCGATCACTAGGCAGCCCTCTCTACCTCCTGAGCTGCTGCTTTAAGGTGTGTCTTATTTTGCATTGAGTTCTTTTACCCACGAACCCAGGTGACTTTCAGTAAAGAACCAAATGGATGCTCAGAATCTACAGGTAAAATTAAATTAGATTCCTAAAGATAAAACAAAAAGATTTCTCCTAATAAAGAGAAAAAGAAGCACCAGAAAAGACACATTAGTGGCATTTCAGCTTCTGAAAAGGAATGATGAAAACCTCCTCAGACACAAACAGACCGTTTGGATAAAGAACAAGCGCAGGAGTGACAGAAAGACTAAAATGAGAGGCTAAGTTTAGCTCTTCCCTGAGGACTCCTCTCAGGTTCCTCCTCTCCTCCCTTTCTTCCTGGCCTCTTCCTTTCCACAATCCATCACAAAATAATTAACTTACTATAAGTGAAATTAATCCCACTAATTGGTTTTAAAGGTATTTTTGGAAATGAAAAAGGGTGAGGTGAGGAAAAGTGTGTGAGCGGTGTAGGAGGGGAGGATAGCACCTGCCCGTGTCATGACAGGGAGGATGTGACCTCTCCGGGCAGGAAGTGAACTTAACTAGACGTCTTAAACAATAAAGAAAAACTTAAAAAAAACATTTGATATTGTATGCATGTTCTTATTTTACAGTCCTGTATTCTTTTAGACCACATTTTCTCTACAATCCTTCAAACTTGAAATAAAGTGCATTTCTTTGAGTTAAAAAAAAGATATTTAGATGGAAGGAAGAGAAAATGACACAGACGGTGCTTTTAAGATGCTTCAAAGTAAAGGTGAAAAGTGAACTCACTGAAATAGCTTCTTACATTATCGAGAAGATATTTTTATCCTGTTTGTCCTTTCATTTTTGACATTTTATTGATGCATTAGGGACACAAAATGGGAACAATCATGCAGCGGATCATCGTGAGGACTCAAACAGACCTATCAAAAAGCATTTAAATGATGCTTTTGTACTCCGAAGGTGCAAAGAGTTTCAAAACTGTACACTCCATATTTAGTCTGTTTGGCATCATTCTTCTGAATTTAAGGTTTTTTTTTTCTGCCAATATAAATCATATGTCAAAAATACAGATAAGATCTGCTAATCTAACAGAGGTTACAGATGCACAAAACCTCTGGTCACAAATGAGATTATGAAAAGCTTAAAACTGGCCATGACCCCATTGCTGTCATTGTATTATGTAGCGTTGGCACCGAGACAAAACTACGTGCCAGCAGCGCTGCTAAGATGCTAACCTTTCACTCGGGTCACAGGAGGTTTGTGTCGAGTCTGGGACAAATGGTTTTAAACTAATTCATTCCTCTGTGCCAAAACTAATGAGCATGCACACATTTCATTGCTTTTCTCACTTTTTCAATTCTGAAGTCATGATTATAGGAAGAAAAATGCATCTAGAAACAGTGTAACAGTGCAAAACATTGTTTACCGGTGCACATTTGTTATATAATTCAAGTCATTGTATAAATTATCTTGATTTCTAAGGTTGACTATACTGATGTGTAACGAGAGATGCATCAGTAATGTCATTATTTACCATATAATGACAACAAAAAGCTATTCTATTATTTTCTAAACATTTTTGAGCTTAAAATCCTGCATCAAACTGTAAAAAATCATTTTAGTGACGTTTAGGATCTTTGTTTTAATAAAGCAAGATTAAAGGTCAACTTTACTCATTTTTAATGCATTCGTAGTGGTCTCTGGTAGGAATGAATGCCTTGTAAGTTATACTCTGGGGAAAAAAAGCTCTGGTGCGCCTGTTTCAGCACAAAGAGAGCAGCTGGAGGAGAAAGTAGCTTCAGACGACAGGATTTGGAGTCGTATTTCCTGATATTTGGACATCTCACCTCTGATTGGCTAACAGCAATGCAACTCTACCACTGACTCTGTTTGCTCTGCAATGTTGATGTTTTATCTCCACAAATAACACAAGCCTGGAGGAGCTCTGCTGTGTGGTGGAGTTGCTAATGCTAACAGTTAGCTTCTACTAGCTGAGACGTTCTCCACTGTTTCCTGGACGTTAAACCAACAACACCCTTCCCCGTCGTGAGTACATGGGTGAGTCCATGAATGTTAAGTGACAGTGTGACGTAGATCTGTCAGAATTTTCAAATCCTAGAGTTTCACCGTCTGTTTTCTATCAGAAGCTAATGCGGTAGATAGGTGTAGGAGACTATTTTCATAAAAAGCTCAGAGTGACCGATTATAATCAGAAATAATTATTAAAAAATGTTTTTTCAGTGAAGTTGACCTTTAAGAAATGAGACAAACTCAACCTGTGAAAACGATGTGTGCAACTTAATTCTCTTCTGAGAGCCGAATTTGAGAAGAATTGGGTTGTTATTGACTAACTGTTAACCAGATGCACGGCCTATTCTCCTGATCACATCTGCCATTTCTGTTATTTATTGTTTCACTCACAGTCCTTTTCTTCTCTATCTGACTTTCTGATTCACTGCAACAAATGCAGCCACTTTCCTCACACACAGACTAATTACACGAGGAAGAGAAAAGAGGAAGGAATATAACAGAGCCTCTCAGGGTTAGAGAAAAGAGGTGAGAGAAAGGGCAAGGAAAGAGAGGAGAAGAGAAAGAGAGAGGATGAGAGTTGGGGAAGGGGTCCTTGGGGTGAATTATTCATCTTACACCATGACACCTGAGGGCAATCTACCTCTCTGAGTCACCACGTTTAAAGAGACGGAGAGTAGACTGTGAGTCAGAGCTGCCCAAGAGGATATTAACACCTATGTGAGTGTGTGTGTGTCTGAGAGTGTGTGTGGCGTAGCGTATTGTCCCCTAAGCCGATCATGCGCCGCCTACATACGGAGACAATCTGAAGAGTAACTGGTGGTTGTCACTCGCACAAACGCACACAATCAAAGAGTCAGTAATAAGCTAGGTCAGCGCGGCACGCAGCGCAAATCTTTCTCACGCTGAGCTGCAGCCGTAAGCAGAGCTAGCATTAACCAGCAGGGGGAATAAACACACCAACGGGACTCAGGTTCTAACGTTTCACATGTCATCTTTCCATTAGCTGTTATTAAATTAATAACTGCCATCATCCTCTTTGCCTGTAATGCTGTATAATCTGCCGTCTCCAGTCAGGCTCTCAGACTCTCTAACAGTTGACTGGATCATCGACATTCATCAGCACAAGGCCCGCTGCTAGCTGAATTATTAAACACATACATTTTTTTTTTACATCTGAAAGCTTGGTATTACGCAGCAAAAGATGGAAAAAATCTGTTCTGGAGTGGCTTGAAAGCTGAAGGAGTTCATTTGAGGCTTTGAGACAGATTACAGTGATTTCATGGGGTGTCTGTGTCTTGCTTTAACATGTTGCTCAGCAGCTGATGGACAGAGCAACTGATTTGCAGAGTGAATCTGTCAGTTTCCACAGGAAAATCAAACCACTCATCACTCCACCGACTCAGCCGAGGGTTTTACTTCCACTTGATTTCAAACTCAGGCATCAGAATAGTATTTTGATACTGATAACTTTGTGAATCTGTAATAAAACCAGAAATTAAAACATCCACACAAACAAATATTGGAGGTAAAGCTTCAGCAGCGTGTCTTGCTGAGATGCTGAAAAAAGATGAGAAGTTTTTTGATGTTTTTGTTTGTCTTGTGGCTTTTTTATACGCGCTCCACTTTCTCTGGCACTGAGCTTGACTTCCTACTGAAATTAACCAGGCAAACCAAAAATAATCCACTGCTAGAGAGAGAGAGAGGGTGAGCTACAGAGAGGGGGGTGAAGGAGAGATAACAGGGTATGGAAGGTGAAACTCGAAAAGTGAAAAAAGGAAGAGATAAAGAAAATAAAGATGTTGTTTGTAAAAAAAAAGCATAAATCTTTAACCATGGAAGCATCTGGCCTAACTGTGAATATCTGTGTATTCCTGTTTTTAGGTGATTCACCTTTGATGTTGTTGGTTGATACATCATTAAAGGACCTGCATCATGCTGCTTTACACCTTCCAGACCAACAAAAGGCACAATATGTGATAAAACATCCACACTGCTGGCACTGTTGAGATGTCATTTTTTTATGGAATATATATTTTTTTTGTGAGCCATTCCTTCAACCTGGAAATAAGACTTGGATTCGATGAAATCCTGCCTCCGCCTGTGTGAATTCCACAATAGTACACAGCTGCAGATTCACACCGACATGTCCCCTTCAGCGACCACCCCACCAAGACACACACACACACACACACACACACTACTCGGACAGGGAAAAGGCAGTTCAGGTGAATCATTGTCCCAATCCGTCCCTGATGCTCACCCCCCCCAAACTTTTTAGCCATTCAGCTAGCAGCTAGCGGTTAGCATTTTGGTTGTACTCACTGCTCTGATCTATCTATCGGGTGGTTTTAACGTTGGAATGACGGCAGTTTGAGGACTTAATCCGTCTGAAAACCCTCCCCAATACTAGCAGTGGTTTAACAAGCACTCTGTGAAATCACGGTCGCATTCTGGCTTGGGTTTTGAGATCTCGTGAAGGTAAAATCCAACCATTTCATGCATTAAATTTTTCAGGAAAACTGGACAGGGATCCTGTTCTCTCAGACAAAAATCTATTGTTGGGTTCTAGACTTTGTTTAACATTTAGACTAAATAAAAAAGAAATCACTTATTCACAACTGTAGAGATTAAATTCCCTGCTAGCTACATGGAGAGACTGAGTGTTAGTGCTTACAGTCCAGGGGAGGAGGGATCTGGATTCAACACCACATGGATGGGTAGGAGCGCAACATGAAGACAAAACCATTTTCCATCCAGTCTTTTGCGATAGCATAGCAAAACTGAAGGGAAGAAGCTGAGAGAGAATAAATCCATGTGTGAAGCCAAAAACCACTTTGGGGATGCTTTTCATGTGGAAATAATGATGTAACCTCGTCAAAAGCTCCAAAAAGTGGATTTTGCATGATATTATCAATACAGACCAACAGGAAGTCAAACATGTTACCAAATTAGATGTTACTAGTTGGAAACACTTACAAGCAATGTGTGGAGTAGTACCCGATAGGAGTTTGGTGGCAATATAACTACAAAGGTGAAGGTTGTATCACACAAAAGCAGCAAATTGAATTTTTTTATTGCTCCTATAAATGATGGTGATTGATCGTTTTAGATTTGAGACGGTTGAGAGTACGGAGAGCAGTCC
Source organism: Aphyosemion australe (assembly GCA_006937985.1). Classification (NCBI taxonomy): domain Eukaryota; kingdom Metazoa; phylum Chordata; class Actinopteri; order Cyprinodontiformes; family Nothobranchiidae; genus Aphyosemion; species Aphyosemion australe. The sequence continues at coordinate 5,121,575 of SSNS01000001.1, forward strand.
GGTGGGAAAAGTTGCCATGTGGTCTAAATTCCAGCTCCCATCTCTGGTCATGCGTTTTGGGCTGTAATGGTAATTGGATTCAAGCTTTTGAAATTGGTTTCCTTCATAGGGCTCACCCTCGGGGACTGGGTGAGAACATTTATATGGGGGCCAATCCAACAGCTCTCAATCCCAATGTTTCAAGAAAAGTGTTTCCTAAAAGCTTTTGTGCACAAAATATAATAAAGAAACATTACAGACAAAATTTTGAAGCTTTTCCTTATAAATAACAGAAAAAAAATTCTGTTTTCAATTTTCTTTCTCCAAATAGAAAAAAAATCCATGTGTTTAGTTGAATTAAATGACCATAACTAAAGTTAGATTTTTTGTTATTATATTGCCTTTAAATGCTTTTTAAATTCATCTTTAATTCTTGATAATTTATCCAGGTCAGTTGGACAATTAGGAAAAACCATCAAAATTCACCTGATGTTAAATCTGAAGCACCTGCATATTTAAGCCGTGACACACAGGGTAATTGACAGTAAGACAGATCTAGATCATACTTTGATTATTGCAGATCTTATGGTGCCTGCCAAAGCCTCAGGAACCCCCCCAGGCATATTGGAAGAACATGCATAGGAGACAGATCTAAATTCTTCTAATAGAAGAAAAGTTCAACTCGTCTTGTTCAATTAAAAAGAATGGGTCCTGCAGTTTTTCTGGAAGGATAAGAAGAATAATGGATAGATTGATGAGAATTTGTCTAAAAAACACAAAAATTCACTGTATAAAAAAAACACATCAAAATGCGTGTTTACATGCAAACAAGCTGCGACTGGAAGATTACACGTGATGTTAACTAAATAAGATTACACGCAACCTAAAAACAACCTTTTAAACAAACTAGTTTGACGTAAGAAAAATCCCAATAATTTTCCAGGTAATTGCTTCAGCGAACAGCCTTCACTAATCAGGGCTCTACGGGTTTCTCATTTGCAGGCGCACATCAAAGTAAAATTGGAAACAGCAGTTGCCCACCATCCCACACACCTTTTCAGGTGAGGCTGCTGAAAGTCACCTTGAAGAATGAACATGCCAGCTGGGATGATTTACAATGCACGATTGGGTCTGCCCGCATGACCGCCTTCTATTAGCCCCACGGAAAATTACATCCACACACTCGCTTTAGAAGGAGCCTCTGTACGGGTGAACACAAGGAAGCACGCCAAAGCCTAGCGTGCACGTATCTATAAGCATTAGCATCCACACACAAACACAGTGACGTTGTTAAGTGACAGTCACACAGAGTTTTCTCATAATTACTGGCTTAATCAAGGAGTAATAAATGTGGAGTGGCTCCACATGGTGCTGATTAACACAGATGATGGAGGGACGTGGGGGAAACGCTGCATCCATCCTTCGTTAATACCCCAGTGGTAGCCGAGGGAGAGGCCTCCATGTTTGGCTCCGACAGCGCAGGTAAATGATTGACAGAGTGGTAGAGGTTGTGTGTGCTTGCATGAGGGGGGGGGGGGGGGGGGGGGGGGGGGGGGGGGGGGTAAAGGAAGTGAGTCGTTTTCTGGTTTATTTATTTTTTTAAATCAAGTGACACTGTGTGTGTTTGAGTGTGTGTGTAATCACAGCGACTTTCTTTTCCCTATTACAGCTTTAATCCATCAACTGGCTGTTGCCATGGTGTTTCTCCCTCCGCCCAATCAGAGCCACGCTGCTGAGCACGCTCAGAGATGGGAATCGCAGGACGACTGTGGTTCTTAGATGCAATGAACAAAAGGATGAAGGTGAAGTTAAAAAATAACTCCAATAATAAGTGTGAGAAAGAGTCCATGATCTGCTCAAACTGAAACTTTTCAGGGACTTTTTCAACTTACTGAGAGCTTGTTTGGTTCTTGGTACGGTTTAGGAACCACAAAACCAACGGCTCTGTCACAAACATTTATCTTAGATTTTAGATGTGTGTGTGTGTGTGTGTGTGTGTGTGTGTGTGTGTGTGTGTGTGTGTGTGTGTGTGTGTGTGTGTGTGTGTGTGTGTCCAACGCTTTCTAGTCTTCCTTTAGTAAGCTAAGGATTATGACCCAAGTTGATGCAGGAAATTTATTTTAATTTAATGTCATTTTTTCATATTTCAGTCCAAATGTTTAATTTGATTCTAATTATTTGGGTTTAATTTGAATATTGAAATTCTAATCTAAATTAGATGGGATTTAAAATATTTAGATTGTTTGATTCTTAATATTTAGCTATACCTGTAACTGTAAACACTCAGATTTGATTCTGAATATTCTTTTAAATTATCTTCTTCAGTTTAGATTTAACTTTATACAATTAAATTTAATTCTAAAGTTTAGATTTCTGTTGTGGTTATGTGGTTAATGAAGAAGAAGAAGAAGAAGAAGAAGAAGAAGAAGAAGAAGAAGAAGAAGAAGAAGAAGAAGAAGAAGAAGAAGAAGAAGAAGAAGAGTAGTAGTAGTAGTAATAGTAGTAGTAGTAGTAGTAGTAGTAGTAGTAGTAGAAGTAGTAGTAGTAGTAGTAGTCTGAGCCTCTCTGCTTCTGCTGCTACCCCCATGACCTGACCCAAGATAAATGAAGAAAAATGGATGAATGGGTGGATGGAAGTTTTGGAACTACGCACAAACGAACATCTTTATTTAATTCTTTCAATTACGAAGAAATAAAAATGAAGCAAACATAAAGTCTGCATAATGCCATGGTTTTTATCTTGATTTTTAAATTTGCCTTTTTGCTTTTGATTTATTGATCTTCAGCTTCTGCTTATTTGACTTCAATAGCCATTTTCTTTCTTTTGTTGCATTTAGGTTAAAGGTTGAATATGGAACACGAACACTATAGTGACATCTAGTGTTTAGCGGTGGTATCGCAACAACAGAACAATTTTTCCAGCCATCGGGGTGTTGGTTCACTGCTGATACGTGAAGTGACCAGCCAGCACCATGTCCAGTGATGAATCGTACAGGGTAAGGACTATTTTCTACTAATATGTTTATTTTACAGCAGTATTTACCGTTGGAACAACTTCTTCTAGCCGAGCAGACTTTTTATCGCAACGGTGCCCTCTAGTGGCTGGTAGATGTAAACATAAACCCAGTGTCGTGCCCGTCAAAATAAATATTTCATTATTTTTTTAATTAAAATATAGCTTTTAAGGAATAACTGTACATTCATTCTGCACACCTCTAAACGCCCTGTGGAGGTATTTTTATTTATTTTTTATTTTTATTAAATTGTTCCATATTCCACCTTTAAGCAGGTGGGTCTCAAAGTTGAATTCTTGAATAAACTTTTGTATTTTGTTTAGAAATGTACGATGCAGGAAGATTTAGTCGTGCTAATGTAAATAAATGTTTCACTGCTGGAAAAATCAAACACTCAAATCCAAACTTCTTTTATTTATCAAAACTATCATTTACTGATGCTGGTTACTCTAACAGGCACTTCCCATCATTCACACGTACAAACACATTTAAGTGGAAGAGATGAAATCTGTGGTAATTAACCAGAAAAAAGCTTTCACTCTGAGGTCATTAGATGCTAAATGGAAGAATCGATATAATCTCGTGTCATTTTGGCTGTAATCTGAAGCTCAGAATGTAACACTACCCTGGACATTCTGCAATAAACAACTTTACAACATTACCGGTTTTCAATGTGAGCTGAGTGTAGCCACACACACTTTTATCTAGGGGCTGAAAAAGAGGTGACACTTATCTCGCTCTAGTGACAAAATTCACTGAGAGATAAATCTGCTGTGAACCTCAAATGTAAGGAAACAAAGAAGTGGACACTGGAACACTGAGGCTCAGAATGTGTCAATAATCAATAAAGAGACAAAGCGCTCTATGAAAGCATGAGAAAAAATGAGGTGGGGTGCTTGAAAGCAGCGGATGACACCTCAGAGTGGTGACTGGAGTACAGCTGGGCCCGAAACTCCAAAAGCCAGTGGAGGAACAGAGAGCAGGAGCCTGTCTGGCTCTCCCTGTCTCACATTCATAAGTGGATTTATCATTTCCAGGCCTTGACCTGTCCTCCCCAAGAGGATGGCCCTGGCTGGAGTCAGCCCTGCAAATTACTGCTAACCCTGACCGTGAAAAGTCTTTGTCCAAATCACAGAGCCTCTGATATTATATTAAAGCTTTAAGGCTGTTAAATCCAGCTGCACACGGATGTTTCCTTTGAATCCTTTCAGTCTGTTTCATTACAACAATATATACAGTAGATCAGAGTAATTCTGCATCCCAGAAGTTACTTTTCTTTTCCTTTGACTTAGTCACCTGCTTCCAGTAGAAACTAAATGCTCTACTTTAGCAGTCAGGGCATTTCACACCTCAGCACAGCAGTGCTTTTATCAACTCTTTACATTCTTGAAGGCCCAATTGTGTTTGACACATCCTGCCACCTTTCCACCATCATCGCCTCCTCTAATTTGAGCCTCTCATTCTCTCCTCTCAGATCCTTCTGCAGCTCTGCATGTCTTCGTCTCACCACCTTGTCCACCTCTATGCCGTCGATGCTCGTTTCTCTCAGATGTGTCCTCGTGTTCCAATAAACGCTGTTTGTGTTTGTGTGTGTGACTTGGGCAGTCGTAGGAAGCTTGGGTGATTAACTCTGATAGCCACCAGATGTCTGACTTGGAGGTGAAGTCGCTTTGCATACATGCACAAACTTATAAACACGAAAAGACAGAGAGCAGCAGTGGCACGATGTGTGCAAAGGACGAACTAAAATAACCGAAAAGCAGGTCCCATAATGTACACACACCATGCTTATAATACTCTCTGTATGCCGTAAGTACTGACTGTTCCTGAAAATGAAGAACATGCTCTGTTTTACTCCTGATCTTGTTTGTTTTGTGAGGACTAAGCACCACAGCACTGCCACATTTCCTTTAACATGTCTGGGACGTGACCTCAGATCAAAAGCTTTGATTGGCCAGATGTTGCGTGTGTGTGTGCATGTGTGCTTTTGCTAATGCTTGTTTTCCTGGACTGGGTGGCCTGATCATCTATGTATCTGAATGTGTGCGTGCTCACGTGGCCACATGGATGTGTGCGTTCACTGGAAACTCAGTATCCATCAGCTAGTCTACAGGAGATGGCTTTAGCTGAGGCATTGAGCTAAAGCGATGCTTGTTTGGACATTTAAACTCTCTTGGCTCAGACTTTGCAGCAAGAAAAACTACAAAAAATGAGTCAACCAACTTCAAGAAAAGCCTTAAAAATGATTACAAATTTTAGAAAGTTTAAATGTTAAATTTATGTTCTTTTTGGCTGCAAGTGACTGTCTGTATTTTTCCTGGCAATAGGGGGCAGTACACACATAAATCATTGCATGCAAGCAGTATTTTTGTGCTCGAGTAAGAGTTTACCAACGGATGGCCATTAGGGTCAATTTTTGAACAAGTACTTCGTCTGTAGGATCGTTCAGCCTCCAGCAAAATGACAAGCACATCAGACTCCCTTTCATCACTGGCAACGAGCTAAGAGGTAAATGTTTAAAACAATGTTTATGAATGGCGAACGTTTTGTAACCACTTGTTACAAATTAGTAAATGCGTTTTGTCCTCACAGGCTCACGTAGAAGGACACATCGCGTCTAATATGGCGTCGTCCAGAGACTTACCCCTACTTCACACTGGAGGCATCAGCAGCGCAGAACGGCAGCGGAACGGTTTAATCGCGAGCTTAGCTGCGAGCAAGTCCACACTGGGAGAGTTTCAGCCACGGAGCGGCTTCTCCGCCATCCTCCAAAGGTCACGGTTTGTTTATGCCATCCGCCATTAAACCAAAGAAGAAGAAGAAGGAAATCACGTTTGACATCGCTCTTTAATGTCATATATAATGTTGTTCCTCTCCACTGCCAGGATTAAAACCATGAAAAACACACTGTTGCACTTCTCGAGCGATGCAGTAAGTAAATAAACCGTTAGGTCACACGTATAGATGTAATCTAAATAGATATGAAATCGCATTGCTGCAATTGTCTTTCATTTTGTAAATTACCAGACATTTTACACTGAAACTGAGTGTGATTTCCTGTCTAGCCCTATGTTAACTGCGGAAATTGACGCATTCCAGAAGCGGCTCACGGCAAAAATAGAACCCAATCCTATCTTTAGCGGCGGCATGCCACTTCTGGGACGCGCCTGAAAATTGCCGCATCACGGCTGGTTTAAATCACCCCCACAGACTATAATGGATTGTATTTGAAGCAGCAACATTCCTCTGCCGTTCCGCACCGCTGATGCTTCCAGTGTAAGTGCTTCATGTATTTCAGACACAATTTTTATGGTTATATGTTACGAAGCCGCCAACATTTTTCAACAGCTGGGCATCATTTAATTAATTTTCAACAACACTTTGATGGGTATTTCCAGAGATTAAAGGAAAACTTGTCAGTTTTGGCTTGTTTTTAGCACCCCCTAGTGTTTGTTAGCAAAAGCAAAAGTAAAACATATCTCCTCACTGTGTGTGTGTCTTTTTAACATCTTAATCTAACTGCTGAAATGTCTCCCCAGCCTTCATTAGTGTCTACAGGAGCGGCTCTTCGCTAAATTAAACAAATCAACTGTATTCATGATCTAAAACATGCAGGAAACATGCTGGAAGCAGACTGTAGCGCCAGGCATGTCAGCTTCTTCTTCAAAGTCCAGCAGGGAGCGGACCGCCACTCTGAAGTTGCAAAATGGGTTATTCTGGCCACAGAGGGTTGTGGGGGTCTGAGTGACATTTCATTAACCCTGTAAAGGGTCATTTTAGCACATACTGGCTCAAGAACAGGATTAAGACATGAACAAGTTGCACAGTATGGCTTTAATGGTAAAAACTACACATTGTCACTTTAATAACAATTAAGCCATTTTATCTGACAAGTTACACTCAAAACAGAGAAACCCTTTAAACTGTTCAGTAATTAGAACTTGATTTTGGTAAATATTAGCCTTATCTCTAATAACCTGCAGGCAAATATTAATATCAGTAAACCACCTGCTTTAAGCCACATTTTCAACAGGATTTCCTTTAATGGTCCCATGAAAACACCACTCTTATTGCAGCTTTAGCTTTAACGTGGCTGACTCTAACAGGGAGACAACCTTTTTGATGCAGCAAGCTTTTCAGACCCCAAGGTGAGGATGCTTCAAAGTCAGTCACCCCAGTGATTTACAACAGGAAGTCTAAAACTGACTTTTTTAATCTATTGAAAGAAAACAGCTTCTAAACCAGTCTGCTCAATATTCATGCTGTTATCGACATCAACCCTGCTGCGCTCAGACAAAACTACCAGCACCGTTAACACAAGACAACCTGCTGTCACACTGAGTTGTTAGTACTGCATATAATTAGCATTTGGGTGATTGTTTGGATTAGAAAACTGTAATAATGACAAAATATTTCACTGGGCTTTTGTCAAACTATGAAAAACAGATCATGAGAAGATCCTGGAACTACAGGAAAACTGATTAATGACAGATTGATATTATGCAATGGTCATTTTGAGATGTAGGGCTACTGAATGTTTAATAACAAACTCTTCACTGATAACAAACTATATGGAGGGTTGTTTAGGATCTCCAGCTTCCAGCTGAGTACTTTCATCGTGAGTTCCCCCAGATGATGGAGATCCTCGCCATATCTCTAAGCCTGAGCCCAACCACCCTGCTTCTAACTGGGATCTCTTTGTTTTGGTCACAATCTCATAACTATAGATGAGAGTTTGACCATAGATAACAGCAACCTTCCCTTTTACTGAAGATAAATCCTTAATCAGTCGCATCTCTTACTCTATTCTACCATCACTTATAAAGACGAGACCTATATAGTTGACTCAATCGCATCCCAGAGGGAGCATTTCACTTCATTCTGGGTCAAGAACCTCAGATATGAGGAGTTTGACTGGCAAAAGATTGGTTGCTTTAAATGCTGCTTTTAAAAACAATGGGAGAATTAGTGATTTATGTTTAGGGGCAACGGGGGCTCAGGGGTTAGGAGTTCACCTTGTAACTGGAAGGTTGCCAGTTCTGACACAGGCTCTGCCAGTATCAGTCAGTGTGTCCTTGGGCAAGACACTTCACCCTTCCTGCCTGCTGATGGTGGTCAGAAGGACTGGTGGTGCTCGTGTATGACAGCCTCGCCTCTGTCAGTGCGCCCCAGGGCAGCTGTGGCTACGATATAGCTCATCACCACCAATGTGTGATTGTGTTTGTGAATGGGTGGATGACTGACGTGTAGTGTAAAGCGCTTTGGAGTCCTCTGACTCATTTATCTATTCAGTAATTTCTTATTCTGTTATCAAAATATCAGACAATTCAACATCAATCAACAAGAACAACGTGAATATTTTAAAATAAATGTGAAAGATTAAACCCAGAGAGCATTCTCCATCGTTTTTCCATCCAAAGTTATAATTGAGAAACACACACGAGCAATCCTACTGCCTGCTGCTGCAACCTAGAACTGATTCCTCCTAATTGGCAGGTCACGTGACCAAATTAGGAAGTATTCTCCAAAGACGCGTCAAAAACCCATTTTCACATCTCTGTTCCCAGATGGATCCTTATAGTGCAACAACTTGCTGAGAGGAAATGATGTGCAAGACACACAAACATCTGTTTGTGGGAGTGTGTGAGCCTTGTTAGTGTTAATGCTACCTTCTAGTCAGCGTGGCAGCCTTGTAAAGACTGATCAGAGCAGAATTAGGTCCCTGTTATTAAGCAAACTCTCATAGTTGGAATAGACTACAGATGAGGTAGAAAAGAGCAGAGAGAACTCTGGTTTAGTACAAAATGTGTTGCTGTTAGGAGACAGAAGTAGAAGCACACAGGGGTAAATTACGGGATGGCTGGTCAGGACCTCCTGCTTCACACTTCATTGCGATCACATTTCGACACGCAGGTTTGTTCAACAGGCTTTAGTAGAAGTCCCTCAACATCCGAAACAGACCATCAGGCCACAGCCAGCTGTTTCAACCAGGGAGTCGACTTGGAAATAGCTCAGGTTAACAAGTTCTTCACCTTTAGGAATGACTGGAATGAGATGAAAATACAACTGAACTGATTTTATGTAGCCTATCCTCTGTGCAGAATGTTATTCGACACCTCTGTTCAAGAGCTGTTCTACAACAGGTTTGTGGGGAGTTCAAGGGAAAAGTCCATTTAAAAAGAGTGCCACTAATAAAAGATGAAAAACAAAAGAAAAAAGGATGTGGAACGAATAAAGATAAGTGGAAATCATTCTGTATCATTTGTGGTTTAGAAGAGCTTTCACAAACCAAAAGACATCGATTCCATCAACACATAACTGACCATAAAACAGTTCCAGTAAGATAAGAACAGTTACATCATCCTTTCCTGACATTGTGCTAATTCATTATATTTGACTCAAATGACCCTTTAGAGGACTGATTTGGATCACTGAGGAGGTTCCAGGAGTCCTCGTGAATCAGCCAGGAGGAAAAATCCTCCTCTGTTCTTCTCAGCATCCTCTCTCACCTCATCTGTGTCCCTGTTTGTACCTTCTCCCCTTGCCTCTTTCTCTCTCTCTTTGTCCCCTGTTGGAACAGAGTGTTTGTTTAATGTGGTGTCGCCATGGTTACCCGTCTGCCACATTGATGTAACGTCGTTAATCATCAACTTTATCACGCTGTGGCCGTGTATGCTGAGGATCAGATATGACATGTTACACTGCTGAAAACAGTAACAGTGTTTACGGGTGACGGTGAGTAGCGTTGTCGTTTACATCAGTCTGTGTTTCCACGTGATAAACAAAAATGACCCCAAATACTATTTCCTTTCTCCACTTATCCTTCTATCCATCATTTTATGAGCTTGCTGAATCTCTTTTGGTAAACATGACAACGAACAGGCGATGTCGCGCCTCCTGTTCCAGTGACATCACCACAGGCGCCAAGCCAGTCCTAAAAAACCTCTTTATCATCTCCTCGCTCTCCATCTTTCTCTTTTTTCCTTCTCTGAGGCATATTGATCTGAGTACAAATCAAAGATGCAGAGAAGACATACGAGTGAATAATGATGGACAAAAAAGAGACTGACTGAAGGAATGAAGAAGAATGCAGCAGAAAGACAAATGGTTAACGTTTGTGTCTGAAGTACTACCATGCCCACTATCTCCTCCTCGTTGACTGAAGTGAAGTGTGTCCTGTCCTCGCTCTAGTTTCCTCACTTTCACTGTTTGATATAAACTACAGACACACACATGCAGAACCAAGTCTGGTCTAGGAGAAAGGCTTACTGGAATGTGTTTTGCATTGTGGGTGTGTCACTGAGAGACTGCATTGATTGATTGATTGATTGATTGATTGATTGATTGATTGATTGATTGATTGATTGATTGATTGGTTGATTGATTGAGTGATTGATTGATTGGTTGATTGGTTGATTGGTTGATTGATTGGTTGATTGATTGATTGATTGATTGATTGATTGATTGATTGATTGATTGATTGATTGATTGATTGATTGATTGATTGGATTTGATAAGGGAATACACTGGAAAAATGTCTCATTTTGTACTTGAGCATCGTTCCAATCAAAACAAAAGCAGCAATCCCTATTACATAAAGTCATTTTAAAATCATGTTTTTAGTTTTAAATGCAAGCATCAAGCCCCAAACTAAAGCTGTGAGCTTCATTGTCGTCTTGGCTCTGAACTTTGAGCCTATATGTGTTGTTAAATGTCAGATAAATAAATAAAACTTCAGTGACTAAGTCAGTCAGCAACTATACAAACACACATATGGCCAAGTCGTGGTGTCAGTTCCTGCCTGATCACCCCAGAACTCCACCAACCAGCCTCCAACTCACTCGTCATTCCCCTCAGACTAAACCAGCTTCTGGACTTCACTACCCATCATGCACCACACCTCACTTCCTGCCGACGTCATCAGCCCTGGACCATATGAGGAAGTACCTGTCTTCCGCTCAAGGCTCATTCATCGTTCTGATTAACATTTCATGATTCTGTTGAACCTTGTCCAGAGTTACCAGATCGTCTGATCTAACCTGCCAACCAGATATCCAGTTCTGTTGAATACCAGTAAGTCGTTTCTCTTTATTCTGGAACCGCTGTGCACCCTCGCTTTTCATTGAGCTGAGCACCACGATTCCTATTTTAACTGCGTATCTGTCCAAACCCAGTGCCAGTCACTCTGCACTTGGGTCATAAGAACACGCCACATCCAAACTCATGCTTCTGCCTGCTCAGTCCTAGCCAGATTCTGACAATATCATGGAACATAAAACAATATATTGGGATAATATTTGGTAAAATATATGGTATTTATGGTACAAGTGATTCAAAAAGATCAAATACAGTACAATGCAACGCAATATGACTCAATGTGGCAAGTTCTGATGAGATGAGATGAGATTGTAGAGTACAGTGACCTATAGTGTGGGGTGCACATTAGTGGTTGTACATATGCACGCCAAAAATAATGCATGCATACCAGTTCCATTGCCACAGCACTCTTACGCGCACCAGTGTAATGTCATTATGAGCTATACTGTTTACGTGTGTTTCCCAAGTGTCAAAATATACAAACTCATTAGACGCTCGTTGCCAGCTCGCTCTGCATGCACCAAACAAGAACTACCACCATAATGGCAGCTCAAACATCGTGTTTTACAACCCACGCACTTTTCTTTAAATTGTGTACATCCTATTGTTCAGTCATGTTCAATCAAAAGCATGTGCATCCCCAGTTAGTTATACAGTAGTATGGTATGAGTCAGGCCAGCTGACAGCCTTGCCTGGGCTCAGGATGGTGGGCCATGTATAAAGTACCGAATAAACTGTGATATTGTACTTACAATGGAAATCTTGGCAGTGGAAAATTTTAAGTGTGTTTGTCATGGCAACCCTAATTGTGTAGTTTATGTGGAGTATGCAAAAAAAACTGAAAAAAGATGACAAAGCAGTATTGTTTTAAACCCCCCCAAGTTTCACTGAGAAACAAACGGTTACATCATTGTTTAATCATTTGCAGGGTGTTATGCATTTAAATGTTAACAGTTGCTTGATTGGGTTTAGCTATAAAATATGTGAGAATTAGGTCTGATTGGGCAAATTCTGTTTTTCTGAAAACAGCAGGACTTATTTTTCCTCTCCTCTGCTTTTTTCCCACCATTTTTTACATATTCAGTGCTGATGCCACCACTATCCGAGGCAGGACTCATCACCATGGTAACCAAGTCTGTGAAGGAGAAGCTCTGTGTGGTGTCAGTGCATAGTCCTCTTTTTTCTGAGGGACCAGGTCTATCAGAACCTTAAACAGTTAAACCTTCTCCTGTTTCTGGGCCCAATAATAGATGCAACTCTGGAGAAGGGCAAACACACACACACACGCACATGCGCGCACACACACACACACACACACACACACACACGCACACACACACACACGCACACACACACAGTCAAAGAAGTCCAGCAACAAGCCTGTTATAGCCATTATAATGCTGGTGTAAAAGTGAGTCTGGTCTTTTGGGAAGTGGACTGATCTGTTCTGAGATACACACACACCCTCTTTCCTTCAAACGCACACGCGCGCACACACACACACACATACAGTAAGGCCTGTTGGGAAGTGATCCGTGGAGCACACACATCAAGACTGGCCTAGATAGACAGGATAGCAGGGGACACAAACACATAACAGGCTCTTCTCTTTAGGCCCGTAGACAGTCAAGGACACTCTCATGGCCTATATAGGTGGGTCATTTCATTCCTCATCTCAGTCTTGTCTAATTTTGAAGAGTGGGAGGGTGAAGGTCAAAGACAGAGGGGGGATGGGATACATACAAACAACTGCATATTTAAGAAAGATAGCATGAAGGACAGGAAGGAAGGACAGATTAAATGATAAAGGAAAGGGAGGAAAGACTGAAGTGAGATGGAAACATTTCAGTTTATTCTCTCGTTTCTGTTGAACTGTACACTAGCACTCGGGAGCATTTAGCCAATCATATTCAGAGAAAATAATTAAAATCTACTTTTAAGGCCTTCTTCTATTTCTAAACAAATTTTAAAATCTGGACATGCAGAGAAAAAACTGAGAGGATTTATTGATGTTTTTTTTATTGTAGCAACACTTGTTAAACTTTATTTGGTGATGCATCAGAAACATTTCAGCAACTATTCAGAACCGGTCATCACCTCTTTGTTTAATCTTATTTACCATATTGTGCAAAATCTAAAATCATTAGAGAAAAAAAGCTGATGACGACCTCAGACTCAAGCACAGATGCGGTTAACTTGCTGAATCGCCGTCAGAAATACCCGACTAGTCCTTGTTGCCATGGATACGACCCCACACATTCTTTCTTCACCTGGCAGGTGTCAGCTCACACTCTTTATGTAATCATTTTATTGTCATGTGGCCTTGTGTTAAAGGTGTACTTCATAACTTGGTTTAGAATTATGTTTTAAAAATATTGCATCATCTTTTACTCGTATACGTAATTATGTGTGTTTCATAAAATGAATTGGTATAAATGTTTTTTGAAATATTGTAAGATCTTGATGATAAAGAGCTGATTTAAAAGAATCACGAGAACCAGTGTCACAATATGGTCAGGCTTTGAGTCAGATATTGTTTTACAGTATTGTTATAGCTGCAGAGGAGTGGGTGGCCATTTCTTGTAATTCCTAAAAATATCTTCAGCTCAACTCTGAACCGTCTCTTCTCTTTCTCATGTGGAGAAAAGCAAAGAGCAAGAAATTCTGAGAGGGAATCTGCTGAATGTGATCCAGCCTTTTGGCGTCATCTTTTTTTGGCAACAAGATGGCATCTTTAGACCAAGTGCCCTTTGCTCACTCATGCTGAAATGTTACTTAACCTTTTCAGTCTGCCTGCGTGGCTGCATAATAGGAAAACTCACAAACAGTGTCGTGTGCCCGAGGCTATGCAACAGGCTTTTGTATCCCATGATTCCTAGCTGCAAGAGGTGATCTGACAGCTTTTGGCTCAAGACATACGCAGAGAGAAGAAACAACCAGAGGCAGGTAAACACACACGAATAAACACCATCACACCTTTGTTGGTTTAATCTGTCTTGCCTGGGTGCTGTCACCCAGCAGGGTGAGGCTCTCATCGTCTTGTGTGTGATTCGATGTGAGTTTGTAGCTCTTCATCCCTGACAAGCTCGCCACATGCCTGACCAATGAGGCGACGTACAAATGAGCATCTTTTGCCCTTCAAATCTTAAAGAAAATCTTTAAAACCACTGTCATGAATAGAGCTCATAAGTGACAATCTCACAGAGAAATTAACATCCTTAAGCTGCTAATCAAAGTTTAAGTCGCTCATTTTACAAGTAACAGGAAAATTTAATTCAGAGATTTTTCTCAGTTATAAAGAAAAATAATTTATATGAAGTTGAGAGCAGAGAATTAAACTATTTACGTTTCTTCTTTCACTAAGATAAACCTTTAGATTGACAGCCTCTGCAAGAGACTGATCTGTTTTCGGTACAGAAATTCAAATACAGAATGGCATGCATCTACCATGTTGTGAAAAATGGGTAGCATCCCTGCAGAAAGCCGGAGGGTGACCAACATCCCTCCCTTTCTATACATTTTTGTCCCCTCTGCTCCTCTCTGAGTTTTCTGTCTGAAACACACCTCATGAAAGATAAATCATGATGTCTCATGTCTGGTGGAATGTGTTTCTGCAGAACGTATGGAACACTGCTGACGTGCGTGCGTGTGTGCATGTGTGCATGCGTGCGTGCGTGCGTGTGTGATTAGAAGCACTAATGAGGACAGGGACTTGATGGTCCCACAGCACAGCCTCACTCTCAGGAGCCTGAACATACAATTGAAACAGAGGGTAAGGCTGTTAAACTCAAACTTAGTGTCACTACTTCTGAACTACCGATGCTTTCTAGATGTTCACTTTAGGGTAACACATCGTCAACATGCAAATTTCAGGGACTGTTCCTTTAAGAGCTCCTAACTAAGATGTTGCATGTCATCACAGAATATGTTTAAAGGTGTGGAACACTCGTTTAATCAATACATGTGCAGTGGTCTCTAGTAGGAATGAATGCCTTGTAAGTCGTTCTCTGGGGAAGCAAAGCTCTGGTGCACCAGTTTCAGGAGCTAGAAGTGATCAGATCAGAGTTGAACTTCAGACGGCAGGATTTGGAGTTTTATTTCCTGATATTTGAACATCTCGCTTCTGATTGGCTAACAGCAACACGACTCTACCACTGACTCTGTTTGCTCTGCAACGTTGATGTTTTATCTCCACAAATAACACAAGCCTGGAGGAGTTCTGCTGTGTGGTGGAGTTGCTAATGCTAACGGTTAGCTTCCACTAGCCGAAGCGTTCTCTGCTGTTTCCTGGATGCTAAACCAACAACAGCCTTCCCCGTCGTGAGTCAAGATGGGTGAGTCCATGAATGTTAAGTGACAGTGTGACGTAGATCTGTCAGGATTTTCTAATCCTAGAGTTTTACCGTCTATTTTCTATCAGAAGCTAATGCAGGAGATAGGTGTAGGAGACTATTTTCATGTTCAGCCTGCATGAAAAACTCCGAGTGACTGATTATAATCAATTATAAAATAAAACTGAGAGAGAATATAAACATTTTCAGTTGGAATCAAACCGAATTACAAACACGAAAACATTGTAAAAATGTAGACGTTTTATTTTTTTATCTGCAGACAGCTAATGGGTTGTTTGCCCATGTTGGTGGAAATAAGGACAGGCAGATTTGCAGAGTTTAGATTCATATTAGTGATAAATATTTGATGTGATCGGCAATTTTCTGAAACCAAATTTTCAGAAGCTCTAATGGTCTGCCATTTTGCAAAATGCCATTTCATTGTGTTTCCAGTTTCAGTAATGGATATTTACAACCTCCCGTCGTTGCTGTGGAATAAATGATAAATGATTCAAATGCATGTATTATTAAAGGATGGTATCAAGTCGTTAAACCACAAAAGTGTTTTCAGGAGTAAAACATCCATCTGGTTAGAGGCCTTCTCTGAAGAGAGTACATGTGTCTGATAAATGGTGGACACATTTTGACACCAAAATCATCGATGCTGGACGTTATCCCCTCTGTTCTTCCAGTGTGGTTGCACAGACTCAGCTCGCTGAGATTTATTGTTGCATAACTGATGTCAAAGTGCCAAACTTCCTGTGCGACCTGTCCTCCCTCCTGTTACACACAAACAAACAGATCCAGGACCAGAGGGAACTGCAGAGCACAAGTCTAAGCTGAGTCTTTTATGGCTCTCCAGATGAGAGCACCCTTCCTTGTAGATGTAAAAACGACTGCAGGCTGCCCCAACAAGGACGCTGAACACACTCTCACTAATAACCCAAAATGCATGTTTTGGGATTGTGGGAGTCATTCCTGTCTAATTTAATTTACCTTAACTCAGCATAAAACACTCTTGATTTCATTTGGAATTTCCTTGTAACCCTTTATTCAGTGCAGCAGAGCTTCTCAGACGTTTGGCTTTAGCTAAAGAATTAGGAGCACATTTCTAGGTTCATGGACTTTTCTACTTTCACAATGTCTCATCTTACAGTCCCTATCCAGATTTAGAGTCGTGTTGTTGCATCTTGCATCTTTTCTGTGGTTTGTTCTTTTGCTGAAACACTAAAGATACAGATACATCCTGCTTCTAGAAGCAAGATGATGGACTGATTAGTTTAGGAAATGCATAAAATGTCTCTAAATTGTTAGCTGAGTGGTAGACTTAATGAGGAGAAATAAAAAGAAACCAGAGTAATTAGATGGATGGAAAGGAAGGAAGGAAGGTGGAATGGGACAAGGGATGGAGAAATGCATTGTGGGTATGACTAAAATGGACTCTGCTTTTATTCCTTCAGCTGAATAAGGAACTTGTTTCTGATTCACAAACTTCAGCAGAAGTGGTGTAATATCTTTTGCATTTTATTTGGGACAAATGTTTCTCAGATGTCTAATGTTTAAGCTTTGCGGTCTTTGTTTTTCACAAAATGCCCCGTCTGACCCAGAGATGGTGACTTAGACTGAGACTTGGACTCAAGTCAAAATGAAGTCATGACTTGCTTTTGACTTCAAAAACTAGAGATTTGGTCCAAATTTGGCATTCAGACAGTTAAGACTTGACTTTGCCTTCAAAGACTCGAGACCTGGCTTGGACTTGGAAGACTTGTAAACACGTCTGCCCTGACTCACCCCCTGCATCTGCTATGTGGGATATTAAACTCTGCATCTGCATCATAGTTTGCTGAATGAGTTTGTGCTTCTCAGACCCAGACAGACCTTGAGCTAAGTTTTGCTCTCTTGATTTGTTTATATAAGAAAATCATCTGAAGACACTCAGCTTGTATTTAATCAGAGGCAAAATAAAACTCTTCAACCTTTCTAAGTTTGCTTCGTCTGGCAAGAAAATTAATAAAAAGCAACAACTAAACATGCAAAAATTATAAGACGAGACTATTATCTAAACTCAATGATGTCACCAGTGAGTCTCGGCGGACGACCGCTCATACTGAGCCAGGTTTTGTTGGAGGTTTCTTCCTGTTAAAGGAAAGTTTTCCTCTCCACTGTCGCTACATGCTTGCTTAGAATGGGGATTGCTGTAAAGTCACTGACACAACAAGTCAGCGACTGGATGCAGTCTGCTGGGTTTTCTTATATAGGAAACGTCTAACTAATTGGCATAATGAACTGAACTCAATGCACTGATACTGCAAATAGGTGGGTGGCTTGAAGTTCAATTTCTGATGTAAAAATAAATCAATAAAGCTGTTAAATGACATGAAATAATGACAGGTCTCTTTTTTCTCCTTATCTTGTTTATTAATTGCTTCTATGGTTTTATGTTGTAGCCAAAATTGCATTACACATGTACGTTTCTTCCCATGAGGATGACAGCATGTAGATTCACTGGTGTATGTTGTGCTGTGAGTAACATTGTGCAATAATGTAACAGCTCCAGAGTCCTAAACTAATGTCTCTAATGGGACAATAAAGTGTGATTAGATTAAAAAAAACACAATACCTTTAAAAACTGACCTTATAAATCTTCATTTTCTCTGTCTCTATTTCCATTTGCACACGTCATCAGATGATTATGGGTTTTAAACTGATCTATACACTAGTGCTTCAAAATAAGAGCAAATCTTAGGATTAAAATATCCAGTAACCCTACAATACATCTCACGTCAACACCATTTCTTAATAATGCCTTTAGCATTAAACCAACTAGTTCTAGTCCCGCTGTAGCCTATAATTTGAGTGTTAGATAAAGTGAACAATGAGATATATTGAATTTGAAGACAGAAAAGGGGGAGCTGAGAGCATCAGAGGGAGAGAGAGAAGATGCTACAGGTCTAGAGTCGTTATTTCCTCTGGTGGCTTCAGTCGGATCGATACAAAAGTGTGTGTGTGTGTGTGTGCGTGCGTGCATGTGTGCATGTGTGTGTGTGTGTGTGTGCGTGCGTGCGTGTGTAGAAACATATGTCAGAGCACACACACATGCACACTCACAGACGGAGGCAGCCAGGCAGGCACAATGCATGTGGGCAGGCAGCCAATTGTAGAACTATTTATTTATACACACACACACACACACACACGCACGTATGCGCATGCGTGCGTGTGTGTGTGCTCCTGGTGTTGGCATGTTGTCCCACTGAAATGAAGACTGAGGCCCGATCGCACTAACAGCAGAGGACAGCCTCTGGATAGATTTCCAATACCCAACCAGAGGCTTAAGCAAGACAGAGTCACAGATAATCCTCCCTTTTCTTTCTTCTCCTCCTCTTGTCCTCTGTTGCTTCCTCCTCTCTTCTTCTTCCCTCACCTCTATCATTCACATTTCCCCTTTTCTTCTATTACTCTGCCAGGTTGCTTTCCTCTCCTTACACCATGCTCCTTCTTTACCTCTTGAAGTATTTTTATTACTCTTGTGTCTCCTACAAGCTTTCTCTTTCCATCCATCATTCATCCATCTATCCGTTACAAGAAGCTGTTACTGAGTGCTTTGAGGAACTGAGATGAATGCTGATTGATCCTTGTCTTTACTCACACATCTCTTTAGGACTGACTCAGTCAGGTAAAACTACAACACCGCCCAAAAAGTTGTGATTTTTATGACTTAAAAATAACTTAAAACTCACACTGGGTTATTTACAGCTGCTGTTTTTGGTGGACTCTCACTCTGACGTATATCAGGTTGGCCTTCTGAATGTTCTCACAAAACTGAGAAATTTGAGAATTATGATCAGCTGCTTTCTCTATAATATCAACTATAACATTAGCCTGGCAAGCCGTCCTATATATGTGAATATATAACTATTTAAACTTTGCAAGGCAAGAATTTGGTCTAGTTCACTAGGTTACTATAACATGAACTGGTTTAATTTAACTGAAGAAAAACTTTTTGAAAGAATAAAAAACTCATACGCAGCAAATAAAAGGTTAAAGTAAGTGTGCAACAGTCAGTGGTGCCCCCAAGGGGTGGTCAGGGGTGGCCTGGCCCCCCCAGGGAAGACCAGTGTTAATAAATCATATTAATGTTTGCTCAAAACATAAATTCATCTTATTTTCTCAAGACCCAATAAAAAAATTATGCAATTAATGAGTAAAGAAATAATCTGAATAAAAAACATGTATATTTGTTTCTGCTGCTCACCATTTTTTAAAAAAAAATTTTTATCTCCATAATTTTTGTGACGACAGTTGAATTAAAACTAAAAACAATAAAATTTTAAAAATTTATTTTGAAATAACATTTCAAATAACTGAAATGTATTTTCCTGAAATGTTTGTGTTTCTCAAATTTGAGTTAAGTGTTTTGGATGCATACTGTTTTTGAATAATAAGGAATAAAGGAGCAATGCAATGCATCGCCACAGGCTAAACTCTCCCAGAGTTACCACAGGGACCAATTTGGTGTGCCATCCCAGAATTTTCTTTGGCCCCGTCTGACCACCCTTATCAAAATTTTCTGGGGGCGCCCCTGGCAACAGTTGGTGTTGTTGCTTCAACACTATTTTGAAGTTGTTACCCAGAGACACAAACTGTAAATTTTTGTATGAAAACTTTTGTTAAATTACTTTTGCATGTAAGGCCAAAATAAAGTGTAACGGTGTCAAAAAGGGTCCCACTAAAGACAATTTTGTTGTTGGTTTAAACATTTGTACATTTTCTGTTTTGTGCTGAAAACACAAAGTCTATGAAGCCTCTAAGGGTTGTTTCAAATCATAAATATTAAGCTTAATGACGGGGTCTTGTTCACGAGTGAGGGGAAGATGGAGCGCAAGATCGATGGACGGATAGGTGCTGCATCTGCAGCGATATACCGGTCTTTTGTGGTGAAGAGAGAGCTGAGCCGGAAAGCGAAGCTCTCAATTTACCGGTCGATCTACGTTCCTACCCTCATGGTCACGAGCTTTGGTTAGTGACCAAAAGAACAAGATCGTGGATACAAGCGGCTGAAATGAGTTTTCTCTGCAGGGTGTCTGGGCTCTCTCTTAGAGATAGGGTGAGAAGCTCGGTCATCTGGGAGGGGCTCAGAGTAGACCTGCTGCTTCTCCACATTGCTAGACACCTCCTTGGTGAGGTTTTCCAAGCGGGAGGAGACCCAAGGGAAGACCCAGGACACGCTGGAGGGACTTGGGATCCCCCCAGAGGAGCTGGCCAAAGTGGCTGGGAAGAGGGAAGTCTGTACCTCTCTTCTTAGGCTGCTGCACCCGCCACCCGATCTCGGATAAACGGACAATAATGCATGAATTGATGGACATGTTTTTAAAGGGTTTTTCTCTTGCTATGGTTTTGGATCCACGTGCTTTGTTATACACATTCTTTCAAATGTTAAAAAATCACTTCATTTTATTATTTCAACCTGATATTATGCAATGATTCAACTTTTTGACTGGAGGATTCATCAACATGCTTTGAAAATGATTTGAGTTTTTCTAATTCATCAATTAGGATCTTTTTGATATAAAACCATAAAAGCATGCCCTATGAGTTGTGTTCAATAGAATCATTGAGCAGATCAAATCGTTTGAGTGAAAGCAAACTGGCAGGTGTCCAACACCTGAGGTAGCCATCAGAAATCAATTACCATTCCTAACAGAGGTATCATCATACCTGTGGCACAGTGCCCACAGAGAAAATTACTCACTGATTGCTCTGCTGCTGAAATAAAGAGTGTGTAAGTGTGCGTGCATGAATCAGTGTGTGTGGGTGTGCGAGCACACACCCATGCGCTGCAGATATGTGTGTGAGATGTTCTGTGTGGAGAACATGTGATTCCACAGGTGAATATGTTCATTCTGAAACCATCGTGTACGACAAGCAGTAACAAGTCAAACAACTGTCTGCGTGTTCGGCCGTGATTCTGCTCATGCATGCTTGATGCACTCACAACTCATAAGAGTCCTAAAAATAAGACCGTTTAGATGCAGTGCAGCTGTTACAGGGAGCATTCAGAGCAGCCATGTCGCTCATAAACTCTGTTGGAATTACAGAGCACATGTAACTGAAGCTGAAAAATAAAGTGTAACACAGCGCCCAAAGATGTATCATTTCTTTGGCTTCCTGTATAAAATGGACCTTTTTTGTTTGAGTTCCTGCTGGAGAAATTTTACTTTTTGTTCTATCTTAATGTCCAGGAAAAAAACAACATAAATTAAGAAGTCTGCTTGTTGATGTAAGCGTCTGAAAACATTGTGGTCAGTTTTACAGCACTGAAACGCTGCAGCTTTTATCTAAAGCAAATTCATTAAGTACTTCAGACAATATGTCTACCTCCTCTTTACACTGCAAAGTTAGAAAAAGTCATCACTAAATCACAAGTAACATAAGTGCTCTGATTTCATTCTTTTCCAATGCATCATATAGATACTTCAGCTCTGGTTTATAAATCTTTACTGGAGAAATGCAGCACATAAATAATCTTAGAGACAATGTTTGTCTTTGAAAGCTGTGATAGATTGACGACAGCTACTATCTGTCACACTGCTGTCATGTTGCTGTCAACGAACCAATGAAGACTGAACTGTCCGTGGTGCTGAAATCACCACCCAAACATGCAGCTTCAGATAAGTTTACAAAATAAAAGCAGGGAGCCAGTTCACTCTTAAATTATGTGCAAATAATTATAAAAATAACACATTAATCATATGTTGAGCTATATTACACTGAAGAAAAATAAGTCATCTCTGTGCATCATCTTGTATAATCAAGCATCTTCTCTGATGTGGTTATGAGTCACTAGCTCTTTCATTTAAAGGTCATGTATAGGACAGATGGTAGTGTATCTGAGGCTGAGATGAAAGTATGGATTACCCAACAGGGCTAGCTGGCACAGGGGCCCAAAGAGTCAGGGCCCCCTTGAGCTTCGCAGGCACTTTTACTGACTTCAAAAGGGAAAAGTGAGCAAAAATGACAAAATAACAACAAACAGCAACAAGGCGATAAAACAAGAGAAAAGGGAAGAGCAGAAAGGAAATAAAATACACAGAATGAACAAAAACACCACAAACTAAACCTGCTTTTTTACTGATTAAAGGTCAAGAAAGAGAACTAAAAATATGACTGTGCTTCTTTGTGAATGTGGTAATCCTGCTGTTTTAGTTTGCAAATATAATTGGCTCAGGGCCTGATTCAGTCAAAACAAACATAACAACAAGTCCATCTCTGTTAATGGGTGAAGATGACATTCGTCTTAAGGCACCACTCTGTTAAAGCTGCACACTCCAGACAGCAGGATGCACGCGACAGCTGCTTCTGCAGGTAAAACTCAGCAGCGTGTGATGAGCTGCTTCACGCTGCAAACTGTTGGTAAAGGTGCCACGCTGCGACACGGACGCATGAAAGCACGCCCACATACATACACACATCCACCGCCATCCCTTTCCATATCCCCTGTTGCTATGGAACCTGTCGCCAAGGCAGAGGTATGTGGTTGCGATGGAGGAGGCTGATGAAGGAGACAGAGACGACGTCGATGGTGGTTATGAGCAGGTTATTAAGCGCTTGTGGAGCTGCACGGCCCGGATGGCCATAAACCAATGCATTGCCGGGGTTTGCTGCTCTCTGCAACGTGGGTGGAAGGAGCGTCGCGTATTACTGCGCAATGCAAACAGACGCTCTCCACGCCGTAAAACAGATCCAGGAGCTGGATCTCGGTTCGAGATTTAAAGGTTTTGATTTAAAAAAATACCCCAAAAGTCTCGATAGCGTTCCACTATTATTTTTGGCATCCCCCAGAATAGCTCATCATCACCCTAATTCTCAATAAGTGCAGACCCCCTCCTGCCACCTGTCATCTATGCAGTTTTCTGCGCTGCTGCTGCTATAAGGAGCTTTGCAGATGCACAAAAAAGAACTTCTCAGCAACCAGTATGCGCTTGGATGATAAACTGGCAAAAGCACTGTTTATATCCCCAAACCACAAAGCTTTGGCGCGCAAGATCTGTCAACAATTAGGAGCGCGCGCACGCTTTTGCTGTCATTTTCTAATAGAAACGTGTCTCCAACAACGATGTTCCCGCCTACAACAGCCTGTTGGCTAAATATGACCACTGCCCACCCGTTATGCCACAGTTCTCCGATGGAAGAGGCCTGTCAAACACACGAGTGTGGACCAAACCAAGAAAAGCAAAGGCCTCATCCACGTCTGCTCGCAGCTACCTGCAGCCTTGTTGCACAAGTTCTCCAGCCGCACAAACTGCTGCGGAGGGAACCCAAACAAGCCAACTGCACAGAGAAGGAAGGAGTTCTGACTGTCCATCTGTTGAAGAGAACAGAGTGCTAACACCCCTTTTTCTTTTCCTCTTCCACCCTCCCTCCTTCCCATTCCCCCTCCCTCCTGCTCTTCCCTCATCCCATCCCCATTTGGAGATCATCACACTTCTCCCTCCCTCCCTCGCTCCCTTCCTCATGCACATACTTAGATTTTTGTTAGTTATAAATAAAAAAGACGCCACATACCTTGATGGTTCTCAAGGGTATCCTCCGGGATGTACATGTTTTTGCTTTCATTTACCATAAATGTAGTCCGGCGTTATCCCTATAGGTGAATGGAAAGAAAGGGAAGAGCTGGGGAGGACGAGGGACAATAACAAGAGGGGAAAAAAGCCCCCCAAAAATAAAGAAATGAAAGAAAGAGGGGGGAGAAGAAACAACTGTCTGACACGGACAGTTTTTGGGTATTCCGTTATTTTTCTGTTTATGGGGAGGGTCTCTTCGGATGGAGTGAATATTACCTAATTCCCATGATGGAGGTGAAGGCGAGAAAAAAGAGGGATCTTTCGGCGGAACCGGTTGGGAAAACGCACCGGTGCATCCCTCGGTACATCCGGGCCCTAGGCGAGAAACATGAAACCAGCACCGCGTTCAATTCAATTCACACCTTTCGCTCTCCCTCTCCGTTTCTGGCGTCCTCTTCTCCCCCGAGTCGTTGAAAAGAAACAAACAAAACAAAATAAGGTTTGAAAAAAATGTTACAAAGCACAGGCGCTGTCAGTGGCGGTCGCAATGGAAGTGCGCAAAAGACGCATTCGTGCGCATCTTCAGCAGCGTGTCAAAATGTGAGAGAATGAAGAAGAAGAGGAGGTGGAGGTGATGGAGGAGAAAAAAGAGGAGGAGGGAGAGAAGAGGAGAAAAATTGGGGAATGAGGAGAGTGTAAATATTCCATCCCGGGGTTAAATCTCCCAAAGGCTTGTCGGTTATTCCACGTATCTACAGCAGAGTCCCCACAATGAACAGAAGCCAGGCCGTCCTGTCTCATCCGGATATCGGGTTCTGGGTCCTGATCCAGTCCATGATGGTCCAGGAGGTGCGTCTGGGAGTCGGTCTGCCCGCCCTGCCTGCCTGACTGTCTGTCTGTCTTACTGATCGGGAGTTGGAGCTCGCTCTTCTCTCTGCTTCCACTGCAGCTCAGCTCTGCAGTGATACCGAGAGAGAGAACGATCGCGCCCCCTCCCCTCCTCTCAGTGCATGTAGACGCTTTGACTGCTTCCAGATGTGTGTGTGCACGCGCCTGCGTACACGTGTGTGTGTGTGCCAGAGAGAAAGAAAGGGAGGGAAGGAGAGAAACTGTACAGTCAATAGTGAGGAACCAGCGGCTGGTATCCAGATGATGACGGAGATGATGAAGATGATGATGTTATGAAATGTGTGGGGAGAAGAAAAGGGGCCCACAAGTATGAAAATATTTACAAATAAACAGTTTGCAAAGAAAAAAGGTGTAGAACCATGTGGGTTGTTGGGAAAAAGGGGGTGAAGGGGGGTAATGATCCTCAAACTTACCCAAAACTCTCATTGGCTCCTGCACAAACAGGCTGGAGACCTGGATATCTCATTGGTTCAGTCACATCTGGACCCTTTCAGCTCCATTCTTTTCTTTGGCCAAGGTTGTGTTTACATGCTCACTAAATATCAGCTTTTTTCCAACTCTTTTATGACTAAATCTCTGATCTCTTCACAGCTGCCCTCGCACAGGAAGAAACCACAAGGACGCTGGGTTTTATTTCTTCTTTCAAATCTCAAGTTGCAGTTTGAATGTGGACTCAGGTCTCATAGAACAGACTTGTTCAGGAAGCTCAGCACTAACAGAGTGAACGAGATCTCTTTCAGAACAACAAAAAACTATTATGGGAATTTTATTACAGTCTTTCTCTCACTTTTTCTCCTCCTCGGGACCAGAAGCAAATTTGTTCAGGACCTAGAGGCATGACAAGTCTTTTTTTTCCCAGAGACACCGGTCCCCTTTTTGAAATGAAGCTCATTCGAGAGTAAAAACGTCAGACAAAGTCAAAAAGATAGCTTTGGATGAGTCCAAATAACATGTTGGTTCTGAAATTGAGAGTTTTGTAAAAGGTTTAGTCAGCGTAATTTAAAAGATTGTTTTAAATGTTAAAGGGCTATTCCCCCCCTAAGTGAAATTTGGTCTATTTCCGTATTCCCCACAGTTAGATAAGTGAGAAAAAAGCATTTTGTAAATGGCCTGTATTTGATATAGTGCCTTCCAGAGTCCTAGAACCCCCAAAGACGCTTTACAACACAATCAGTCATTCACACACACATTCACACCCTGATGAAGATGAGCTACATCGTAGCTACAGCTGCCCTGGGGTGCACTGACAGAGGCGAGGCTGCCGTACCCTGGCGCCACTGGTCCCTCCAACCACCACCAGCAGTCAATGTGGGTTAAGTGTCTTGCCCAAGGACACAGCGACAGAATGAGCGGGGCGCGAACCTGCAGGGCGGGCACTTAACTCCTCTGCCACCAGCGCAGTAATTCTCCTGATCTGGCGGCAGTCCGTCTGCTTTAGCTTAGCATAAACAATGGAAGTGAATGGCAGGTACTAGCATTCTGTGTGCAAAAGTGAAAATTAAAAAAAAATACTCAATAATGATACCAATGAGCTCAATAATCATGTCGACTGCAAATAAAAAGTAAGAATTAACACAAAGGATTTGCAGGAGCTGATTGAGACTTGGGACTGCATTACGACAAAGCACCGCTGTAAGCCGCCGCTTGTAGTGGAATATCCCTTTAATGATGCAAAAAACCTATTTTACAAAACATAAAGACTTAGGTCAGAATGCATCAGAATGTTCCAGTGACGCTGTCTGAAAAGGACTCCCAGATTCTAATCATAGCACCGGCCTTTCTTTCTAATTGTCTTTGACACCAAATACAAAGTTCACAATGTGCAGGCCTCATGTCAGTCTCGCTGCAGGCTATAATCAGGAGGTGAATCGGATGACTCAACCCGGCCTGGATTCATTTGTTCAGTGCCATCCAGCAGAGTTACCACCCACCATTCTGCTATAGCGTTAAGCTCTTTGTCTACATGTGTCGCTGCAGACGTGGTAAAGACAGGGAGACAACTCCAAAATGGTTCTATTAATGACATTTGATGATCAGGTTCTTCTTTTCCAAGAGAATCTGTGGAGTTTTGAGAATCCGATGTTCCGTTTATAAACGGAGATGATTGTTGCCGGCGCTGACGAATGAGCGGAAATACGATCAGACGTTTACAGTGCAGGCTGCTTTACTCTCCAGACAGTGAAAACTGAACAATTTATGCAAGAGATGAAACTGATTTTAGTTATTATTTAAAAACTACTTTTGCACGGATGCATCAGGAATAAGTTTTAGAATAAAGGGAAGAGAGCTGTTTCTAGGCTGAGGTGTGAAACAAAAATGCTGAACACTAATAAATATCAGATTTTATAAAATATGTAGAACAATCCCAGCCAGCACACACAGGTGGGCCCCATATGGGATCTATATAGGCAAGCTGTATGGGTCCCAACAGGGTTTGTCTGTGGTTTTCATGGTGGCCCCACAGGGGTTTGAGTAAACCCTCTGAAAACCCATGTAGGGCCAGTTAAAATCTAGGTGGGCAAAAATCTTTCTAGGCCACTGTGGAAACCACAGACAAACCCTGTTGGGACACATATGATTGGCTTGCCCATATAGAGCCCATATGGGGCCCACCTATGTGTGCTGGCTGGGAATAACATACAGAAAACAAAAGCAAAACAGGAAAAGGTACAGTTTTGTTGTGTTATTGTTAGGTTGCTACATCTTGCCAGTGCAGTTTCAGCAAGGTTTTTATTTAAAAACATATATTAAAATATCTCATCTCTTGTTTTGCGGTTAGTTTTATTTTTGTCTTAAATCTTATTTTATTTGAATAAAATTACATTCAGCCAGTTGTTTATTTATTTATTTTACTTTTTTGAACATTTCCATCATATAAAATTGCTTAAAAGGACAAAATTGACATTTTTATAAGTTCTTGTTTTGTAAAATTAAAACTTTATAAAAGTTTATTATGACCCGGGTAATTAGATTCATAAAAATGACCACGTTACAGCCAGTTTTATAACTGAGCAGTGTTCCCAATCCAGATGTTGGGTTGTTTCCATGTCATAAGATGAATCTGTGACTCTTAAGTGAATAGACAGATTAGAAACAGCATGCTGGTTATATAAAACAGTTAGCTAAGACTCCCTCCTCCCTGTAACGGTGCTCCCATGTTTAAACTGTTATAAAGGTTAACTGAGTGAGCACAGAAAGAAAATGTGTAAAAGTTAAAACAGAATATCTACAAATGGCCCATTTACTGCTGCTGTGTGGAAGTCATGACACACGCAGACAGCAGGAGACTCATTGGTGGACTGAATATTCCCAGACCGGCCTCCGTTAGTCTGTGAATGGAAGACAGACAGACAGGAAAGACCAAAGGAGGGAAGAGTGGATGGAGGGCAGGTCATGGGAACAGATACTTCTGCCCAAGGGACGCACAAGCATGTAGACAAACACACACACACACACGCGGAATATCGGTTCTATTTATGACTCTGCTATATTTGTAGTTCCAGACCTTTTTTGTGAATATGTCGTAAAGCCCCGTTGGACTCTGGGAATCTCAGAAAGTCAGGACAACTCTGGTGTCCCATGTGGGAAACCAGCAACCTGTTGGTTTGGAACGGGGAATTTCTTCATGGAGCAAGAGGGCTGCTTTAGTCAGCTTCCCAGTAAGAAATTTTAGGCATTTATTATGTTTATTACATCAGTGATTATGACCTGATAAACGTGTATTTTTGGTGTTTTCACTTGGTGGAGTTTTTATTCTAATGTATGTCAGTTACATTCACAATTAACTTTCATTACATTTTAAGCTTTATTTTTCTTTTTCTATTCACTTTTATCGAAACCTGTCATTTATACATTTATTTCACAATTTTTGTCTCTATTCTGAAGATTTTCCATCATGGGTAATTCCATGTTTGTGGAATTTTAGCAAAGTGTGAATACCTAAATTTAGATTTTTTTTTTTAAACTTATTTATATAAAGCTGTGCCAAAGTTGCATTTTAGACATCGGTTTAGTTTATTTATTTATATAGCGCCAATTCACAACAAGAGTCGTCTCAAGGCACTTTACAAAGCAAACATTCCAATTGAACCGTCTTATCAGTGCATTGAGTTCAGTTCATTATGCCAATTCATTAACAGTTTCTCATGCAAGGAAACCCAGCAGATTGCATCTAGTCACTGACTTGTTGTGTCAGTGACTTTACAGCAAACCCCATAGTAAGCAAGCATGTAGCGACAGTGGGGAGAAAAACTCCATTTTAAAAGGAAGAAACCTCCAACAGAACCTGGATCAGTATGAGCGGCATCTGTCACGACTGACTGCCATGGGTTTGAAAAAGATAGAGCGAACACACACACACACACACCCAATAGGGGATATCCTCCTCCTGAGACCTGAGTATTTGTTTTGGTGTGAACCTGTTGTTTTTTTTTTACCAGATTTCCAGATTAAGATGACTTTGTAGACATGAATCACGAAGCATTGTTTCAGAATATTTAGTAATTCAAAAATAAAAGTAAACAAAAGTTGAAAATGTTTTTGAAATTAATAACTGAAAAGAAAAACAAATCAAAGATTATAAATAAAATACCATATTTAAAAAAATGAAAAAATGGAAAGGTTTTCAAAATAAAACTTTACTGTGTGAGACGCCAACATGCCCTTTGATGGATGCAGGGTCCCAGGAGGATATCACTGAGCTCTCCACAAACAAACATTGTGATTTCATTACTAGAGTAACTTAATAAAAGTTCACATAATCCAATATTTTACCTCAAGGTAAATACAGGAAAAACAACATTTTCAAAAATAGAAATTGAGGAACAAGAATTTTGTTTACTAGAATTTAGTTTTTCCTCTTTTTTGCACATTTTCAAACAAACATCATAAATGTACTGATGTTTGAGTTTAACATAAACTAGCTGCATCTCAAGCCCCTATAGCTGCTTAATGGGGACATTATTTTTACTTTACTTCACGTGGAACATTTTACATCACTAATGGAACTTTTACTATATTACCATTCGTTCCATACGCTTCTTTTATGACTTACTGCATTGTCACCTTAAGTTCCCAAATCCACAATCAGACAAGCAGTTTAATATCTGCTTTATGCGGAGCTCTGTTTGATGGAAAACCATGCAGGTGAAGCACATGAAACAAGCTTCCTTTCATCATTCATCATGACTCTACCTTCAAACACAATCAGCTTAACTATAGATAACATAAATATACACTAGAGGGACTAATGCAGTTGTCTAACTGACTGATATTAATATTGTCAAGTATACAAATTAGTGCAAATCTACTCGTCAATGAAATAAAATAAATATTAAAGGTTGAATATGGAACACGAGCACCAAAGCGACATCTAGTGTGTGGAGGTTGTAGTTGCAACAACAGCTCACCTATCCATGAGAAAATTTGCCATTTCCGTGTGCGTTTTGATGCCGTGAAAAATATTTATTTGGGTCCATCTGTTGTAGGCTTCACCTAAACTCACTCTGGTTTTAGATCTTTTATGGTCGCTCCTCTTCTGAGAAGGATAACAACATCTTCTGGGCTCAGAAGCAGCTGCTTGACTTGCCGAGTCCGCCATTTTCTGCAGCCTTGCTGTGTCAAGCGGACTGTTTACCGTATTTGGAAACCTGCATTGGTGCCCTCTAGTGGCTGGTAGATGTAAACAAACCCAGTGTTGATTATTTTTAAATTAAAATATAGCTTTAAAGCAGCATTCCGTAAGATTGCAGTTATATGGTCTCTGTCGCCCTCTAGAGGCTTGCTGCGTAACGTCACTGTCGTAACATTAAATCTCTCGGGCAAAAGTGGCATGTTTACATTCCTAATGTCAGGCAAAACAACGAAAACAAACTTTTCCACCTCCACACATTGAATAGTTTTATCAGGACTGTATAACAACTTTATGCCCGACCAAACACAATAAACCCAGTGAAATCATTTATTACTTACCTAGCCATTAGCAGCACAGCTAGGTCAGAGTCTGTAGTTCATGCTGTTCTTTCTAAAAAAGCTCTCCAGCGAGGAAAAGACGGCCCAATATTAACTCTGGTCTTTGCTCTTGCTCTATCACGTTCTTCTTTTCTTTTCCTAGATTCCTCTGATAAGGGATTTATAGCTTTCTTTGGTGAATCTGCCGCTGCTACAGCGAGTCTACGTTATACAATTATGGCAAGCCAAAGGGATAAAAAGAATGCACGTTCTAAACTCGCA
Source organism: Aphyosemion australe (assembly GCA_006937985.1). NCBI lineage: Eukaryota > Metazoa > Chordata > Actinopteri > Cyprinodontiformes > Nothobranchiidae > Aphyosemion > Aphyosemion australe. Next base: position 5,152,700 of record SSNS01000001.1, read on the forward strand.
TTATGTCCGCCAAAACGCTCGTTCAAGACACGCGTGTTGGTGGACATAATGCTCGCTTTTAGAACGCGCGCTTTTTTATCCCTTTGGCTTGCCATATTCTGCCGTAAAACGACACCCAGTCAGTACTTCCGTTGCTACCCGATGCACAAAAACTGTATAGCGCAGTAAACAGACGTGGGACCCCCCAACACTATCACAGGTATGAAAATGAACATAATAGATAATACTATGACACAAAAACTTTACAAAAAAGCATAATTTTAAGGTGTAAAACCTCCGGAATGTTGCTTTAAAGGAAATACTGTACCTTCATTCTGCACACCTCTAAACGCCCCGTGGAGGGATTATTAATTTAAAAATATAGCTTTTTATTCAATTGTTCCATATTCAACCTTTAAGGTAACTGTTTCACTAAAGAGAAACGTGTTTAAGTTGGAATTCAAATCGTGGACTTAGTCAAAAGGAGCTTGATTGTTGGATTATGAGTTCGGAAAAATCTGTAAAAATCAACTAATCTGCCATTTAACCCTTTAATGCTCTCGTTTGGCTGAGAACATTTTACAGAATATATCTTACTGAATGAAACAACTATTAAAACTTTAAAAACAAAATCAAGAATGTTATTAATACTACTACTAATAATAATAATAACAATAATAATAATAATAATAATAATAATAATAATAATAATAATAATAATAATAATAATAATAATAATGGTTTTCTTGGAATGAGAATTAAATGACTTTAGATTAAATTCAAGTAGTCTAAAATGAACATTCAACAATTAAAACAAACAAATAAATAAATTTAAAAAAATAAAAAATGCTGGATAAATCATAATACTTAGTTTGAGGAAATGTTGCTCAACTCTACAAATTTGTAACTGACAAAAAAAATTCTAATTTAAATGTTTTTAACCTTTCTAGGCTATAAACATTAACAACTTGTTTTACTCACTCATTAGCAGACCAACCTCCCTCCTATGAAATTTGCCTTGAACAATGTCCTTACACCTTGTTTTAAAAGCTATAATTCAGAATTTATAGTTTATCAAAGTTGTTACAGTTATTATTAAGCTTCACAGATAGAATAGATTTTTATTTTCATCTTCAAACATAACACTTCTGATTTACACAACAAAGATCTGGTACTCCTCTCTTTCCAGCAACCATCTGGCTTCTTATCTTTAGCAAACTGCAGACAGGCATTAAAGTTTGATTCATTTAAAGCTTTTTTATGTTTATTTGCAGCATTGGCATTCATTCATTTTCTGTAAGCTTTGCTTCTGGTGAATTCTTGATTGATCAAACTGATCCAAACTTTAAACAAAAGGTGTAATAACTCGGACCAGCCTGATGATAAATGAGTTTTTACTGAAATTTATCTTACCAATATTTTATAAAGCACTCTGGAATTAAAATTAAAATATGCTTGAAATTTTCATTCTTTTCCCAGTGGCAGAAGTAATGAATTGGGTCATTTTTCTAAAGGAAAATTTGACTTGAGGATTTTTCTCCCTGTTTAATAAAGGTCTCTAACTTAAAAACACCGCTCTGAGAAGTCAAGCAGGCCCAACACAGAACAGAAAATGCTGATTCATCACAAGCAACACTGGGCTACGGAAACGGTTGATTCATATTACAGAAAGTTATGTTCTTGTGTCTGTTTCTGTTCCGTCCTTGAATATTATTATCAGGAAAGACGTGTCGCATTTCTGAAACCTAAAATTTTCAAATGAATCAATTCAGTTTATTTTTATGTTTCATCTTAACACTAGAAGTGCCTTGGCAGTCATTCTGCCTGTTTCACAATTTGCATGTTTAAGCCTTACTAGTCCCTGACCTTTCCCGAAACAGTGTAATTTTTCATTAAAGCCATACTATGCAACATTTTTTCTTATTTTGAAATAATTTTCTTGAGTCAGTTTGTGCTAAAATGATCTCTTACTGGGTTAATGAAATGTCACTCAGACCTACACCACCCTCTGTGGCTAGAATACCACACTTGCAACTTCAGAGTGTCGATCCGGTCTCTGCTGGACTTAGGCCTAATCTCAATACTCGCACTTCCACTCTTGCACCCTTCGATTGCGCGTTCCCAGCCAGGGGTGCGAATGCGTAGGGTGTCCCGATTCTCAAGTGCGGAAGGTGACCACGCCCTTTTTGCACCCTTAATCCGCACTTCACCCAAGTCTGCATCAATGCGGACTTTGGGCAAGGGTATTACCCACAATCCATTGCTACGTGGACGTTTGAGAAGAAGGCGGAGCAATGGCTCAAGTGCCTTTTCTGAAAATATGTATTTTCAAATGAAAGAAGTTCATTAAGATAATTAATGATATTTATTCATGCTCTGAATATTTTAGACTAAGATTTAATGTGGACAGTAATGAATGTAACTTTTGTTTGTTTGAAAGTTGTTAATAAAGTTTTTTTAAAAAGTAGCACAAACCGTGACTGGCATCTTAGCATGCGTCACAGTCAATCCCTGTCCCAATTCAGCACACTTGTGTACTACGCACTCGAAGCCTTACTGCGCACCTCCTCTAAGTGCACTTCACAGAAGGGCGTAGGGTGCACATGCCTGGTGCTGCAGGCTGCTTCCAGCATGTTTCCTGCATGTTTTAGATCGTGATTTGTTTGATTTAGTGATGAACCGCTCCTGTAGACACTAATGAAGGCTGAGGAGACATTTCAGCTGTTAGATAAAGGTGTTAAAAAGACGAACGCAAAGTTTCACTTTGGCTTTCACTAACGGACACTAGGGGGTGCTAAAAGCAAGCCAAAACTGCATAGAATTCCTTTAAAATTGATTTGATATTTGTTGTGCAAAAGACAGACAAAATATGAGCATTTCTACCTATTCTGGTCATTTTGACTGCCAGTGATTTTTCTCACTGGTAACATAAAAATAAAACACAAGACTGGGATAATTTACAATCAAAGAGCATCTCAGTCAGAATCTTATCATCAGTCTTCCTCTTCCTCTTAATTTTATTTTTGCCTTTTATAACTAAAATATAAAGAAAGAGAGAAAATGGCACAAGTATATAAGAAATATGACCGTATGCGTTAGGACTGATCACATGGACAGTAATGATTATGAAGCCCTCTTTCTGGGTGTCACTTTTTGGTTGAAAAAAACATTATTTAGCTAATTAAATTAAATATCTGAAATTAAATAATTTACAATGTGAATTACTTTACCTTTAAATGCAGCAGTCAAAACGACCGTTCTAGTAGTGACGGTATAGCAGTTCTAGTGTTTAAGCGTTCGACAGCAAAAAATAAAGATCTTGATTTAAAGTTCAATTAAAGTTTAATTAAAATGTGAAAATAGTTTAAATACACAGGCTACTGAAGTAAAAAAGAACATGAATCTTTAAAGATGATTAAACTTGTTATCAGAGTAAATGTTTTGTTCATTTGACTAAATTTATTATTAGATCATAGATTTAGATTCCTACATTACCCTGCAAACAGCAGCAAACACGATCCCACACATGGAAATTCAGCAAAGCTACCCACAAAGTTAACATCTGAAACGAGAATGTCTAATTTATTGTGTCACAACATAAAAATCACATTAAACACTAAAATAGCAATAAAGAACAATCAATCAAAACATGTCTTGGAACTGGAGGGAATTTATTCCGTGAGATCAGCTGTTTAGGTTTTATGTGGTTTTGAAGCTTTTTCTATGTAACGGCAGCATATTTGAATGCTTCTTTACTGACTTCAGTCAGACAGCAGATAGAAGGAATAAATATGAGAATAGAAACAATCAATTTTTATTATTATGTGGAGGAAATAAGTGAAAAAATGACTTGGAAAAAAAAACATACCAATTATTTTACATGTAGCCTGACCTAACATCAGCACAACAAACTGCTGGGTTTGGGGTAAAGCATTATAGATCATGTTTAGAGATTCCTAGACTGTATGATTAAGCAGCATTCAGCAGCAACTTTACTGAGAAACAACTTCTGAGTAAAATTAGAACATCTGCTCAAGTGTTTTTGTGTCTTCTATCTCTAAAACTATAACATATCCATATGTTCAGTGTGCCAACTCAGAGCCAGGTCCTGATTTAAAATCAGCATTATTGTTATGGTTGAACAAGGGGAATTTTGGAGTTGTACATTTGTAGAAATCAGCAAGACAAAAAAAATACTCAAATAGTTTTTTCAATTATTTAGTAGAGGGTTAGGGTTGGTTGAAGTCACCTAATGATTCCTGCAGTCTGGGTCCAACAAGGCACTGACAGGTGTTAAAATGTATAATGCACCTAAAATAAACTTCAGTAGTTGTTACAAAAAGTGAGTATCCAATGAAATAAAGTTTAGCTTGTTGTTTACGCTCCTGGGACTTATTAAAAATGGTATTGTGGTTTCACATACACCTTAAATTGTGATTGTTGCATATCAAAAGCAGCTCATGCATTAAAAATGTGAAGTGTTTTAGGAATCCCTTTGATGCCCCCCAGTGGTTTAATTAGGAAATGTAACACAGCTAGAGCACTATAAGGGCCTGTCAATCATTTATTCAGGAGGGAATAAACAAAAATGTATTCATTACCTGCTTGATGTTACAGGGGGAAATAAACAGAAATTACTTTTATAACATTATAACACACCCCTGAGCGCTATTAAAATTGGTCAAATGGCTTTATTGGCTGCAAAAACACATAGTGTGTTGCAAAAGTGTAGGTTTCATTGCCTGACGCAGGCAACACGGAAGAGTGTTCTTCTGCCATGAGAGATGGGCGCTTAAATTCTTCATTTTGATTTTTAGTGTTAAACAAATACGCGTTTTGAGCATAAATTTACAAATATAGGCAAAAAAGATTGCAAACTTTGGAAAAGCTATATAAATATACATATAAAACGTCCAGGGATCATTGAGAGCACGAATATCGTGTCGTTTGGAGGAGATGATTTAGTTGCGCATTTTCCATCAAAATTCCGTGCGGTTCTTTGGCGCGGCATCTCTATTGATTTCTCAGAGTCGATTAATAGGACTTGGAGTTTTCCGCGCAACTACTCATGTCTAAGTTGTTTACAAGTGTTTTGCTAAACATGGCAGCTTAGAGACTGTCGTGATAGCTAAAGCTCAGAGACTGCAAAAATCTAATTTAAACGAGTTATTTAAATATTTTTTTTTTACATCTAGCGATTAACTTGTATTTTTCCCAGTCGTCGTTGATTCACTGAGTCGATTGACGCTAAAGCTAGTTAGCTGGCTAACGTCCTCATAGGAAACAATGACAGCGACTTCTGCAGCTAGCAGTAGCTGCCTTACTGCAAAAGGACTGGATATAAGTTTGGCTGCCCTGCAGCGACAAGATCCTTACATTAATAACATTGTTGACGTGGCCAGCCAAGTTGCTTTGTATACTTATAACAACAGGACAAACGAGTGGGTAAGTCTGAACACTGGTAAAATATGCCATATGCTAACTTAGCTTCAACTGGTAGGCGCGTTTTGTCACTACACATCACAACAAGCAGTAAGTTCACGTTAACAAACTGTTAATGCTAAACTAAATTAAAATGTTAATAATCGACCTACAGTATTGTATCACATGTGTACACGGAAAAGATTAGTATCTTAGTCGTGGGAAAATAATCTGACTCATACTTTTGATCTTAGTTTGTTCTCTAGACTGATTACGGAACTTTGAAAGAACCTCTCTGATACTACTTTATAGAAATGTTACCGGTCTTGCAGTATTTTTTTTATTATTAATGTATAGTAAATATGAAAAAATGGAAGAGATGACCCAATACGTTCCTTGTTTATCTTTATTAGGAGAAGACAGAAGTGGAAGGTACCCTTTTTATCTACACAAGGTAAAATAATTTTTCAGAACTTTCAGAAATGTATAACAGTTTTGTAAAAGTGTATCTGCAGTCATCTATGTAGGATACTTAGTGGTGCAGTGTAAAACATAATATCTAAGCTATGGGTATGATGTGCCATGATATCCTATTGTTTCTGCTGCATCCTCCTTGCATTACAGGCTTGCATCTCCCAGGCATGGATTCACCATCATGAATCGACTCAGCATGGAGAATCTGACAGAGCCCATCACAAAAGATCTAGACTTCCAGCTCCAGGACCCTTTTCTGCTTTACCGCAATGCACGCTGTAAGGCTTAATGCACACAAATACACGTTTACAAAGTTTTGATGCTTTACATATACCTTACAGTGTTTCCAAGTCGTGTGTAATTCTTAATTCTTTTAAACCTTGTGAACGCACATACATGTTTATTGTAGCCTTTCATTCTTCTAAATGAGCAGATTTTTTACTATCTAGTGTTTTTCTTTCTGTTCTCATTTTATATACATGTATTAATGCTTACTGAATTCTAAAAATGCTTTTAATTGAGCATTATTGTATTATTTCTATACAGGTTAGATGGTGGCCTATTTCAAATTCAATTAAATTTTAAATTCAGAAGCACTTAATTAAATTTTAGTTAGATGTAGTTTTAGAAAACTCACCAGATTTTAGTTTAAAATGATAAACTAAAAATAAGAGTCTTCTGTTGTGTTTGGAAAGCTGACAGAATTTCACCTCAACTACTTTTAGGGTTCAATCATACTTTTTTTTGTTTTGGATGATTTTTTTTTAAACAATTTAACAGATAAAAAGCCATCCACTTGTAACTTGTTATGGATGTGGTTGACGGGTAGATCAGTCTTATAATTGCCTTTTGTTAAAACTCTACTTGCTTTTTAAATAGCTTTCAAACACTTCTGCTCAAATTGCAGGTGTTAGTTGTCAGAAGTGAGATCATTTCCACGTCACAATGAAATGAGATAATGGTCCAAATAAAAGGAGACAGATTCATTTTTTTCCCACTGTAAGAAAGTCTTATGAAACTTTCTGAAAGGGTAGTTAGTTGGATCGTCTGAGTGGGAGCTCCATTTAAGGAGCTAAGCTGGGACGTTTTAGTAAATTTTATCAGCCTGACTTTCCCTGAGACCTACATATGGCTCCCACTCACACAATCACATTTCTAAGTGTGCCTGTGGGACAAGAGTCTGACAGCACTACAAAAGCAGCCAGCAGAGATTAGATAAACCACAACCGTCACTGATAATCTAAACACACACTCACGCAGAAGTCGCTGACACACAGACTTCCCCTGCCATCTTCTCTATCTCAGACGCTCCATCAGACCAAGTTAAAGGCAGGTGGAAACGGATTGCTTACACCTTACTTTGATCCCTATTCTTTAGTCTTGAGCCCATTTTCACCTGTTCTAAAGGTTCATGATGCTAATTAAATGGGATTTGTGATGGTTTTAACCTCTGGTCAGCAGGAATTTCTAGCTTTAGGCTGAGTCATTTGTCGTGAGAAGGAAAGAAATTTGAAAAACACTTAAAACCAGTAATCACAGCATGGCTGATTACTGTTTCCTCTGTTTAAATGGAAGTATTAACAGAAGTTCTGGGAGTTAAGAAGCCTAATGGTGGCTCCAGCTGATTGTGCTGATTTGAAATATGATTATAAAACTCCAAAAGGAGATGGAAATAATTGTAGTAATCACTCAGACTGATTTTTATCTCTGTAGCTGCTGGATTTATTTTTTTTTTAAGGACAGAAACTTTCACTTTAACAAAAATAAGATGCATTCAAAGGCTCAGTTATAGTAAAAGTAAAATCAGGTTTACTGAAGTCTTAAAGTCTTAGGTTAGCATAAATGTGTTTTTACTGGCCAGGTTCTGATCTGTAAATCGTTGGTGAGGCTGCCAGTCCCAGTGCACTGTGACCTGATGGCGGCGGGGTCGTGGAATCTTATCATTACACAAACATGTAGCCCTCAGAACTGCCGTTACTTCCTGGAATGGCAGTTGGCAGAAAGTGGCACTCCGTGCTATAAATAAGCAGCAGAGATATACCACAGAACAAATTAAAAAGCATGGAGGAGAAATGCAGACTTTTTTTTTCTGTCCTCAGGAGCACAAGGCTTTTAACATTCTCTTTTCTAAGCATTTAGTCTGGTTGCAGTTGCCCAGTTTAGACATTTAGTTTCCCCAACTTCACGGGTTAGTGCCTTTTTTATTTATTTATTTATTTCTCTTTTGGACGCAGCTTCTGATTGCCTAAAATGTTGCACAAGACAGGTCTTACCTCCAGGTCGGATAAACGTATAGCCCAGGTCTCTCTCGGACACCAGCAGGCCCTTGTATCGGACCTCAGGTTCCTCCTCCAGCCTCTCATGTTTAAGTTTCCTCTCAAACAGGCCTCTGAGCATCGTCCCGCTGAGGTCCAAAAAATGTGCTGCTTATTGCTTCAGTTGGTCTCTCCACAATTAGCTTTGAATGTATCTTAAGTCAAAGCAGTTATTGTTTTGAATGAAAATGTTGCAAAAGGTCCACAAAAATACTTTTGACTGTCCGAATAGTTAGGTGTCACAGCAGCTGAGTGTCTTCTCTAGACCTAGACTGGTTTGGTAAAAGATGCCTGCAGTGAAGCCTCAGGCAGGAGGTGTGAAGATGCCACCGTCTTGTCTGCTTTGCTGTGAGTCTCAGAATGTGGACATCTCAGTTTTAAAGGTAGTGATGGCTCTTCTCGGACTACATGAGCTTTACCCACCTCTGGTCCCACTGGTTAAATCAGTAAATGCATCTAAATCCCATTCAGGTTCCAACAGGAAACGGTTAAAACGTTCATGTAGAGCAGTCTCAGCTGAGTGTAGGTGGTGAGCCACTGACAGACATCACTGGAGCTGGGATCAAATGACTATAAAAAACAAGGCTGTAATTTGGGATTATTTCCAGTTTGTGAAGTCCTCACCGTTCTTTGTTAAAGTCCTGAACTGAAGTTTTTCTTCCACTTGGCCGTTCGGTTAGCTTCCCAGTCAAGTTCTTGGCTTAAGACTTGCTTTTTTAATTTCCCTCCGCCTCTCTTTCCACTATCCAGAGACCCGACTGGAGCTCCCCCTCTTTTCTCATCTGCCCAGTTTTTGGTGGTGCTCCTGGTTGTAGTCTTCCTCCTGCCTTTCTTCTGTCAGTTTCACTCTTTCTCTACGTCTTTCGGGCTGAAACTTTCTACAAGTCAGGAGTCAGGATAGCCAGTATTGTTTGCCTCTGGTGTAGTGGTAAGCTATCTAAACACCTCACGTGTTTTATCTCATCGTCTTTACTGTCATCCTCTGTCTTCCTCTGTGTGTCTGAAAAAGGTCAAACGAATCGTCTTGAGTCTAAAATGTCAGATTTTCATCCAGTCGCCTTTCTGTCACGTCAGTTCAACATTTTTCCTTCATTAGTTAAGCCCGGTCTGTACAATATTAGCTGACAGCGGAAGAGCTCTGGGAACGACGTGTTCCTATTTTGATGGACTCGATAATTCCCCTCTCTAACACACCTCGCTTCTTTCAATCCGTCTTTCTCATTTTTCCTCAATTTTCCAGCTGTCTGACCTGGACTCAGCGTGCGTCTCTGTCAAACCGTTTCATCCCCAGTGAACACTAAGTGGCTCTGGCTCCACCAATCAGTCTCCTCTGCAGTTACTTATTTGGTACAGGGCTGATTTTCCCAGGCTCAACTTAACTCTGTGTGTGTCTGCCCGCCGCCCCCCCTCTGTGCTCCCCTCATCCACATTGACCTCAGTGGTCTGTCTGTCGGTTTGGGACCGCTTGTTTGTCTGTATGATGACTAAATCTACATCGTAGGGTAGTCCTGAGCGCTGCACCACCATCAGGATTTAGCTGGTAAAATGTTACTCCACATCTCTTTACAAACGTGTTTGTCTTCTAAAGTTCTTATTCCTCTGTGCTCGTTATTTCTCCTTCATTGCTGTAGTTCTGGAGAATCACCAGCGCGTTCACATCTTCTGCAGATTCTCACTTTTCCAACTTGTCACTTTATTAAAGTTTCACTTGACCTCTGCTTCATCTTTTGACCCAGCTTCATATTTTGTCATCTTCTCAAACTAGTGGCATCTATCTCATCATCATCTGTTACTCAAATCAGTCAAGCTTTATTTGTCACTGTCCTTTGTACAAAATCATAACATCTTCTGAGAAAAGGCCAGATTTATAGAAAGCGTTTTAAAAATAGTCCCAGCGTAACCTAGTTACTGAGTGTGCTTTAAGCTTGTGAAGAAACCATGTTGGTGCCTTATTTGTCCTCTGACGCTGACCATGTTTATGCAGCTCAAGAGACTCTTGGGGCCCATGTTTCACTGCATAATGGCCCCACTGGCTTCTGGGAAATGACTCATTTTAAACTCCATGTTGTGTCTCTTCTGATGTAATAGTAACAAAATTGAGCTATCGCGCGTCTGCACATTTATTTGATTGTGAGGGTACGGTAGGTCAGCGTGCTCATTTTCATGTCTGCTGACCTTACTGGTGAGCACATCTCCAGAATGAAGAGGCTGTTTTATTAACTTCATTTTGTTTTTGATTTTCCTGCGTTGTCTGGATCATTATTGGATCATTATTCTAAAAACAAAATCTGTTTTCTGTTTCTCCCCTAGTGGTTATCCATGGGATTTGGTTCTATGATAAGCAGGACTGTCAGCGCATTGCCCAGAGAATGGAGATGTAAGTTCTTATTTACTAAAGATAAATCCTATTTTAATTTGTGCTTAAACCTAAACTGGTTCATTATAGGAATTATTTGAGGTTTATTTCTAACTCTAAAGCTTAGAGACGAGACTTGAAGTCCAAACATCACATTTGTAACATGATTTTCTTTCTTTGTCCAGTTTGACTCATCAGGAGCAGATCCTGGCTCAGTCTCAAGGAGGGTGGCTGTCTCCTGGAGGAGCTGGAGGAGGAGGAGGAGGAGTTGTCGGTGGAGGAGGAGGAGGAGTTGTTTTTGGTGGAGGAGGAAGCAATCAGGCAAAGGCAGTGGACATAATCCAGATGTTGACCAAGGCACGCTCAGAGTATGACAAAGTATGAGACCGTGAAGTCGTTTGGACTCATTAGATACAGATGCTGTTGTCTAACATTTTTTAACATTTAACATTCTCTTTATTTTCTGATAAGTCCGCCTCGGAGCCGAAGGAGATCGGTGGCAGCAGTGTTCTGAGTGGAAACCCTAATCTGATCAAACCGATACCAGTTAAACCCAGCTCTCAGGTACAGCATACAGTCCCTGTTGCTGCTCGTTGAATTTTTCTGCTTGTCATCTCATACCTGCTTTGTTTTTTCTTCTCATCCAGAACAGTGAGGGTACAGAGCCCAAGACTCTCTCCTTAGCCACACTGTTTGGCTCCCAACAACAGCATCACCACTCGCTCAAATCTGACTCCGCCCCTCCTGTGACTGCACCTACATGCACAGGAAAAGTGGCGCGCCCACCTGTAGCCCGCACGCTGACCTACGATGATGCTTTAAACTCTGGCAGAAATGTGACCTCCTCTTCAGCAAATGCCGCCATCACTGGGAGCTCAGACGGAGGAGCCAGGCCGATCGTTGTGGAAGAGGGTGGGAGAGTTGTTGCTACACCGCAGATTCTCAACGCCGCTCATCAGAACCAGCCTCAGCACTGTCCGGCCATCGCAAAGCTCATGCAGGGACAGAGGGGAGCTGCAGGCGTTGGTGGCGTGCTCCACACCGTGTCCGAGTCCCCAGAGAACCGTCTGTGTGACAACGGGGTGCCGCTTGAACATCATCTCCACCATCACCATCCGTACCATCATCACCATCACGAGCCCCAGCCTCACCCCCATCAGCACCAGCCTGACCCAATTAAAAGACTTTTGCAAACCCAACCCGCCCCTCCGCTTGCCGGCTCCTCCCATTGCTGCTCCAACACCCTTCCCCGTCTACAACAGAACCCTCTTCTCTCCTCTCAGCCTGGAACGGTGGAGTCTGCAGCACGTTCCAATCTCCAAGCACAACAAAACCATCAGATTTTATTCAGCCTGGCAAAAAATCAGACACAAACACAGAACAGCAGCCAGACATCTGCAGTGGGAACAGGTGTGAATCTATTTTAGTTCTAGTTTTTCTTTATGTGCCATAAAAGCAAACTCTCCTAACGCTCTTTCGTCAGGTCCGTCCCCACAGGTGCAAGGTGTGGTGTCACCTCACGAGCTCCTCCAAAAGCTCCAGCTGGTCCAGCAGGAACAGAACCTGCCCTCTCACGATCTTCACCGACCCTTCCCAGCACTGGCACCTCATTTCCAGGGGCCCAGTCAGGAACGAGATGCAGCCTCATCTTTAGGGCCGATACCACCCACAACAGCTACCGGTCAAAAGGCGGCGCTGCAGTTTCAGGTAAAACGCCACAGGCAGACGGAAGTGGTGACTACATGCTGACAACAAACACAAGAGACTGGTTTGGGTGTAATGAGTCTGTGTGTGTGTGTGCAGGTCATCTCTCCTCAGCGGATACCTGCCACAGTGGCCCCCACTATGCTCCTCTCTCCCAGCGTGTTCGCTCAGACTAAGTCTAGCGGCGGGTTTCCGGCAATCTCTGCAGAGAGCTGCCCCGCACCCTCAGCCCGGCCCAGACCCCCGCTGCAGGAGGAAATCGGAGCCCTTTCTAAAAGCCAGCTTCAGGCAGCACTGCTTCATCTGATCCAGGTAGCGACTGCTCCTGACCAGCTTCATATCTGTGGCTGAATATTCTAATCATCACACATCATTTTTGACAGCAGACATAAAAAATGCAGAGCTAAGTTGTTTGCTTGCTGTGTTTCAGACTGACAGCTCATTCCTGGACTCCATCTATGAAGCATACGTCAGCCGCTTTGCAAACGGCTCCGGCAGCAAGTACTGATGACTCCTCACACCCGCCCCCTGCCCAAAGTCCTACTCTGACAGTTTAACACTTCCTCCTGCAAATCACACTCATTGCACTGTGTGGTCAGTCAGTCTGACTCAGATCACTTCAAGCCACTCTTTATGTGCAAAACACGCAAAAATAAACGGGTATCAGAAACTTTTTCACATATCAAAGTTAGCTTAACGGTAAGCTGCACACATTTCTCAGCTCATGTGTAGCAAGATTTTTATTTTCCGTCTTAAGTTTCTCTTTTTAGCACCAGCCAGCTTATTGGGCTCTGAAACAACAACGTCTTAGTTTGAAACTGCTTTTAAAAGACATTTTAAATTAGATTTTTTACATTATTTTTACAGTGGGGATCTTTTATTTTGAAATGCAGTCATGGTAAATGTCTTCAATAATTAGCATTAATTAGCAACTCTCCAGAAAGATATCATTTTTTCATATTTTGATTTTGCAAAAGGGGATTTTTGTTTTTCGGTGCACTTTGTAACATAAGTTTCGATCTTGTTCATTTTATTTATAAAAACATCAAAAAAATGCAATCAAACTTGAAAAGAAAATGACAGGAAACTGTCAACCTGCACTACCTCACAGGAAGCTAAATCTGGTTTTAGGGTCAAAAATTCTAAAAAGCAATTTATCATTACTAAAACGATTTTAAATACGCTTAAATGCCACTCGATTGTTTTTGTCGTTCAAAAGGGATAAAAAAACAATTCATCCAAATGATTTGAACTCTGCTTTTAAAAGCAAATAAACTATAAAAGAGTGTTTGGTGTTCTCAGGGCGGTTCGTATCAGTGATCAAAGATTAAAGGGGCATTTCAGAGCACTGTTAAACTAAAAGCTCACTCTGAACCTGTCGTTCAGTAGTTCTTACGTCTAACTTTGGCAGCGGTTTGCTTTTTAACCTGTGCACTAAACTTGTACTTATCCAGTCTAAACAGTAGCAGTCAGGCTAAAGCAGCAAGAAGAAGGGGAACGTGTTTATGAAAAAGATTATTTTTGTAATCCAGAAGGAGAAAACAAGGACTTAATTCTCAGAATGCAAATAACCAGCATGTTGCAGCGGAATATGCAGCCACAATTTTAATTAAACGCCATGATGTTTGCAAGTTATCTGTTTATGTTTTAGATCGTTGTCACGATGTTGTTTTACATTCATGATAATATAATTGTTAATAGAATATAAATAGAATTGTTTCCACAGAAGGTCCTTCTCGTCTGGAATGTTTACTGTTAAACGGAAATAAATATTTTCATTGGCTAATAAATGTTCCACTTGAAGTTTTTCTGTCGGGTTGGGTGGGTTTTATGATTGTTATTCTTTAGGACGGACGGAGCCACAAGTTACACTAAGAGGGTGCTCCCATTATTGCTTTAGTGTCACTTTATTGCCTGGTTTTAAAGCGATCAATAGTAACGTCCACAGTGATTAATCAGCGGTTTTTACACACCTCTGACCAACACTGTTAGTTTTTCCTGTGGTAAATTGATCTCTGTTTATCAGGAGTGTTGACCTCATGGTGTGAATGATGGCGATCTTAGACACATTTAACAAAACAACCTCCTTAAAAGGCCCAATGAGGTTGGTTTTGGAAGTCACATGACCTCACGCTGCAAATGTTTACCTAATATTCTATAAAGAGCACATGCTCCATGCCGTGTTTGTGTGCCTGACTTTAAGCTAGCAAAAGACATAAAATGGAAAGATTTATAATTATTATTTTTGATGGAATTCCAAGAAATGCATTAATAATGACAAGTTTTTAAGTTTCAGTAACACTTTATAATAAGGGTCCCTTTATTAATGTTACTTAGTGCATTATTAAGCATTAATAAACGATTAAATAAAGTAATAACTGCTTAATAAGTAATGCATTATTAAGCAGACACACACACCCCTGGCCCTTTTGTCCTAACTTTAAGGACACTTAATAGTTAATATCGGGAACGTTAATAAAGGGACCCTTATTGTAAAATGTTATCTAAGTTTCTTATTTACCCAACCTACTTTAACTGTTAAGTTTACAAATATTTTAATATAAAGTAGTCCACAACAGCTGGGAACTCCGACATGAGCGTGTGATGCCGATCCTCTCTACTCCTTTTGTTTTTGATTATTGAGAGATTTCTCAGCCTCTCCTCACCTTCCTTCCTTCCTGCTTCCGCTCCATAAGTAACACCAACATTAGCTTTTACTGTTCTAGGTTCTTTCAAACAAAACCGATCTAAAATAAATGTAGAACAAGACAAACTGAATAATACGTGCAAAAAAAGGTGGAATATGTAAAGTTGTCGTATTCATATTTGAAGATAAAGTCAAATATTTACGAATCCTGTCTAAACCTTTTGCTTTTCTCTGAGGTGAGGAGGTTCCAGATCATTGGTTTAGCTGATGGAGCTAAAAGTAAAGGCTGACTATTAGCGCTGGCCTGGAGTAATCGATGACTTCTGGTGTGTGTGTGTGTGTGTGTGTGTGTGTGTGTGTCCATGCCCACAGAGGCAGACTCCAGCCCACTTGTGTATTCTCAGATGGAAGGTCTCCTTCAGCTCTCTACTTTAACATTTTTAACAACAACTGTCCAACAGCTTACAGGTCATGTGGTAGATTGTTGTCGTTTTTTTATTGTGGTTCAGATTTTTTAAAAGTTTCAACATTTCTGAGCAGAATCCTTTCGATTAGGCTCAGACAGAGGAGCTCCTCATGGAAAACACCAGTTGGGACTATAAATATTAAACTCTGCAGGACAAAAGGTGAGTAGTATTACCTCCTAATTAGTGTTAGTCAGTATATAAATGTTTATACTTGTCTGTGACTGCAGGTCTAGCTAGTATTATGTCATCAGACTGTCTGCAGCGTTATTGCTTCACATTTACTCCCTGATTGTTTCTTTGCATTTTAATTTCCACAACAGCACACGTGACGAAACAGCACGTTAGCTGAATTTACCGGTTGCTGTACAGATGTTCATGTGGTGCGTTTTGATAAATATGTCAGTTTACACAACAATATCAACGTTTTGCATCAGACGTTGTGAATTAGGAAGTTTTATATGTTTTGACTGGCATGTCTGATGATACCGATCACATTCCTTTGTCTATAGACATAAACTAAATAGACGCTATAGGATCTGTATACTGACTTTTTTAGTTTGGACCTGAAGCCTGTGTTTTTAACACTGCTGAACCAAGAAGAGGGCAACGACTTTAAGCTCTAATTTAAAAATGCCCCTAAAATTGTGAAACTGCACAGAAAAAAGTCAAATCAAATGAAAAACACGTTGATCTGTTATTTACTGTTTTGCTTGGACTAAAAAAAACTACAAAATGTCTAAGAAATAGAGCCAAAGTGTGAGATTTTTTCATTATTTCATCTTTTTAGAAACGTTTCCACATTTAGAGCTGATGAATGTTTCTGTGTGGCAGCGAACGCCCACTAGGTGTCTCTGTGTGTTTGCTGCAGATGCTCCTCCTCCTCCAATCCCAACAACAAACCATCCAACCATAACTTCATGTTCCTGGCTTCTCTCTTGACATCATTCCCATCCTTGCTTCCACAGTTATCATTTTCTATTGGCGCTGAAGATAGGAAGACTGAACTCAGAAAATAAATAATCCTGGGTGGGAGAAAATGGGACTAGAAGGAATAAAAGAAAAACGACACAAAAAGAAGGGGAACAAAAGTCTGGGTCAGAAGAGAGAGAGAGACGATAAAAACAAGAGAGATCAGGATTGTGTCTGTGTGTAAAATGTAAGAGGGGCGGAGAGAGAGAGAGAAAGGAGGGATGATGGGAGGAGGAGTTTAATCCCGGCTGGATTATGGTATAAAGTGGTAGAGGAGGCGATACTCCAGAGAGAGGACGTCCCACAACCCATTCATCAGTCCATCATCTTACTTTTTGTTCTGCTTCTAGAACTGAGGAGATCAGAGGAAAATCTCTCCAAACTAATACTTTTCAGGGGGACGTGAAGAATGTGTTTTTATTCTGGACACATGTCAGAAGAGGACTGATTTTCTACAACTTTCCAAGACCTTTCCAAGACCTTTCCAACGCCTTTTTGCTGGATTGAAGAGAGAAAACATGGAAGAAAGAAACAGATAATGGAAGTGGAAGAAACCAGAGTCCAAGTCCAGTTGAAGGAGGTGTAGAAGGATGGCAGGACTCCACCGTGTCCTCCTGTTCAGAGAAGTGACCTTTGACACCCGAGACAAACACTTTCTAGACTCCTTCATGCACCTGGATCCCCAGCTCAGCTGACATCACATCATTCATTCAGTTCCTTTTTGATTCAGCATTCCTCACCATTCTAGAGCAACAAACTGCATTATTAGTTTTGAACATGGGCTAGTGAGTATCATCTTGTTCTGCCAGGGATTTTCCAGTTCCTCGTGTTTTTAATCATCTTTTAATCTTGTTTTATTGCTTTCCTTTGACTTTCTGATGAATTTCCCACTTTTCCCCCACACGCCTGTTTTCACTTTCAATGTCTTGCTTAAAGATTTTATTTTTTAACCAACTCAGCCATGAAAAGATTCTTTTTGTTTTTACTATAATAGGAAATCACTAATCAGAAAACGAGGCTAGGTTGTAAAAATGTATCTTCATTCAGGATTAGGTGATTTCTATATTTTAGGTCTCAGCTTCACCTTAGATCATCTTTTGTTTGTGTTTTCTTTCATACTTTTTTATTTCTATTTATATAAAGTTTATGCATGTAATAGCTATTTTTAAAGTCTAAAAACACTCAGTAACTGCATAATTAAATGCCAGTGAGATGCTTAGCTGCTGTAGCAGAGACCTACCAAAGCTGGAGATACACATGTGGCCCTCAGGTGCAGAGCAGACTCAGACAGAGCTAATAAAATCAAATAGCTTTCATGTGTTTATCAGAAACATGATTAAAAAAAGAAATAAGGGTCCCTTTATTAACGTTACTTAGTGCATTATTAAGCATTAATAAACAAAGGATCCCTTTATTAACGTTACCAATATTAACTATTAAGTGTCCTTAAGGTTAGGACAAATGGCCAGGGGGGTGTCTACTTAATAATGCATCACATAATATGGTTAGGTAGTTGTTAATACTGTATTTAATAGTTTATTAATGCTTAATAATGCACTAAGTAATGTTAATAAAGGGACCCTTATTGTAAAGTCTTACCCAGTTACCTTCATTTTTATGCCAGAATGATAATATTATGAATTAGTCATTATTAGCTAAATGCTTTCTTGCTAATTATCAGTTATATTCTATTTTGTAATATTTGTTATTTACATTTCATGACATAAAAATTAGTTGGTTTAAGCTATTGACAGTGCAAGCGTTCCCTTTTTGGAAGCCTTTCTGACTGGATTGTCAACTTTTAATTCCATTTTTGTCTTCGAGGCAGTTTGCAAAATTTGCTGGACTGATGCAAACCGCAGCAGCTGCACAGATGAGCCGCTGGAGTATGGGAAAGGCTGGGAATGCCATTAAATCACACAGAAGTGGGCCATGTGGGCGGAGGCTGATGGTGCTGATGTGGATTATCCTCTCCAGCTCACTGTGCCTGATGGTGGATGGGCAGATGAAGATCCCACCAGAAACGTGAGTACAGCTGCAGTGGCAAACTCGGACAGAGGCTTTTTAATTAGACGTTCAACCATCAGGCTCTGAATTCATTGCAAAACTCTTTTTGGTCAGATTTTTTTTTTAAGTTTTAAAGTTCAAATTAACATGTTTCATTTACATTCTGAGGTTAATCACTGTGCAACACTGCAACATGCCTTTTCAGACATGTGTTGTCTAAATGTGTCCTCTTTCAAAATAAAACACAGTGTTCTGCCGTTCAGCTGTAAACGCACCTATTGCTTTATTATGTTTACTATTTATTCAGGTCATTTCCTGTGTGCATCCTTCTGAGCAGCATTGTTCTTTAAGCCATGCGTATGACGGATGAGTCAGTGGCATTTTCCTAATTTGGCTGATTACTCAACAAGATGCATACTGTATGGGCCATCTGTTCACCTGTGGGCTTCAGCTTAGTGCCAAACTCCTTTTTTGACTGCAGCAAAGAGACTGTTGACATATTAATCTGGTTGATTTACATTAGATTAATAATTTACACGTTCTAGTTGGACGTTTATTACTTTACAGCGCTGGAAGCATGTCAACAAAACATTGCAATAATGTTAAAACGTACTAATCAGGTTTTTTTTTCGTGTGCAAAATCCAACCTAATTAAAAGGTATAAATGTGTGATTTTTATGTGAAAATGAATTTCAGTGAGACACAAATCTGAATTCATCTGGTTCAGAATTTATGTGTGTGTGTGTGCGTGCGTGCGTGTGTGTGTGTGATTATTAATAGTAATATGGATGTAAAAATGGCCTGCATTTGATATAGCAACTTTCTAGAGTTCTAGAACCCCCCAAGGTGCTTTACAACACAATCTCTCATTCACTCACTAGTACAAATGTATGTTTATATAATGAATGGATAATTTGAAATGACAATGTGGCAAAGGACTTTTTAAAAACACTAAAAGTTACGACAAGTTATGAGTCTAATTGGTTAAACTTCTAACTAGTTAGGTCAACTTTTGAAGCGCTAGTAAATTATCTGGATTGGTTTAGTAATTATCAGCATAGTTAAATAAGTCTGTAGTTTACTGAATGACACCTATTAATGTTAAATTTCAAATAATTAAGGAAATCTTATGTAGTTGACATCTTTGGATGGGCTCAAGACCAAGTCTGAGAAGTAAACATGCACGTTCGTTACTAAAAGACCATTCATAAAAAGTTACACACAAGATTCTTAAACATTAAAGCCATTTTGGAGGCTGAGCTCCTTCTCAGTCATGGTTTTTGTTTTTGCTCACAAACACAGAGCATGTGCAGCATATCTAGAGACAGATAGGAGCACAGGCACAATGAAAATAGGGCTTTGGTGAGGTTGTGGAAATGATATGAATGTATTTTGTGTTAAATACATGTTATTAGAACATGATCATTCCATGTTCTAATTACGTGTATTTATCATGTTGGTATTATATAATGAAGTTATAAAACCAAAACATAATCTAATCTCATGCAACCACAGACTTTTTCTTTCAGTAAGGAAATCTAAACCCTTCACATTTTCCTGGACAGTGTCGCAGGCTGAGGAAGGGATGGACTGTCCAATGATTTTAAATGAATGAATGACTTTATTTATAGAGCACATTTCCTGCATGGCAACAATTCAATGTGCTTTACAGTAGAAAAAACATAACATAAAATAATAAATTATAAAATATGTACACACTCATCAACAAATGGTATATACATACATAAAATACACACAAAACAATTAAAAACCCATACATTCAAACACACACACGCACACACACATTTACACACACATCCACACACGCCCGTAAAACAAAGACTGAGGTAAAATTAAAGCAGTGAAACATAATTACGAGCCCTTATCTAAAAAAAAGTAAAAATAAAAATAAAGCTATAGAACAATTAAAAGAGGATATAAAATAAAAATAAGACAACCTAACCATATGTTTGTTCAAATAAAAAGTTTTTAACTTTATCTTATAAATA
This sequence comes from Aphyosemion australe, assembly GCA_006937985.1. Taxonomy (NCBI): domain Eukaryota; kingdom Metazoa; phylum Chordata; class Actinopteri; order Cyprinodontiformes; family Nothobranchiidae; genus Aphyosemion; species Aphyosemion australe. The sequence goes on from SSNS01000001.1 coordinate 5,173,048, forward strand.
TTTGGTGTAGCTGCTTCCCTCATGTCTAAAGGCAGAATATTCCAGATTTTTGGTGCATAAACACTAAAAGCAGCTTCCCTGACTTAGAATATATACGTGGTATAAATGAATGTTTGTGTGACTTTGAGTTTTAGTTTCAACTCTAAATCAGTCACTGAGAGAAAAATCTGTTGGATTCACATAATTGAATCATATATTGGTTGCATGAAATTAGATTATGTTTTGGTTTTATAACTTCATTATATAATGCCAACATGATAAATACATGTTGTATGAACATGAAATGATCATGCTCTAGTTCTAATAACATGTATTTAACACAAAATACATTCATATCATTTCCACAACCTCACCAAAGCCTTATTTTCAGTGTATTTTGTGTGATAAGTGCTCAGTTTTCCCCATATTGACATTTTTAGAGAGATAAATGTTGTTTTTGTTTGCTTTTTCACCTCAACACCTCAAATGTCCTGCTGAGCAGAAACATAAAAGATCAATGAAGCCTTGTGAAACAGAGATGATTCATGTGTGTGTGTGTGTGTGTGTGTGTGTGTGTGTGTGTGTGTGTGTGTGTGTGTGTGTGTGTGTGTGTGTGTGTGTGTGTGTGTGTGTGTGTGTGTGTGTGTTAGTGCAAACAGCTGAGAGACTCAAGTCATTTATTGCTACTGAACCTCTCTTATGCAGCGGTTACTCACAGTTTATTAATCCTGCAGGATCTTCATGTTTTGTATATGGATGAACTTTTCACTCAGGTCAGTAGACTGAATATTCATCTGCTTCAGAGCAGAAATCTGATGATGTTCTAGTCTCACTAAACTCCAAACACAACTGCACAGCTGCAGGGGTAAATGTGCTGCCAGTCAGCAGGCTAGTGAGAATTAAAGCTCTGAGACGGCCGAGTTTAGCAGGTCAGCACAGTTCACAGAACACAAAATTCATTACTCTGCCTGGGGAAGCTTTAGCAGCAGGGCCCGTGTTTCCCTGGGAGTTAATAAGGCCAAGGCTGCGACGTTTTAGGTCAGAAGGGTCAGCTCTTTAGCTTCTGTGACAGTATCACTCTGCTGCCATGACAACCGCTGCCCCATCCTTTCATCACTATTTATCGTTTTGCTTTTTCTCTCTTTCCTTACTTTCATCATCAATAAATTTTAGTTTATTTTTCATTTTTACTTTGATTTTCACTTGTATGTGTTACAAGGAAGGAAATGTTTACAATGAGAACATCGAAGCTCAAATAAAACCAGAGTTGATGAAAGGAACGTCCTGATGTTTTGCAGTTAGGAAATGCAGAGTTAGCATGTTCTCCTCGTGCATGCTTTGGTTTAGAGCAGGAAAACAGTGTTAGGGTAAAGTGTGACCCTTTGGGGGAAAAAGCATCTGCAAAATAAATAAATACATTTTTTTATCAGTGCTAAATAAAAACTAGATGAAGGCTCTTAACCCGTTTGTGTTTTTTAATCACTGCTATTTTGTCAGTATTGAACTTATTGTCATTTCCATCTGAATGACTATTCAGTGTGTAATCTGCTTTTCCCATATTATGATTTCAGTTACAGCAGCAAAGAATAAAATAATAATAATCTGCTTAATCTCTAACTGCACTGTGTAGTATCTGTTTGCTTTTTCAATAATCAGTAAATAAAAAGCCCAACAACCCATGGGTTTTAAAAAATGCAGTATTTGTTTACATATTTGAATGGCTCCCATGTTAGAATGAACACTCTCTCATTTTCCACTGAGCAGATCAACAAGTCAGACAAATAAACAGCCAGTCGTCAGTACTGATGCTGGCAGGCTGGCTGTGAGATCCCTGCCAGCGCTAACAGGGGGCTGGCTGACTCCCCACAGGTTGAGCCATCTGTCACATCCTGTCTGCGCTGACTTCACCTCAGTTCCGTTCACATGGAGGGTTTTAGAATTACGGCATGTTATTGAGCACAAAATAGCTCCTTGGCCCGGCAGACAGCCACTTCCGCTGTCACCTTCAGAGTGACCCGTTAGGATCTGTTATCGATGAAGGAATGATCTTCAATAGAAGCGTTTTCTTTTCATGTGATGGGAGTTTTTATAGTTAATTCTACCAATTTATGCAACCCCTACCCCCCAAAAAAGGAAAACATTCATCCAGGTAGTGACTGATGTGTTTGTTTGGCTGTAACACGTTTATGTCAGACACTTTTGTCCAAAGAGACTTTATTTATAAGAATCGGGTCTATTGCCAGGTCAGATTTTACACTCAGAAAGAATTTGTTTTGGTGCATGAGACAGTTCACTTGTGCAAAAAACATAAATGCATATAGATGAAAAACATCTATGTGCATGGTAAATGGTACATGGCTTGTATCTGTAAATACTTTTTTACGTGCAGTAGACAGTTGGTATCATAGTCTAAGGATGACGAGGCAGTTCCGACACGTTGACCTCTGCTGCACGGTTTTTGTTTTGATGGATCCTCCTGCCAGAGGCTCAAACAGGATATGTCCAGGGTGGGAAGGGTCAGCCACAATCTTTCTTGCTCATCTTAAAGTTGTGGAGGTGTACAGGTCCTGTAGGGAGTGCAGGTTGCAGCCTTCTCTGTGAATTGGATAACACACTGGAGCCTCTTTAAGTCTTTGACAGCGGCATGCCAGACAGAGTAGAGGACGGACTTGATGATGGTTGTGCAGAAGTGCACCAGAATTTTTATTGGCAGGTTGCATTTGAGCACCTTCAGGAATAAACAACCTTTGTTGTGCCTTTTTGGCAAAAAACAGGTTATGTGATGTTCCCTCCTGATGTTGTGAGCTGCTAAAGTGGTTTAACGGTTTTAATGACAGACTATCCGATCTCTGCTGTTATTATGTGTCGTTCACTGTAACTTTTGCATTTCATCAGTGATGTTTTCTCTGTTTCCAGTGTGCAGCAGTGGGCCGTCTCCTTTGGAAAAGAGATGGCTGCTTTGTCTATGAGATACTCTGGAGCTAAACTTTTACAGAAGGTAAGTCATCGTCACACACTTCCACGAACATTGATTAAATCTGGGATTTTAGCAGAAAATGACTGCTGCTATCGCTATGCTAAAGGAGGAGGACGTGTTTCCTCTACATTTTGATGTAAAAGTAAAATGATTCACGTTTTGCCCGTTCAGGTTTATTACTTTATCTTTTTTTGTGATTGGCATGCATTTGCTGTTCAACATCTGCACAAGGCCCACAGCCAGTCTGGTGACACAGTTAACCCAAATACCATCCAGATATGTCTTTTGGTAATTAGTACATGCAATCCTTCTCTGCATGTTACCCTGTAGAATCCCCAGCAGGCCTTTTCACCATCTGCTATGAGCAAATTGTGTCTTCACAGAAGAATTACACAATTCATTCCCCTGTGCAATGCATTCTAAAATATTATGCTGCAAAAATGTGTCTGATCTCTACATTTAGACGTATAAAGTCATTGTTTTTACTGCGTATTTGACGCTTTTCTTTTCATGAAGCTGCAGGTGCATAAAAAACATTCAGTTCATTAAATAAATCATTGAAGCAAGAAGCAATTAATCACCAACTTGTCCATTTAAAGATGTTTTAGTTACATTTTTGACTCTGTTGTTTGTGTAATATTAGTGTGATTCTGAGTTTTTGCATTTGATGATTGTAAAAATATTTAGGATTTTTTTTGAGCCGCTGTCAACAAAAAGCTTTTGATAATCCTTCTTTTATAATCCTTTCATTTCTATTTGCCTAGACTGAAACGGTTTTGGAATTAGGTTTAGAGCTACATTAGGTGCTGGAGAGGTGAAATCTGAGGCTTCATTCTCTGTTTGTAGGCCTAAAGATAAAGAGTCACACCCTCTTGCATCTAATCAAAACAATCATTCTAACACAATAGGACCTAATGACATCAACAACCCCTCGAGGGGTAGGGAGGAGGGGTATTCAAAGGTAGTTTCAGCTCATTAAGCAACAACAGACAGTTACAGTTTATAAGCTCAACTCTCCTAGCCTAGTGAACTAGACCAATTCTTGCTTTGCAGATATATATATTCACATATATAGGATGGCTTGCCAGGCTACGACTCTCCCATATTCCAGTCAGAACTGACAAAGTTCCTCAGATGAGAAGCGAGACGTCTTCAAGAGACCAAAGAAGTCCAGTTGCCTTCATCTGACCCGTTTGGATTAGGTAGTCATGACTCAAGAGTTTTACACGCAATTTTTTTTACATGGTTCACCACCTAAGAAGCTTGAGAGAAACTCATGACTGATCATTTTCTCATGCGTCATGAATCACAAGAAAAAAGAGGAAAAGATGCTAATTCTTACTCAAATCCATTTTTAAAAGACACTTTTTTTATTAAAAACAACAGACTGACACTTAAACCGGTGTTTGGTTTCAGTGTGACTGAAATATAGTTTTGCTAACTCACTGAAATCGCAAAAGACTTGTTTTCTTGCTTAAGTGGGCTGAGCCTGAGTGATTTATTGAAATCTGTGTCTGCTTTGAAGAAATACAAAGATGTTGAGGGTGTGGTGATGATAGAGGAGGTAAACGGTGAAGAGCTGGTGAAGAAGTTTGCTGAGGAAATGGAAGAGATGCTCGGGAGGAAAATGAAATCTGTAAAGGTAATTATGACATAATAGCTCTTGGGCAAATAAACAAACCCTTCATCTGTACAGTTAAAAGGATTCTTTGGTCATGTTAAAACATGCTTTTGTGTTAAAATCTTAAATAATGATGATCTAACCCTTTATAGAGAGCTTCCTGAACAGCCTCTGTTTGTAGAAATAGAGGTTAGGCTCTTCAGGACTGATGCACTAATGCACAGTCAAGGAAAATTGAGAGTGGATTCTAGTTTTATGAGATCATTTTCTCATGAACTGCAATTTTGGAGACTAGAACTGTTTTAAGATGGTAAAAATACACTTTGTTCTCTGCTGTGCTCAGGCTAAATAAACATAAATAATAATTTTCCAAACAAGCTGTTCACGAAGCTTCATGGGTAAATTAATAAGTGAAAAGACTTCAAAATGTCACCAACCTTTGTGAAGCTGAGAGCTATTTCAGGGTTACTGAACCACATGAAAGGCTACAAGGTTGATACAACAGTGACCTTTGAACTTGAAAAGATCAGAGCTGAACCAAATGTAATGCAATATTAATGCATTTGGGATTTTAAAAAATGACAGCAGATTTTTAATTTAATTTAATTTAATTTAATTTTAGACTTGTGCTATTTGGAGAAAAGCCTTTTGGGCACCTTATATGGTTCCTGGGGACACCAGGTTGGTGAACCCTGGTCTAGGTCCATCCACAAACGCTGGTGCACGCTCTGTATGTAAACAAATGTCTATTGGCTAATGTTCAGTGGTGCTCAGTTTAAGTTGCATGGGGCGATACGGGATGGGGGCTTAGCAAAAAAAAATTACGTATTGCCTACATTGTATCACAGACGAGGGTAAGACCATCACTTTGGTGTGTGTGTGTGTGCGTGCATGTGTGTGTGAATGACTGTTGTAAAGCACCTTGGGGGGTTGTAGAACCCTAGAAGGTGCTATATACAGTAAATACAGGCCTTTTACCATTTTTTATAGTTTTCTTTATAATCATACACAATTCCCGAACGAGGGAAAACTCCAGATTGCTGTTTTAAGACCTAATCAGATAAAAAAAAGTTAAATAATTCAGCACCACAAACACATTAGAAGACAGTTTCAACAATATCTTTACCACATGTTTTGTAACAGAGGTTAGCAGAAGCAGCAGAAGATGCTGATCTTGGCCACGAGTACAATGAAACACTAGAGGTAAGTGATTATGTGTTTTTATAAACCCTGTATAATACAGTTTGTATGTTCACCATGCATTCTTTTATTTTTCCTTTAGTTCGACTACTACAACTCCCTGTTAATCAACAAAGTGGACGAGGATGGGAATCCTGTACCGCTTGGTGGAGAATTCCCCTTGGAGCAGAACGAACATTTCAATAAACTGGCAGTCAACACACAGCAAAGCAACATACAAGTTCCCACTAATGTCTACAATCGACGTAAAACAAACAGAACATTCACTCTGTCAAACTAAGGAAATACTTATTTTTTCTCTTCCTATTGGTTCTGCAGACACGGATATTCTGAATGGAGTCTACATGTCTGAGGCTCTGAATGACATTTTTATTGAGAACTTCCAAAAGGATCCGACTCTTAACTGGCAGTACTTTGGCAGCTCCACGGGCTTCTTCAGGCTTTATCCAGGTAGGATTTTGATATTTTGATTGATGTATTCAGCTCAAATCTCTTAGGACGACATGTTGGGCTGCAGATACTTTTCAACATGCCAAATTCAGCCTGAGTGTAAATCTGACCACAGCTTAGTACTAGTGTGTATGATTGTGTGAAAAATATCAGAGATTTTCCTTCTTCCTTGCAGGAATCCAGTGGACCCCAGATGAAAACGGTGTGGTCACATTTGACTGTAGAAACAGAAACTGGTAAGGCGGCTGATGTCAGTCTTTATATTTATGGTTTTAAGGAGTATGAAAAACCTGTCTGAGGCATCAGTCTTCCTTACTCAGCGACTGTTTGACAAATGCAGCAGAGACCGACTAGCTACTCAGCTCCATGAATGAGACTTTTAGTACTTGTTCCCCTTAAAAATGCAGCTCTAAGTAGAAATTGTGCAAAATTTTATGCACCAAGACAATTTTCTCTTTTACCTTTTTAGCAGCAGCATTAATGGTGATAGGGAAGTCTGGACTTTGGTTTATTCCTCTCCAAAACCTTTACTGCATTTATTTAAAGCCATTCATAAGTGGACATGCTTGTGTGTTTTGATCATTGTCCTGCTGCAAAGTCCAAGTGTGCTTGATTAACTGAAAGTCAGACATTCTCTTTCTGTTTTTTCTGCTAGAACAGAATTTATGATCCCATCAATTACAGCAAGTGGTCCTGAAGCAGTAATGCAGCCCCAGACCATCACACCACCACCACCATGTCTGACTGTGTGATGCTGTTTTTCTGAATTGCAGTTTTACTCCAGCTTCAACGGGACACACTTTTGTCTCGTGTCTCTATAGAGTATTTTCCCAAAAGTCTTGGGAATTATGGAGAAGTTTTTTGGCCAAAGTGATAAAAACACTTGTGTTCTTTTTGGTCAGCAGAGATTTAGGCCTTAGAACTCTTCCATGGGAGACATTTTTTCCACTTCTTTTACTGATTATTGAATCATGAACATTGACCTTAACCAAGTGAGACCTTCAGTGATTTTTGATTGTTTTGTCCTTAAATTTATTAGGAATATGGAATGATGTGTTGTTTTTTGGTGCTGCATCTGTAATGATGCAGGCGTTGTACCGGTCTGTCGTGATGAAGAGAGACCTGAACCAGAAGGCAAAGCTCTTGATTTACCGGTTGATCTACGTTCCTACCCTCATCTATGGTCACAAGCTTTGGGTAGTGACGAAATGAGGTTTCTCCGCAGGGTGTCTGGGCTCTCCCTTAGAGATAGGGTGAGAAGCTCGATCATCCGGGAGGGGCTCAGAGTAGACCTGCTGCTCCTCCACATCAAGAGGTGCCAGTTGAGGTGGCTCTGGCTTCTAGTTAAGATGCCTCCTGGATGCCTCCCTGGATGCCTCCAACCAGGAGGAGACCCAAAGGAAGACCCAGGACACGCTGGAGGGACTATGTCTCTCAGCTGGCCAGGGAATGCCTTGGGATTCCCCCGGAGGAGCTGGCCCAAGTGGGAGAGGGAAGTCTGGGCCTCTCTGCTTAGACAGCTGCCCCCGAGACCCGACCCTGGATCAAGTGGATGAAAATGGATGGATGGATGTAGTTTTTTCAGATCTTTTAGCTGATCTCATGTCTGGTTTTATTAAAGGGATTTCCTCATTTTGCAGCTCTAACATTAATGAGGTCTGAGTGTGGCTATAGTGAAACTGGACTCAGCTTTCCAAATCAGGAGGTTAATCTCAGATAATTCATGATTAACAAGAGGCACAGTTACATTGTCATACAAGGCTGGGTTGGTTTGGATGTATTTTTTTTTCTTACTACATGAAATCATCATTTGAAAACTGCACTTGTGTTTACTTTTCCTAATGTCCAGGGTTCAGATTAACCTTAAGATTAAGGGTTAAGATTCTCATTAAGCAGAGACAGACAGGCCTGCGTCAGCTCCTCAGCATTTGTAACCAAACAAGCAGATCTTCCACTGGGTGGTCACAACCTGTGTCCAAAACTGTAGATTCAGCGTTAAAAGTTGCACATACAAGATTATTTGTGTTAGTGGCTGTACTTTAGAGTCTTAAGAAGCAGTAAAGGATGTTCCAGGAAGTCTGTCTGTTCTCAGGGAAACAGGAAAGTCTTGGGAAGCAGACATTAAGTAGCTAAACAGCTGAGTTCCTGAAAGCTTCTGATCACAGCTGCTACAGGGGAAATCTCATTTATGCTAATGAGCTTAGAAACGCTGGGGATGACAATAAAGAGATAGCGGGAAGCAGGAACAGAAGAACAGAGGAACAAATAAAAGGATCAAGCTTGCTCCTGTGTCTGTTCCTAGAATGCAGGAGCACATGACACATTCTGTTCAGGCCTGGTGTTAAATATACTTGCTGTTGCTTTCTGAGCGTAATCTGCCTTTCTGCGTCTTTTCAGGTACATACAGGCAGCCACGTCTCCCAAAGATGTGATCATTGTGGTGGACGTCAGTGGCAGCATGAAGGGCCTCAGAATGACAATAGCAAAACACACAATTAATACGATCCTCGATACGCTGGGAGAAAATGACTTTGTCAACATCATAGCTGTAAGTGTACACAGTTTCAATTCAATTCTGTTTATTTATGAAGCGCCAAATCACGACAAGAGTTGTCTCAAGGCACTTATTCAGTTCATTATTCCAATCAGTTAAAAATTCCCTATGTAAGGAAACCCAGCAGATTGCATCGAGTCACTTGTTGTGTCAGTGACTTTACAGCAATCTCCATTCTGAGCAAGCATGTAGCGACAGTGGAGAGGAAAACTCCCCTTTAACAGGAAGAGACCTCCAGCTGATCCTGGCTCAGTATGAGCAGCCACCTGCCACTACTCACTGGGGGTTTTAGAAGACAAAGCAGATACACACAAAAAACAGATAAACTAGTAGTAGCACTTTTTATATTAAATATAAAATGAATATCAGGAGAGGGAGAATGTTCAGTGGTTGGCCAGCTACTTTCACAAAAATCCTCTTACAGAAAACAAGCATTTATTCAGAGGTGAAACATCAGGTTCCACTTATTTTTGGTAACATCAAAGTTTAAAATTTCATCCCCTTTTCAGTATTTTCAGGATTTCAACTGTTTAACGAACATAGTTGAAATACTCATTAAGCTTGTTTATGCATAAGTTAAAGATAAACTCATTTTGGTATGGGAACTATGTCAGGAAGAAATGAAAATAAATGGTAAATGGCCTGTATTTGTATAGCACCTTCTTAGGGTTCTACCCCCCAAGGCACTTTACAACACAATCATTCACACATTCACACACTGGTGATGATGAACTATAATGTAGCCACAGCTGCTTTGGGGCATGCTGACAGAGGCAAGGCTGCCAAGGACAGGCGCCACCGATCTCTCTCACCACCACCAGCAGGCAAGGCGGGTTAAGTGTCTTGCCCAAGGACACAACAGTAGCATTCTCTGCAGGGAGCCAGAATCGAACCTACAATCTTCCGATTACCGGACTATCCGCTCTTCCACCTGAGCTACTGCTGCCCATAAAAACAAAAAATGTCATTATTTAGCTTTAATTTTGATTCAATATACCAAAGCAGGTTGACCAATAGGATAGACCCATAATCTCTGAAGAGATCAATACTCTTACATTTAAAATTCTACATATTACTACTAGTTTATCAAAATAAAAACTTATCAAGACCATAAACACATGTTCTGTTATGAATATTACTCATTGTGAGTCATGTTGATTGTTGGCTAAAATGTGCTGATTTCTCTCTCCAGTACAGTGACTATGTTCGCTATGTGGAGCCCTGTTTTAAAGGCATCCTTGTCCAGGCTGATCTGGATAACAGAGAGGTAACACACATGACAAAAAGCCAGACGCACACGGGATCACAGCTAATTAATACATTTAGCTTCTGCTGACCTATTCCGACTAATCGCTTGATAAAGGTTCACGGGGTTCCTGAAACATCCCAGAGAAAGCGCTCTGTCGTGGGTCAGACAGGTCTATATTACAGCTCCTGGGTTAGGGTTATATAGTCATATTTATTTAATTGTTAGCAAATTTCTAGCGATTATTGGCAATATATTTCTATTACTGTTTTTAATATGTATTTTACATACATTTTCATGTGATAAAACCCCATATATTTTTAGTTAAACAAGGCTATATTCTACTATATCATCTTCTATACTCCAAACTGCTAGCACGATTTTAACTTATTCACTTAAATACGTTTTAGACTCCTACAAGCTATTTAAATCACAAGTTTATTTGTTGTTGTGTGCCTCTACTTGCATTGTAAACTGCATTTATTATATTTTATACATGAATTTCGTCTTTTTCTGCATCCATTCATTTTTTTATCTACCATCCCAAATGCAGCAGCTATTTTATCACCTTTATCTATTTCACAAGAGTAATATGTCACTTTTCTGTTGCTGCATCCTGTTTTCCTCTGTTTTCATATCCCGACACATGCTTTGTTTGCTCCGAATGGCCTTTATCTGTGTGTATGTTGGTTGGATGTATGGCCTACTTTCACTTCCCTCCACATCTGTGCAGATCAGGTGAGGTCGCTGGCCGCTGACAATTTTAAGCACGTCATGTGACCAATAAGCATGAGATTTGATTGGCTGAGGGGTTAGAGAGACTAGCTGCAGGAAAATAGGCTTACAGATGTTATGTGGCACATTTGTAGGGATGCACACAACAACTGATTATTTGTCATAACTGAAATATAAAAACAAAAGTGACACAAGCAAAAGATAAGTGGTTTTAAAATAGCATTTAGCTTTAGATTAGATGATTTTCAAAAATATGTGTGATTCAGGTCTACATTAGGAAGAAAATTCCACAGCAAGGTGACCATTTCTCCCTGTGTGATTGTGGGAATCCATATGCATGTGTTAATTAATCCTGATTACCTCCTGGTGTTGTAGTAACTCTGCTTTTATTGGTCAGTGTGCCAATAAGCTTGGGATAATCCCTTTCCTCCCTTATGTTTCCTCTTTCCTGATGGCCAAATCACCTGCATTTACCCAAAGGCAGAGATCAGTGTACAGTCAATCACGCCTGGTTATTTGAATTGTGTGTTTCCAGCATTTTAAGCATTTGGTGGATGAGCTTCATGTCAAAGGAGAGGGAAAAGTGAAAAATGCAATGAAGGAATCGTTCAGGATCCTTAATGAGGTTTGTTCATGTTTAATTAACACATTTCAGCATTTTGGTTGCAAGAAACACGAGAAACAAGGAGAAGATCTGAGAAAATGTCGAGGCAGCAGCTCAAACTGCAGATTCGTGTGTGTGTTTGTAAAGGCTGCTACACTGGGACAAGGCAGCTTGTGCAACCAGGCCATCATGCTGATAACAGACGGCGCCATGGAGGATTTCAAGGATGTTTTCGAAGAGTTCAACTGGCCAGAACGACGAGTATGGCACACAAACACAAAATTAATCCCAAAATGTCAACAAACACATTCATGAAGCTGCTTGAATTGTAAAAGCGGCTTTGTTTGTCCAACTGTTCTTCCAGGTCCGGGTGTTCACTTATCTCATTGGACGTGAGATGACTTTTGCCGAAAATGTCAAATGGATTGCTTGCAACAACAAGGGTAAAAAAAGGAAAATATTTCTTAAAATGAATAATCTAGTCAAGAAAATGGAAATTATTTCATGCATGTGAGGCTCTGCAGCGGTGCAGCGTTGCATTGGAGGTCAGTTGCTGCCCTCTTGTGATCTACCTGGTGTCATGCAGCAGCTTGGACCAAAAATAATCACTTTATCCTGCTGTAAGAACATAAAACACGTGAATATAACTAATTATTAGCACAGAAATGCTGTAAAATCACCCCTTTTCTATATATCAGTGACAGGTTCGCTCTTTCCTGTTGTTTTAACTAGCAAAGGAAACTAAATACCTGCACAGAAACAGATTTTTTAACTCTAATGGTAGCATGGCCACTCAGTCTCTTTGTCAGCTTTTGATTTTACCTTTATGTAAGCAGTTTTATTACACAAAGTCACAAATTAATATTTTGGTTTTACAACAGGGGCAATATTAATGTTTTACACTTGCAGAAATCACTAAAATCTAAAAGCTTAGAGTTAAAGAAAATTCAAAAGAAAATGCCTTTGTTAATGAATTTATTACTTTTAATCCAGTAAAAATCATTAAAGGGAATAATGTTATAAATGTATTTGCGTGTCTTGCAGGTTATTACACACATGTGTCCACACTGGCTGATGTTCAGGAGAATGTTATGGAGTACCTCCATGTTCTCAGCAGGCCGATGGTTATCAACCATGACCACGATATCATCTGGACGGAGGCCTACATGGACAGTGTGGTCAGTCCTCTCCTCCTAACCTTCATGCTTTAGTAGCTTTAAGAATATTGGATCACAGAATTTACAGAAATGTTTTAATGGAGTTTTTATGCATGAAAACATTTCAACCATCTGCTGGTTTGGAAACATTTACAAACATTTCTGTTTGAGTCACCTCAACAAACCTGATCAAACACACCGTTTATTATAGTAAATGTCTCATTTACTATAGGGACAAAAGGATGTGCTGATATGCAGCATTCTAACATGTTTTATTCATTATTGGCATTGTTTATTAATACATTTATTTTTTAATATAGGCAAGAATAAACATATTATATTCTGTTCACGTTTGTGTAAAAATGTCTGCATCATATTAAAGCCATACTATGCACCTTTTTCATATTTTAAAATAATTTTCTTGAGCCAGTATGTGCTAAAATGACCCTTTACAGGGTTAATGAAGTGTCACTCAGACCTCCACGGCCCTCTGTGGTCAGAATACCGCACTTGCAACTTCAGAGTGCCGGTCCGGTCTCTGCTAGACTTAGTAAAGTGGAGCTGACATGGTGGTGCTGCAGTCTGCTTCCAGCATGTTTCCTGCATGTTTTAGATCACGAACACAGCTGATTTGTTTGATTTAGTGATGAACAGCTCCTGTAGACACTAATGAAGGCTGAGGAGACATTTCAGCAGTTAGATTAAGGTGTTAAAAAGACAAACGCACAGCGAGGAGATAAGTTTCACCTTTTGGTTTTGCTAACGAACACTAGGGGGTGCTAAAAGCAAGCAAAACTCCATAATATCCCTTTCCATTCATTATAAAACTGACCCTATAGGCTGATTTACTATGCACATTTGGCCTCAATAGCAACAAAACTATTAAATACTTTTTATTATACAGATCAAAACAGAATAAAACATGACACTCATCTAAATAAAGCTTTAGAACACATTTTTAACAGATATTTTAGATGAATCACAGTGGATTCAGGATAAACCTCACTGATGCACCTCATGAGTAGTAAGAACGATTCTGTCCAGTTTTTAATAGTAGTTCCTTCTATGTTTCCTCTGGATTGAGCTACAATCTCATCTCTGTCATTTCTCATGTTTTATTCCAGTCTCTTTTCATTCATTCATTCATTATGTCTCATGTCTTCTTCATGCTTGTTGTTTTTCCCCTATCATCTGTAACATTAGCTCCCTAATAAAGATGAGGTAATCTTATGTGGAGCTTTACTTGTGTTAGCCTTATATTGTGTTAAGTAGCTGTGTAGATGGCTTGCTTCTTTTTCCTAATGATACTGTTTGATGAGGTTGTTAGCGTATGCTAAAGTTAGCTAGTTGTGCTTTTATAGTGTTTGTTTTCTTAGAATAGCAAAAAATTATCATTACTTTTATTTTAGAGTTTGGAAACTTGTCACTGCTGCTTTAATCTAAAATAAACATTTTTTACATCAGAAATAGATAACCTGAGTCATCGTGGGGGTTTCGTAAAAAAAATTTGTACCTAAAAAAAATAGCCTTGTTGCTACAGTGACAATTAAGACGTTGAAATTTAGGTTTTTAATGTTTTATTTCACCTATTGTCAACGTGTTCACCTCTACTTTGTCTCCTTTGTCACCCCATAAATCCTGTCATTTCCATTTGTTTTTATGTATGCTTCAGTTGTTTTTTTCCACTTAGAAAAGAAAAATAAAATATTGAGAAATGAAAGAATATTAAGAAATGAAATGTTTTTGTTTCTTTTGCAGCTGTTCAACACCCAGGCACAAAGCTTGCTCTTGATGACGTCTGTAGCTATGCCAGTGTTCAGCAAAAAGGAAGAGACCGTAAGTTAGAATTTCATAAACTCACTTAAAAGTTGAATAAGGAACATTTTAATTAAAAGCTATATTAAAAATTAAAAATACCTCCACGGGGGTGTTTAGAGGTGTGCATAATGAATGTGCAGTTTTTCCTTTAAAAGCTATATTTAAAAAAATAATAATCAAAATTTTATTTTGACGAGCACGAAACTGGGTTTATGTTTACATCTACCAGCCACTAGAGGGCACTGTTGCGGTAAAATGTCTGCTCGGCAAGGCGAGGCTGGGACTGTGTAAAAATGGCGGACTCTGAGCCCACAAGATGTTCTAACGGTAAAATGTTGTAAAATAAAGTTAATAGTAGAAATTAGTCCTTACCTGGGCATGGTGCTGCTGGTCACTTCACGTATCAGCAGGTGTCGCTATGGTGTTCCATATTCAACCTTTAAGCTAACATTTAAGCACAAAGTGTGTCACTGAATCTCATTCTCCCTAAGCTAAGCTGTGTGTATTAGTTAGTAATGTATTTTTTCTTATATTGCAGCTATGGTGGTAAAACACATAGATATCATATATATCACTAGATGCCTTACCCGCGCTGTTCGTCAATTGGACGAACGTCCTTACACGGTGGCCATCTTACTAGCGACAGCTGTCCCCTTTCGTAACATTGGTGTCAGTGGTGAATGTAATATTTAAATAACTCTAACTTGCTCAATTTTCAACCAATTTTCAGATGGTTTGGTTTGTTATAAACGCCAGAGATGTGGCTGTGAAATATGACGGATTTGGCCCATTAATTTAAACATGTAAAAGTATGTCCTATCAAGCCTGTGTGTTATAAGGTTTTTTTTGTAAATCCGTTAAGATTTCATCGAGTTATGAGTGTTTTTGTGTAAGTTATCACTCACCCTCCATCAGCTACCATTTAGAGCGGAGCGTCAGCTGTCGCTAGTAAGATGGCCGCCGTGTAAGGACACTGTCGAATCCCAGTTAAGGCATCTAGTGATATCTATGATATCTATGGTAAAACATTTATAAAGATTTTCAGATAAAAAAGCCTTGGGTGAAGATTCTTGTTTTTATTTTAGTCGTTTGTTAGCTGGCTAGCTACACATAGCTTTGTGCTGTGAGACAGCGTACTTTCACTACACAATGCAAATTTCTACTTCACAAGTTGTGCCAAACAAACTAAAATATCTCAAAAACTTTATATATTTTGACGTTTTGAGAGAGAGGATGAGTAGCTGAAGAGTGTGATGTATAATATGTGTACGGTATGTAAACGTATCATTTAAAGACTGAAAACCGATACCGGTATTTTCTGATTATAAACTTTAATGCAGATATCGTCCAATATTAATGGTAGACTGATAATATCAAACATCCCTAGTATTTATCATAGAGAAAACCTTCTTAGTAATGACACTAATTCATTGATTATTTTCACCTTAATACTGTTGAAATTATTTGCAAATGTCTTTATTTGGTTTTGATTTTATGCCGTGTCTATACTGTTTCAGACATTGAATATTATGGCGTGTACGTCCTTGTTTCAGGCCTTCAGGCTAAAAGAAGATTTAGGATTGAAACTGATTTCCTTTTGACATACGACGTAACTGTGATTAATCTAACCTATTGCTCTGCTCTGTCACCAGCTGTCCCATGGGATCTTACTGGGAGTGGTAGGGACAGATGTGGCTTTGAGAGAATTGATGAGATTAGCTCCAAGATACAAGGTAAATCCTCTGTGATGAACTCTGATCAGCCATAACAATAAAACCACCTGTTTAATAAATTTACACATCAGGCTCTTGGAGTTTCATGTGATGTATTTCCATCATTTGGATGTTGGCAGCAAACACTCAAGGGCTTGTAGATTGCAGCGTGTGTGTGTGTGTGTGGGTGGGGTGGTGGTGGTGGGGGGGGGCTTTCCATAGATCAGCTCTTCTCAGGCACATCTGCAGATGTTTGGAACAGGATCTGGAGAGTATGGAGGCAGGGTCAATTCTGTGCGCTCATAATTGTTCAAGCTGTTCTGGTGGTGGTGGTGCGTGCGTGCGTGCGTGCGTGCATGCGTGCGTGCGTGCGTGCGTGCGTGCGTGCGTGCGTGCGTGCGTGCGTGCGTGCGTGCGTGCGTGCGTGCGTGCGTGTGTGTTCCTTTAATGCTACAGAGTTATTTTGACGTTGTGGCTGATCAGTTAATCTTGAAGTGTCTAAAACAAACTACTTTAAGCTATTTAGACGTCAGACATGTTGCTCATATTGACAACAGCTCTCTGTCCTTTTAGCTGGGTATCCATGGTTACGCCTTCGTCATCACCAACAATGGCTACATCCTGTGTCATCCTGAACTTCGACCTTTGGTAAAATTTTTGTCTCATAATAAAAAAGCAAAACGACAACTGAGAGAATGTCAAAATTTTAAGACCTGTCAGAATTGAAAGCTGTGTGTGTGTGTGTGTGTGTGTGCGTGCGTGCGTGCGTGCGTGCGTGTGACAGTATAAAGAGGGGAAGAAACTGAAGCCTAAGCCCAACTACAACAGTGTCGATCTGTCAGAGGTGGAATGGGAAGACACAGAGGAAGAAGTGAGGAACATGTTTCATGTATTCTGTCCTTTTTCAAAATAATCTTTTTTTTTATTTGTAATGAGAATAAAAAAAACTGTAGATACTGAAAATGTTTTATTTTTCATAGCTGAGGTCCGTCATGGTCAAAGGAGAAACTGGAACAATGTCTTTAGATGTGAGATCTTCAGTAGACAAAGGGGTCAGTATTTTTCCCTTTTCCTTTGAGAAATCATATTTTTATTTAGTTAAAACAGGATTTTTTTCATTTATGATGGTGTGTTTTTGCGTCTTTGTTTTAAGTTTAATATTCTTCTTCTCTTGCAGAGACGAGTCATCTTCCTAAAGAATGACTACTTTTACACCGTCATCAATGAGACACCATTCAGGTTTGTGTGACTGTTTGTGCCAACTGAATAATTAATGAATGTTGCATTTAAATGATTCCAGGTAGCGAAATTCAAGCATAATTCACTCTATGAATGAATTTTAATTAAAAAATGAAATGTGTTCCTCTTTTTCTCTGTTAACAGTTTAGGAATCGTCTTGAGTAGGGGGTATGGTCAATATATCTTCACAGGAAATGTCTCAGTTGAGGAGGGTGAGTCATTTTGTCTGGTTTTGCTTCAAACCCATAAACTCTTCTGCTCTAAGTTTCTGTTGTTCTTCAGGTCTTCATGATTTGCTGACTCCAGATCTGATCATAGCCAATGAGTGGTGAGTATTATCTACTGCAGGTGTTGCTGTGGAGTAGTCCTATCTCCTTAAGAGAAATGTGTTATTTATGCATTTTGATCTAAAAACGGGCATTTGTGATGCGTTGCAGGACCTATTGTGAGATAGATATCGACCCAGCTCATCGTAAACTCAACCAGCTGCAGGCTATCGTAAAATACCTCACAGGCAAAGAACCAAACCTGCAGTGTAAGCTCAACTGAACTTCACTTATTCATCAAGTTTGTCATTATGAAAATGTTTCCATGTGACTTTAAACTGCAGCACGGTTTTTTCCTGATATTTTCTGTCATGTTTATGTTCTTTGTGGTGTTTCCAACAGGCGATGCCCAGTTATTGCAACAGACTCTGTTTGATGCTGTGGTTACTGCACCTATGGAAGCTTACTGGACCGCCCTGATGCTCAACACATCTGGGTGAATAAACATATGTTCATCAGCACACAAATCTTATTTTCCTATTGGACTTTTGACCCGGTAAGCAAGTGTACTTCATCTTTTCATCCTCTTTGTGTTATTGTGCTTCCTGTCAGTATGGACGAAGGTATTGAGGCGGCGTTCTTGGGGACCCGTTCAGGCTTGTTGAGGTTCCTGAAGTACGCTGGTATAGAGAAAAGAGTTGGCAAGTGAGTATCAAAACTGTATTTGACATTACCTCCTACACCGGCTTGATGTTAAGTTTCACTTCTATGCAGGTGACTACCAGATATATTTTCCCCTGCGTCAGTACTCTAGTGACCTGTTTGAATGATGTCAAGATGTTGACCGCTATTTATCTCCACTTAAAGTAGCTCTCTGGAGTATTTCTTTTATCTGATGGCACCATCTAGTGGCTGACAAGCGTATCACACCAATAGTGGGTCGACTCTGTAATTTAAGATGGCGACTGCACGGTTCTTGTTTGTGAATGTGTTTCTGTAGCCGACAAACAGATCTAAAACATGTTTTACAAAGTATTTTTCTCATGTCATGTTGTGTTTTCATAGATTTATTTTTTAAAGACTTACTTGTCCATGAAAAGTTCATCAACTCTGCTTCAGTCGAGGTACTTCCTTAAATTTGAAGCACGTAAGCAGTAGTCTAACACTATTGGTTAGTTCTGTTA
The DNA here is from genome assembly GCA_006937985.1 of Aphyosemion australe. NCBI lineage: Eukaryota > Metazoa > Chordata > Actinopteri > Cyprinodontiformes > Nothobranchiidae > Aphyosemion > Aphyosemion australe. The sequence continues at coordinate 5,191,790 of SSNS01000001.1, forward strand.
GTCAGTTTCCTATTGCATGGATTTTACGGGGAAGGGGGCGGGCTTAGCAAAAAAAAAGATGTATCGCTTACATTATATCACACTACATCATGATAAGACAATCACTTTTACGGATTTCTGAAAAATCATACATAATTCCTGAAAGGGGAAAACTCCGGATTGCTGCTTTAAATGAGAGCAAAATAGAGCTCATCACATTCAGTCCAACTGAGTTCTACTCTCATTTCTCATTTTACTAATGCTATTGTTTTTTTGTGTGAATACCTTTTAATTGTGGTTTCATCTGATTTATTGCTTCTTTTATTGATCAACATGTCATTTTGTGCACGTGTTGTTCAGCACCTTGGGCTTTCGTAAAGGCAGGAGAAGGCGCTATAGAAATAAAGTTTGATTGATTGACATCGGATGTTATTTTAATCATAATATTGTGTTAAAACTAGATAAACTGCATTTCTTGCAGAAATGAAATAGCTAAATGTATTTGAAACTTTAAAGTCAAGTTAGGATTTGTTTTTCTTTCTGGCCAAAGGCTTAATATAAATGTCAAACAACAGGCATGATGCCAACTATTATTGTTGTTTTATTGAATCAGTTTTGCACCTGTAGTTTTTCCTTTTGCACTTTTTCATTATGATGGAATAAATAATTAAATGATTGGTTATTGGATTTTCTCTAAACAATAAAAGTGATTGCTGAACTCTCCCTCCTGACATTTATCTGACAAATCTTCTTTATGAAGAGAGCAACAGTTGAGGAGGTATCACTTCACAATTTACACTAACTTCACTATAACTGTGTGTGGTAAACAGTGTTGATGTCTGAGAGTGGGGGGCTTTTCCCAATGCAATCATCTAAATAAAATGGGCTTATAGAGTTCTCCCGTATTGTTTTCTCATTGTCCTGTTAATTAGCTTTTTTTATATGCGTTATATAACTTTCATTCTCTTTTCTTTAAGACTTTTTTGATTTATCTCCCCAGGTCTTTCCTGACCTCCACAGACAAAGAGAACATGTTCACGCTGGACCATTTCCCAGTGTGGTACCGCAGAGCAGCGGAGCACCCAGCTGGACAGTTTCTGTACTACATGCCCAGACAGGACACACGAGGTAGAGCTAACACAGTGAATAAACCAAAAACACATCAGAAACAGACACAAAACTATTTACCTCAGAGATGTTTAGTTAACTGAACTGAGATTATTACGTTCATTATAAATACAGGATTAGTTTTCTGCATTCTTTAATCCGTTTTGATATTAAATCATCAGTTTAATCACAGTTAACATAAACCACAATCATATGGATCATTACATCATACTAACTCCATTTTTAATTACATATAAAGGAAACTCATCTTATCAGCTCTTCCTTTTGACAAATATGGGATTGTTTTTAACTGCACTTTTAATTTTAGGCCTGATAGCTGCTACTTTTCAAGAATTTTTAAATTTTAACACCATACTCTTAAAATTATCCATTTCCAAGTGGAATTTGAAGGGTTTTTTGTTTTGTGTGCGCATTTTTGAACAATCTGTCTCACCACCTCATTGTTTTTATATGGTATATATTTAATGTTTGAAGTAATGTTTAAATGTTAAAGACTTAATGTTTGATGTAATGTTGTTTTATGTGCTTGATGTTTAAAGTTAAAGTCACACACTGGTGAAATTACATCTCCACATTTGACCCATCCCCATGGTGGGGAGCGGTGAGCTGCAGCTGTGGCTGCGCTCGGGAACTATTTGGTGGTTTAACCCCCCAATCCAGCCCCTTAGTGCTGAGTGTCAGCGAGGAGGCATTGGGTCCCATTTTTTCAAAGTCTTTGGTATGACCCGACTGGGATTCGAACCCCGATCTCCCAGTCCCGGGGCGGACACTCTACCACTAGGCCACCGGAGCTTGTTTGAAATGACCCCAGGAAGAGTAGCTACTGGAGCATGCTGTGGAAGCTGATGGGGATCAAAACAAACAAATAAATAAACCACCATTCATCTAGAACTTTGTTAAAAAATAAAAGGTTTTGGTTTATAAAAATGTGTCATTTTCAGATACATTCAGGGACTTTGAGGCCGACTATGATGATGATGATGAGGAGGAGGAGGAGGGTAGAGAACTGCTACTTTAATTTGGCATGTCTCCTCATTTTAATTCACTCTATTTTACCTCCCAGATCAGATTTGTGGACTAATTTCTCTTTGGTTCTTACTTGCTTTATCATTTTATTTATTTCCACCTCTAAAGCATGAAACTTGAACTTTTGCAGCTTCTCTCCTTCGTTAGTGAGATTCTGATCCATTATTTTCTCCTGTTGCTAATAGAAAATCATGTAATAAATCAGTTTTATGTATTTTTTAAATGCATGATGACGTCCTCAAGCATATGTTTTGCAGAAATGTATAAACTTGGCACACGGATCCCCATAATAAATCCAAGCAGCCTTTCTGTTATATTAGCGCGCTTAATCTGCATTATGTAATGCTCTAAACGTTAATCTGGCTGGAATCTGCAGCTTGATGACGTTTGGCATCTGCTGGCATTATGGATGCAAATGAGAGGAAAACATGAATTGCTTAAACATTTACCTCTAAGTCAGTCAATCCTCATTTCTTGCACTTTTGATCACTTCAGCTGTCATTATCATTACTAAAAGTGTAATGATAATGTGAAAAAGCCTCTTTTATCACACATCTGTACTGGTGCATGTTTTAGTAGGATGCATGCTTGTTTCTCTTTATGACTAGAATAAGGGTAAGGGTTGTGAAATCCTCCTAAGAATGTGTCTGTTGATTCATCAGCAGGAAGAATATTGATCGCTTCCACCGCTGTCACCGTGACGGTGGGCAAGAAAACTGCCATCGCCGGAGGTAGGATGATTCTTTTCCCTCTGTGATTCTCATTTCGCTTTAATCTTATCTCCACATGAGCTGGTAATATCATTTCTGGTTTTTTATTTTGTTCTCCAAGCAAAGCACACATTTTTTACTCTTTTTGTTCTAATTTATTGCTGTTTTATTTCACAAAGGAAGCTGGTATCATTTGACTTCTTGGTGACTTTGAGCCGTTTGGATTGAATATAAAAATAAGGATTTAAAGAAAACATTAAGTTTCATTAAAAACAGCATCCACTGAAGTTAAAACTGGCTGTGCTGCAAATAAACTGTTTATTACTGATATATTGATATTTTATGGGCAGTGGTACGCACACTCTGTCCAGTGACACCGTGCATTTCTGCAGCTCAGAATACATTCATATATGCACATTCTCTTTTGAGGGATTGTGGATGCATGATGCTTTTTGCATTGCTAATGTTTTAGCCGAGGTTTCATCATGCATGCTGGGAAAGACTCCGAGACATTTAGGAACTCAGTATCATAAAAACATTTGAAATCCACCAGGTGATAAATCAGCTAAGATGTCCCCAAACATCATTTTATATTATAAATAGAACATTTGTGACGTTAATGTCCATTATGTCAACTATTGTTTTTTTAATTTCCATTAAAGCTCAACAGACAAAGTTTATCTTGGCAGCAAACTGTAGAAAAGCTTAAGTTTCAGATGACATGTCTGAAAACTAAATGGCCCACATGCATGTCTTATTTATGCAGTGTCACAACACATTAACTAGTTTGATAGACGTGTGTTGGTTCATTATTAACCAGAGTCCCTGTAGCTGACTGGATATGTTGTGATAAAGTGGAACGTCTGTGAATGTGTTTTCTAATCTAAACTGATGTTCTTCTGTCTTCTTTGGGGAATTCTGTTGTATATCGGTCTGTGTTGTAAAGTTTCTCCCAGTTTGAAGCTCCAGTGCACCACATTCAGTTTCACTACTTTGTGGTTGTACGGGTTCTCCAGTAGGAAACATGCTAATGACTTTAGCATGCATTAGGTGAATGTTTATTCAGCTGGTTTCATGCTATCTCATTATGATCATTAGTATTTTGTTATAGTTAAATCTGCACTCACTTCCTGTTTGGAGCTGATCTTCCCATGTGGATTTCCTGTTTTGAGTTTAGAGAACAGATTCTGCAGTGACATTTTAATAACAAATTTTTACAAGCTAAAAAATCTCAAAGTGTGACAGACATAGTCAAAACACACATCATTACTTTTCATTTAAATTAAAGTACAACATATGTGTGATTCAGGGCGTAAGGCACAGTAGATCAGAAAATAGCTTTTATAGCTCCGTTGACTTGCATTCAGTTTTTCGTTGTTCCGGTGACCCATGAGCCGGCCGGAAGGGGAAGGGACTTGGGCTCCCTATTTCCAGATCAATCTTGAAAACAAAAGACCTTCATTTAGAAGTGTTCCGGAGGTGATTAAAACACCAGTTTTTAACAAGTTTTTATCTAGTTCTACCTAGTTGATCACAGTGCCGTTCAAAGACACTGCAGAGTCTAATGTAACCCCAGTGCACATTAAAGTCACACTGTGCAACTTTTTCATATTTTTAAATCATGTTCTTGATCCAGTATGTGCTAAAATGGCCCTTTACAGGGTTACTGAAATGTCACTCAGACCCCCATCGCCCTCTGTGGTCAGAATACCGCACTTGCAACTTCAGAGTGGCGGGCCGCTCCCTGCTGGACTTAGAAAAAGGAGCTGACACGCCTGGTGCTGCAGTCTGCTTCCAGCATGTTTCCTGCATGTTTTAGATCATGAACACAGCTGATTTGTTTGATTTAGTGATGAACCGCTCCTGTAAACACTAATGAAGGCTGAGGAGACATTTCAGCAGTTAGATTAAGGCGTTAAAAAGACGAACGCACAGCGAGGAACTAAGGTTCACTTTTGGTTTCACTAACGGACACTAGGGGGTGCTAAAAGCAAGCCCAAACTGCATAGTATCCCTTTAAAGTGGAGGACAAGAACATGTGAGAATTGCAGAAATAGATTTTCTTTTCTCAGTTCCACTCCTATTTTCCCTCCTTATTAAATTACCTGCTGTTTTTTTTCTTTTCTCAGTTTGTGTTGTTTGGTAAACTAAAATCTATCGCTCAGCCCTGCTTAATTTATCTTAAACTGTAACCTTCAAAGCAAGTGTAGTTGAGTGTAGTTGGCATTAATATAAGCTACATTCATTGATGTTATCTGATTTGAAAAATGATGTTTCTGCTTGTTGATGCTAGATTGTTACATAAGTAACACACACGCACACACACACACACACACAGACCCTGGTAAACCCCACACGTGCCTGTCTTTTTAGTCTCTCTCCAGCTAAGCTGTCAGATCTGTCTCACTTTTCTTCCCCATCTTCTGCCTTGCTCTTCCTCTCGTGACTCTCCGTTTGCTGTCATGTCAGATTCTACCTTTTTTTTCTTAGTGCTGTAAGCAAAAGACGCTTCCTTGTAGAGAGTCGTGTTCTCTCTCCTCCATGACATCAGTATATCGATAATTCAGCAGCTGCCTGGCTGTGGGGAGAAAAAAAAACCTCGATATTTGAGCTGGACTGTTCCACGTTTGTGTTAATCACATTTCTAGTGTGAGGATGGAAGAGAAAATGGGAAAAATCTACAAACTGAAGCTTGATATTCTTTTGTGTCTCACAGAAATAATATTACAGATTACAGTAGAAGGATCCCATTCATGTTGCTGTAATTAGAGTTTCCTTATGGAACGGTTGTGATTTCTCTCATGACCACAGGGTGTCAGTGTTCTTCTCAGCTCATCATGGTCAGCCTTCACCATCATCGCTGCACAGTGAGCACTGAACCTCCATGCTTTTTTGGAGCTGTTTAATTTCACCTCCTTTGATGAAAGCCAAGAATTTCATCTGTCAAAAAAATGATCCAAATTTAGCAATTCTAAAGGCTCAGCTGTGGTTTGTCGTGTCACTGTAGCACAAACGACAGGTTTTATTTACTTAAATAGATTCAACATGCTCCTTACATTAGAATGGTGAGGAAAAAGAAGCGATAAACAGGTTAAAAAAAGAAAATATAGGGAAGAAATAAAGGACTGGAGGAGATTTTCACATGGGAGAGGAGGAGGAGGAGAAGCAGTGAATACAGATGAAGATGAGAAGGAAGAGGAAATAAAGAGACACAATAGACCAAACAGAGCAAAAGGTAAAGAGAGCGAGGTGAAAAGATTTTAAAAAAAGATGGCAGAGGAGTCGACAGGAAGACAGATTGAGACAAGATAAGTGAGAGAGGATGGGAAGGCGAGAGATTAGAAATGAAGACAGGTGAGATGAGATGAGGACATGAAAACCGTTATGGTGACTGATTCATGCTCTCATGACTTTATTTATTTCATCTAAAACCTATCCCTCCTACGTTTTCTATTTTATGACCTTTTTCCAGCTGAGGTTCACCAGTATCTCTAAAGCATCTTAGTGGTTTGAGTAAAACGCCGATACTGGTGTGATATGTTTTTATTCAAATCAATGCATATTGAGCAGGAAAATGCTTCGTCACCATCATCGTATTGTCAGTGTCATAATCACAGCCATCATAATAACACAACACACCATAGATGTTTAGGTTGTGCAGTCAGAAAGGCCCTCGGTCAGTATGGCTGCTGCTGCTGCAGGTTTTATGTACCAAACTATAATTTATAACTCTTTACACACACAAGCTATAAGAGGAGGAGTGGACTAGAGCTACCAACGTTACAAGAGCTGCAGACTGAGGAGTGAGAGGACAATGTTTCTAGATGCATAGACAGAGTTTAGTTGTTGAGTTTTATACAGGCGCTTCCATAATGTCTCTGAAATTCCAGTTAGGCTTAAATTTGACATTTTTATAAAATAATATTGTTTCTTTGCCTGCTTTAAATTGATCAGGAATCCTTCAATATTCAAGTGCATTTGATTTGATTTTCTCTGCTGATGTAGTTCCAAGTATTTCTCCTTATACAAGTAAATACATAAAGATCAAAATAACGTGATTATATTTATTTATTTATTGGTGTAACTTTCAACCATATTGTCAATGTGACACTGCTTTTTTAGGTATAATATTCTGAATTAACGTTGGTAAAGTAGCTAACTTAAGAAAAGCTAATTAAACAAAGCATATGACATAGCTAAGTGGCCTAGTGGTATGAGTGTTTGCCCTGAGACTGGGAGGTTGTGGGTTCAAATCCACGGTCAGGTCATACCAAAGACTTTAAAAATGGGACCCAGTGCCTCCCTGCTTGAGACTCAGCATTAAGGAGTTTGATTGGGGGGTTAAACCACCAAATGGTTCCCAAGCACGGCCGTGTCTAGGGATGGAGAACAAATTTCACCAGTGTGTGACAACTAATGGGATTTTGATCTTTAAAGTTTAGAACAACACCTCACCTCCCGACACCAGTAAAAGCAATAAAAATCTCAGACTCATCACATCCCAGTCATTGCCTCTTCCAGCTGTTGCCATCAGGAAAAAGACAGACTCAGAAAGAGCAATCATGGCCCAGACATATATCCAGCCAGTGCAGTTCCTTGTCACAAGTAGATTTCTTGTGTTTCTACTGCATAGTGTGTGTTTTTTATTCTATCTTGTTATGATTCCTGTCTTTCCTAACTAGATGCCTCACGCTGAGTCGACTGCATCTCCTAATTCAGAAGTCATCAAAGATTTGATTTTAAGTTACGTTACTTTCCTTTTGTGTGTATTAAAGGTAGTATTCACAAATCCATTGTGTGAGTGAACATAACCAGAGATTAGGGAGTCTATTACCAGCGTTGATCAGACTGTGCTTTGTCAACATTTACAGTTACAGAGTAAGACGTCTTCCTCAACAGTTAGGGACTTTGAAATCAGAACTCAAGCACAGCAGAGAGGGAGGGAGCTAAGCTTTATGCATTTTAGTTTTTCTGTGTGGGTTCCAGATCCTGACTTCCTTAGTCCAACGACCTTTGTTTGCTTTGGGTTTCATAAGGATTCATTCATGAGGACCTGACTGCTGACTGCCCAGTTTATTTCCTAATTAGTGTATTTTTAGTCTTCATAACAGATGTGTGACTGTCGGCCCTTTAAATCAGTTGTGTTAGATCCTCTCCTCATCGGTGCACTTGGTGGGTAAGGTTTTAGTGACCTAGACAAAATGTCATGATGGTCTCGTTTAAACTGGACTAAGTTAAACCAGTAAGAATCAGTAATTTATAACAAAGATGTTATAAATCCTTCAGTGTTTTTAGCCTTTAAGTTCTGCTTTAATCCCATTTTATTCTGACTTTTCGCCGTGCTTATGTACCGGGGATAAAATAACCAGTAAGAGTAAAACATAGCATCTAACATAAAAATTATTTAATATACAGATCATCTGGACATATGAGTCGGCATCTGTTTCAATAATTTCTGATAATGCGTCTTATTTTATACTGGAAATGACATTTTTCCAGCTTTCGCTGGAGCGGTTCGCAGCAGAATGTGAAGCGGCTGCATGAGAATCAGCTCCTCTAAATCCGAGACCATGGTCTTGAGTTGGACATGGGTTGAATGCCTTCTCCAGGTCAGGGACGAGGTCCTGCCCCAAGTGGAGGAGTTTAAGTATCTCGGGGTCTTGTTCACGAGTGATGGAAAGATGGAGCGGGAGATCAATAGGTGGATTGGTGCTGCATCTGCAGTGATGCGGGCGTTGTACCGGTCTGTCGTGATGAAGAGAGAGCTGAGCTGTAAGGCGAAGCTCTCAATTTACCGGTCGATCTACGTTCCTACCCTCACCTATGGTCACGAGCTTTAGTGACCAAAAGAATGAGAGTTTTCTCCGCAGGGTGTCTGGGCTCTCCCTTAGAGATAGGGTGAGGAGCTCAGTCATCTGGGAGGGGCTTGGAGTAGATCCGCTGCTCCTCTACATCGAGAGGAGCCACATGAAGTTAGCCTGGCAAGCCGTCCTATATATGTGAATATATAGTCTGGCCACGACCCATTGACGGCGGGATCTACGGTTGTCTTTTAAACTGTCAGCACGCAATTGGATAGCGCTAGGACCAATCAGAGTAACGAACAACGTGACGTAATCACAGCGACGGAAAAGCGGGAGGCAGCTATGGCGTCTAACATCAATGATTTCTGTCGTTTTTGTATGAAAAACATGTGAATATCAGGTGTACTGGGACATTGCACTACTTTGATAAAAATAAGAAGCCGCTAAGTTTATCCGACAGACTTACGCACGTTGGAGTCTAAATAATCCAATGTTGATGACAAAGCCGTTTCAAACTAACGTGATTCCTGCGCTGCCGCCATGTTGTTTGTGTTCGCGGCCACAGCTCTGACGTCATCGGTTACTCCCGCTCTGTGATTGGTCCGCAATATAGAGCGCTGTGATTGGCCCAACCAAAACTATAGCGAGCTGTGATTGGACAGCCACAGCAGTGGATCGGGTTGCGAGGGTTCCAATGAAGCGTGCCTAGACCAAACTTTGCAAGGCAAGAATTTGGTCTAGTTCACTAGGCTAAGTTGAGGTGGCTCAGGCATCTGGTCAGGATGCCTCCCTCGTGAGGTTTTCTGGGCACATCCAACCGGGAGGAGACCTAAAGGAAGACCCAGGACACGCTGGAGGGACTATGACTCTCAGCTGGCCAGGGAACGCCTTGGGATTCCCCTGGAGGAGCTGGCCCAAGTGGCTGGGGAGAGGGAAGTCTGGGCCTCTCTGCTTAGGCTGCTGCCCCCGCGACCCGACCCCGGATAAGCGAACAAAAATGGAAGGATGGATGAAATGACATTTGCTTTGCAAGTAGTAGACCACTTTTGATTTTTTTTTAACCTGCCATCCTTCTATTTTGCTAAAACCCACGGCTAAAATAATTTAATATGAATATTCAGGGTGCATGAAATAACACAGAAATAAAATGAATTTAACAACAAAGCATGCCTTTTGAGGAACCCATGGGACTTTTCTAAAACCAGGATAGGAGATTTAGCCAACACTTCCAAATATGATCTTACCTGTCATTTAAAAATCTATAAATTAACTTTAACTTAAAACTTCAGAGACAGTGAAGGGGCCCCTCTACACTCTAAACTCTGTCTAACCTTCTCACAAACACTTCACCACCTGCTAATAATAAATACGCATCAAAGGATCCTCACAGATGTATTAAAAAATAAAACAAAACATGGAATTCATGAACACAACAAAAAGACAAATACACTTTGAGTTCATAGTGGAAACATAAAAGCATCAGAAACATGTTTGAACTACTGGGCCAACACGTTAGATTAGATTAGCATAATAATATTTACCTGCATACTTGGATATTAGAAACACACCATTAACGTGGATTAATTTCAAGCCAATTAAAAAACTGAGCGGTTACAGTAGATTTATTCCAGGGAGGCAATATGCAACAAATGCTACTTAAATCATCACCGTCTATTTCTGTACATCAAAAAACTGTTAAAGTGCACGTGAATCTTTCAGGATGCTGAGGAAAACACAATGTGGAGCGCTCCAACAAAGTTCCCGTCAAGTAAAGAGTACTTCTGAATCCAGATGGTGTTAAAACTCCTGTTGAGACAACTTTCATTGCATATTGCAGAGCTTTTTAAGAAAACACATAAACAGATGAAAATAAAAGGATTGAGATGAAATTCTTTAAGCAGCGTGAAAAACTTTCCAGCTCTGGATGAAGTGATAAATAAACGAGGGCAGTAAAATAGCAGCTTTTATGTTTAATCCCTTTCGTTATAATCCCTCTTGGCTGTTCGTCTATCTTTGAAAGAAAGAATGAGGGAAAGAAGGAGAAGAGGAGAATAAAGTGCAGGAGTCTAACCTTTGTAGTCCTTATTTGAGATTATAATCTTTGACTCGAGATGATGTTCTCTGAGATTGTTGTTCATGCCATCATAGCAAACATTCACCGTTGGGGAGGGGGTGAATAGAAAATATCTGCTTTAAATTAAAGTCCGAGGTCTTTTTTTAAACTGACAAAACCTCTTCAGACCCAGAAGTTTCTACATTGTGACAAAAAGCTCTCGACATTGATTATAATCATTTTACAAGCATCAAATTAACAAAAGCTTTTCTTTACGAGGACAAGTACGCTGAAATAAAACTTCAGGTCGATGCTACTGGAGTTTGTGTTTGTCCTGCAGTTGCAGTTCCCTCCTCAGGATCGCTGTTAGTCCTCAAAAGGTCCTGAAAGTTGGTGACATCTGTTTGAACTGCTTCGATAAATATCGGTTCACATCCCTTTTTTGTGTTCTATTCAAAGATAAAGATGTAGAACGCCTTCAAAGTTACAGGTTGATTAGAGTTTTCTTTACACCGGTCTTGTCCGGGGGTCTCAAGAGAAAACCCAGAGGAGGATTAGGTCTGAAGATGAGTAGAAAAAGGAAAACGTTGGGGGTCCTGGTGCTCTTGGGCGACCGCTGGCTTTGTAGAGGTTGAGAAAAAAAAACAAGATGGCACAAATTTTGCTAAATCTTGTTAGCGTTCCTCCAATCAACACTACATATGCAATGAATCCCTGAATTTTCAGTCGAGCTTTACAGAAAGTGACTGAACATACAGCACGAGTGTTTTATAACAGCTTCAATGATATGTTTCTTACCAGCCAGCCAAAATAATGGCAAATTCAGCTGCAGTAGGTGGCTGGTAGGCGACTTGGAGGGATAATTGGTAACAAATACCGCAGATAGAATGGGTCCAAAATTGAAGCGAAAACCAGGGAGCAGATAAGGTATGTGTGTGTGGGAGTGTGTTGGAGAGAGGGACAGAGCAGGAGAAGGTTAAAAATAGCGGATGAAAACAGGAAGACAAAAAATGGGAGAGAGGTGTCAGTTGGAAAGTCAGAGGGAGAGATTCTCTAACTCTAAGCTTTTCCATCTCTCTCCTCTTTGAGCCCTTTTATTTTCGGTGCTTTCACCCTTCGACGTGCCAAACCTTCCCCCTCTCATTCTTGTTTTTTAGGCCACAGAGGAGATCTGTTTGTCCTCCCTATCGTCCCCATCGGCCTCTCCGTCTCCCATTAGTGGCTGCCTCTTCTTTAGCTCTCTCTGGTATTTGGCCATCAGAGAAGCGTAGATACAGCCGTAAGCGGCGGCAGCCACCATCATGATGCAAACAATGCCGCACACCACACCTGCGATCACCACTGTTCCGATGGCACGGCGCACGCTCACGGGTCTGTAGCGGGCTCGGACACAGTCCGATGAGGCCTCCCCACCTCCTCCTCCTCCTGTGTTTGAAGAAGCTTCACCAGTGTTGCCACTGTTGTCAGAAACTGGCGTCGCCCCACTTGGAGAATTCCTGCTGCATGGGGGACCGCCTCCTTGTCCCGGACGTGCACCCTCACCACCCCCTCCACCGTTCTCATCTTCAAGTTGGAGGCAGTAGTTGAACATTTCCACAGGAACACTACGGATGTCCCTCCCACGCAGATCCTTTGGTAGCGTGCACTCCAATTCGTCCACCTTACCCCCTGAAGCACAAAGGAGAGATTGTTTATAAAACACCTTTTGCCTGTAAAACCTTCCTAATTAAATGACAGTGAGAACAAAGACAGGAAGCGGTTATTGCTCCAACTCTAGTATGAGTCATCCATCTCTAAACACATGCACACTATTTGCTGAGCCCTCCACAATAAGTTGGAGATAGCCTCAACTAAGCTCTTGTATAATTCATGAGATGGCGTGCCTCGCTTCAGCACAGCTCTGGTGTTAGGAGAAATGTCTAAGTCACTAATTCCCACTAGCGACATGGGGGGGGGGGGGGGGGGGGGGGGGGGGGGGGGGGTTATCAGAGGCAGCATGGGCTTCCAAACATAGTGTCCATCTCAAGGTCACGTACAAAGCTGTGTCCCGAAGCGGGTTAAGTAACAAAAGCACTATAATAAAGCTGGAGGATGATGGAATAGCCAAACTAGAGGAGAGCTATTTAGCCTGGAGATTCTTTAATTTTGGCAGCTGACAAAATAATTCCCCTCCACTAACATGTCTGTCGTCTGTCTTGCAACATTACAAATTGTCGAATAGAGCTTTTATTGGTTCAGTTTTGGGATTCCTCTTCTTTATGCCTCCCGCTCCCCTGCGGAGTGCCGCAGGGATCTGTGCTCGGGCCTCTCCTGTTTTCCATTTAATATCCTGAGGAAATATGGCCCGGACTACCATCTCTATGCGGATGATTGCCAGATCTACCTGGCTTTGAACAAACCAGGTGCTCTCTCACTTCTGGACCAATGTTTGGCTGAAGAGAGGGACTGGCTGGCTGACAATTTTCTGAAGCTGAATCACTCCAAGTCTGAGGCAATCCTCATGGCCCCAAACAATACTTCACACTCACTCCCTGATTTGGATACAACCTGAAACAGTGCATGACTAACCTAGGGGTCAAACTGGATGCCCACCTTTCAATGGCCCCTCAGATTAATGCAGTGGTCAGATCTTGTTTTTTCCAGCTGCGCTGACTGGTTCGCTTTTCATCTATACAGCACTTTGGTCAGCTGCCATGTTGTTTTTAAATGTGCTTTAGGAATAAATTTGGTATGGTATGGTATGGTGTGGTGTGGTATGGTATGGTATGGTATGGTATGGTATGGTATGGTATGGTATGGTATGGTATGGTATAGTATGGTATGGTATGGTATAGTATAGTGTGGTATGGTATGGTATAGTGTGGTATGGTATGGTATGGTATGGTATGGTATGGTATGGTATGGTATGGTATGGTATGGTATGGTATGGTATGGTATGGTATGGTATGGTATGGTATGGTATGGTATGGTATAGTGTGGTATGGTATGGTATAGTGTGGTATGGTATGGTATGTGTCCATTTGGACCAGATTAAACAGAAAAAGTCAGCAAAGGTCACTGTCATCCAGCTTTTTATACAAGTGCTTCATATGCTCCTTTAAACAGCCACTGTCGTGATTTTATGTTCAAGTATGAAATGCCTCCTTGTAATTTCCGCTGCTGCTCTGATGATTATTAAATTATCACGTCTACCGTGTGTCAGTCTCCATCTGAAGAGCACTGAAGTGAACGAGTGAAGCGGCAGAGAGCAGAATAAAGAAGAGATGCTTCATTAGGGGGGCAGCTGAGGCCTCGAGCGCTGAGGTGAATGTAGATTTTTACACATGAGGAGAGCGGAGAGCAGCTGTGGTTATCTGATGCACTAACAGCCTGCAGAGACACGCGGGCACGGAACCCAGGAAAACATTGTACGTGATAATGTGCATTACAAGAACTGTGCAGTCGCATCATGTAGCTCAAAGCAATAACATCCAGTCTGTTCTCCAGTTCTAGACTGCTATTTCAACACTACTCTGACTCCTTAATACGAACTGAACAAGAGATCCTTGCAACATAAATCAAAAGTTCACCTCGGTACAGCAGCCACTCCATCCAGTGTTTGAAATCACGCAGGTTGCAATCACATTCCCAGGGGTTGTGTCCCAGTTCCAGGTGTTGCAGGTTGGCCAGCGGCTCAAATGCTGCCCTCTCCAAACCATGAAGCCTGTTACCCGCCAGTGAGAGCCACCTTGGAGGAAGAAGGATATTTAAAATAATCAGGATTCTATCAGGAGAATGGTATAATGTTTTAAAGATGTCCTTCACTCATATTTTTAATACATGTGCAATGGTCTCTAGTAGGAATAAATGCCTTGTAAGTCATACGCTGGGGATAAAAAGCTCCGGTGCACCTGTTTCAGCACAGATAATGCAGCCAGAGGAGAAATTAACTTCAGACGACAGGATTTAGAGTCTTATTTCCTGATTTTTGGACAGGTCTCCTCTGATTGGCTAACAGCAACACGGCTCTACCACTGACTCTGTTTGCTCTGCATTGATGTTTTATCTCCACAAATAACACAAGCCTGGAGGAGTTCTGCTGTGTGGTGGAGTTGCTAATGCTAACGGTTAGCTTCTACTAGCCGAGACGTTCTCTGCTGTTTCCTGGACGCTAAACCAACAACAGCCTTCCTCGTCGTGAGTCAAGATGGGTGAGTCCATGAATGTTAAGTGACAGTGTGACGTAGATCTGTCAGGATTTTAAAATCCTAGAGTTTCACCGTCTGTTTTCTATCAGAAGCTAATGCAGGAGATAGGTGTAGGAGACTATTTCCACATTCAGCCTGCATGTAAAACTCAGAGTGACCGATCATTTTCAAAAATAATTAGTAAAAAATGAATTCTCAGTGAAGGACCTCTTTAAACTCAAAGAGCTGCAAAGCAAGCCGTTACACATTAATTTCCTGAAAAGCAAAGTTGCACTCTGAATCACAGTGGGAGCTGGATTAATGCATTGCATCTTACAGCAGCAGATGGTCTCCTTAAGTTAAAAAAAGTATTAAAAAGCATTTGTGGTTTATTTTTACCTCAGGCTCTGCAGCTCATCCAGAAGGTCTATTGGAATTGAGAACAGGCCATTCAAGGACAAGTCCAAACTCTGAAGACCACCTAAACCCTGTAGAAACATCACATTCATGTTTTTGTGAATAATCCTGTATTTGTTTATATTATTTGGTCTTCTGTGCGTTTTGAAGGGATATTTTCAGAGAATTTCACTGTAAAGTTGATCACATCGTTAAAATGCCCAGTGTGGTGGTTCATATTGTCCTGTTCTTACCTGGAAGAGGTCTATGTCCATCACTGTTAGTGAGTTGTTGCGTAGAGTCAGTCTGGTCAAGTTTGACATGTCTTTAAATAATCCAGCCGGTAAATTATCCAGGTAGTTATTAGAGAGATCCAACTCCTGGAACACACAAAAACATTTTCACTTTTTAAAGTTTCTTTTTTCTTCTTGTTGGAAATAAAATAGCAAAGAAATGTTAATTATAGAGGCCATCAGGCCAGTTGGTTCTGATTGCTCAGCTCAGCTTGCCTGAAATCACTTCGCTTATCCAATTCTGTCCCTGGCTTCATTCTCGTACTCAATCCTTTCTAATTAGTTTCTATCGCAGAATGTGTTTGATTTTTCTAATACGATCACTCGAGACCAGTGTATCAAGCTGAAATTTGCACAGTTTCCACACTCTGACATTTAGTAGCTGTCACCCGTTTTATACGTTCCTGTTGTAGCGTGCCGCTTGACATTACTCTGGGTACAAAACATGCTTTTTGCCATTTTCCAGGAAATTGCAAAGTCTTTAAATGCAACTAAGGATATTTTCAGGTTATGTTTTCTGGTGCGTGCGTTCCTGCAAGTGTGCGTGTGTGTGTGTGTGTGTGTGTGTGTGTGTGTGTGTGTGTGTGTGTGTGTGTGTGTGTGTGTGTGTGTGTGTGTGTGTGTGTGTGTGTGTGTGTGTGTGTGTGTGTGTTGAGTTAGACATGGGTGTCATTACAAAAACCTGAAATCAACTAATTGATCTGCAAATCAAGCTTTCAGAAACACCACAATTCGGTCCGTCTAACCTTTTGGAAGAGTTTTGAACGTGCACACCATTGTTCTTTAGCTCACAAGTGTTGTGCATTCACTTTGATTTCAGAGGAGAAGATTTCAACATCTCCAGATTTCATGAATAAAACCTTAAAAAATATATATATTTTTAAAAAATTCCAAAACACTGAAATATTAATATGCCTTAAACTGATGCACTATTAATTTTTTATTGTTTAATAAAATTAAACCTCTGTGCTTTCAGTGATTCATTAGGATTTTTTTAATTCAGAGGTTTAGTTTAGCAGACGTTTTTAATTCTCACTTTAATATGGCGACGAAGATGAGACAGGGGGAGCTCACAGTAAAATAGTTTTTCCAAATGTCTTTAATTTCTTCTGACTGCTTTGAAGTTGTTCCAGGCTGTGTAAAGGTTGTGATTCAATATTTAGTTTAGTTATAAAGTTTCAAATGTAAGTGATTTATGGGCAGTTTTTGCTAAAATGCCCGCAGGACTATGAGTAGGTCACCTTGAGTAAAAATCTTCCAGAAAATACTTATTTTGATGATTTTTCTTTAAGTTAAGACCATTTTGTTGCTCATTTTAAAATAAAACACATATATTCTTTATGATTTGGGGTACTTCCATCATAGCAGGGCTATGCAGGCAGGATGCAGATGCTGAGCAGTTCTGCAAAGCTTGGAAATTTGTCCTTTTTTTAACTTTAGTTTGCAGAGTGAGATTGGAGATTTTCTGCATTGTGCTCAATAGTAAACCCGTAAGAAGTATCCTGAGGGATATCTACTGTACACTACAGAAAACATCACGCTCCAAAATCAGGAATAAACATCAAATGGTTTAACTGTCCTGATAGAAATGAATAAATGCAAACCTCCAGAGTTGAGAGGTTAGCAAAGGCAGAGGCTCCCAGTGTGGCAAGCTTGTTGTCGGCCAGCAGTAGGGAGCGGCTCCCAGGAGGCAGGAGGTGCATAGGAGGGAGGGAGTAGAGTCCTCGGCCCCCGCAGTCCACCACTAGACTGTCTGACGAGCAGAAACAGGAGGGAGGGCAGGAGGAGGCTGGTAACAGCAGCGTCGCCAGGAGGCTGAGGATGCTGAAGACTGAGAGAGAAGTGAAGATTTAGTTGATCTGCATTATTTGGGTTATCTGCACCGCAGAGAAACTGGAAACTGACAGTAATCTCCCATAATTACCACAGAAACGATGCATCAGAAGAGATGAAACAGAATCAAGAAGCAGAGCTCATAACAGCTCTAACTAGAATACAAAGTAACCCAAATTCATGTTGAGTTGGAACCGTTTTAAAAGAAGGAGAAAGTAGCTCAGCTCTTATAAAACACCTTCTGATGCTGGAGGTGGTTTTAAAAGCTATTTTAGTTCTGGCACCAAGCAGGGAAGCTTCATGTGCAGAAACTTCTACTGAGTTTGAATAAAACGGATATTTTTGTCTTTATTTGAGGGGAAACAGATGTGATAATTAAATCTGGCCGAGTGTTGTTCATTTGAATGGATACAGTCTGCTCCTCATCACACAAAATAAAGAAAAAGCTCAGCTGTCTTTGTATTTTTGCACCTGCACGGGAAATCTTTTCCAATTGTTTCCATTTTGATATGGTTGTTTTACTGCAAGCTGCACTCATTTCCACATTTCCTCTCAGTTTATTATTTTTCTGATTGCGTCAAACCCTTTTTGCAAAGACGATCCAGTTTCCCTCCATTATCTTTTACTTTTTCTTGTTGTGGCTTTATTTACTTCAATATTCTTTATTTTTATTTGCTCTCCTGGCATCTGTCTGTCTTCACACTCTCTCCTTTCTCCCACCAGACTCTCCATATCTCTCATTCCCTTTTCCCTTGGAGTCTCTCAGCACTGCTCTGTATTCCCTCAGTGTCTCGTTACACTGGCTGACTTTGTTTCCAGCCAATGGCTTATCGGCACGACTTTATCTTTCTGTATTTTGCGAGTGGGCATGTGCTTGTGCAGCTGTGCGTGTGTGTGTGAAGCATCCACAAAGCATGATATTAAGAACTACTCAGTCTGAACTCCACACACACACACAGAGGCAGCACTTTTAACCTCCTCATGACACTTTTGGCTTCAGCAAAAGACTCAATCTTTAGTATTTTCTGTGTATTTCCTTGATGTACTTTTTGTTTTTCCTTGCATTTGCTTTCTTAATCATTTTTTTCCTCATAATCCCGATTTCTCATTAATTCACCGGCTAAATAATCTCAAGCGTGATAGTAGCCTTTACTCACCTGTTCCCAGATCAGAGGATATGAGGGATTATTTATTAAATGAGGTGTTTGAAGCGATATTTAGAGTAGCTTCATTTAAATTTAGCATGTTATTGTAAATATAATCCAGCAGTTCACATAGTGATTCTGGGAGCTAGCTTGTTTTACGTGTGAGAAACGTGTCCTGCTTCAGCTTTTCAGCATATTTTTGCACAACAAAAATACCAAACCCTGTAATATCTGAGCTCTTTTCTCTGATTTCTTTCTGGCAGCAGCCTGAAACTGCATGCAACATAAAAACATCTTCCATTTACTCACTTATTTATAAAAAAATAAAGCAACTCTGGGCTCTGTGTTAATCTGAAGATGCTTATTTGCATCAGCCTAGAAATAGCCTCTTTGTTTTGACAGTTCCTGTCAGTCAGATCAGGACCACCCCCAAACTTGTTCCCTTGCATTCCTGCTAAATAAATGTGATTTATTTCCTGATCTTTTTTGATATTATTTCTTCTTCCTGTAATCCTAATCTCTGAGCAAAATGAACTCTAAAAGGTTATTTTTTAGCTGAAATTCCTCTTGTGCATCCTTCGTCTCTCTGAAATGCAATCAGGACTTCCTTCTTGCCTTTTGTCTCCCAGCCACTCTTTATTCTCTCTGTCTGCTCATCCTCACCCCTCACCTCCTTCGCTTTCATTTCAGCTGCAAATATTTAAATATGTATGAGAGATTTAAGCTGCTTTCATCAGGAGAGGGTTTTTTAGACACCCTAAATTTCTCCTGATGGAGTCTCTGTGCAGTTAAACTAAAAAAAAACCCATCAGATTATTTTAACATTAAAGCTCTTCGCGTCGTTAGATATGGTTGTGCTAAATGTCTTTTTCATCTTGTGCACGTTTTCAGGTTTTGACTGAAATAGTGCAGTTAAAGAATGTTTGCATCATTCATTTATTCAATTAAACGCTCTTTTTTTATCTATAGTGACTCAAACAGAATCAAACACACCACATCTTGTTGTCTTGTTGCTGTTTGACAGTATCTCCTAGGCGATGGCTTTTGACACCTTCAGGGCCTCATCTGTCTGTAAGTTTATATCCAGGGGCCTCTGCGTGACATCGGACCCAGCTATGATGTCATCGCCGCCAGCACTTCTGTTACTGAGCCCAGTCGCATGTCACCAAGGCACAGGCTGTTTTCCATGCAAGCGGCAGACCTGCTGCTATCTTGTTACGAGGATGACCAGCTGTCCTCCAGGCAGCAGACTTGATGACCTGTATTTCTTACAGGTGTTCTTACATTGTGTTCTGACCTCAGTCTGTCCTGCTGCTTTTGCAGAGTTTACATTAGGACTCCCCGTACCCTGTTCATTACAATAACACCTTCTTTATATCTGCAGCAATGAGGACGTTATGGTAAAGTTTCACTTTACTGGTCCGGCTACAGTCAAACCCTCATGGTCTCTAATAATGCATTGAGCTACAAGAACCAAATCCTGGATTCGAGTGGCTGAAGTGAGCTTCACTTTGTGAGTGGCTGAGCCTTTTTCAGTTTGGTGAGGAACTCTGAGTAGACCCACTTCTCCTCTATAATGAGAAGGGTCAACTAAAGTGGTTTGTGGATCTAATTAGGATACCTCCTAGTTCCTCTAGTCTGGTGGTTTTCTGACCACATCCCACAGAAGGGGGGTGACCCCAAGACCCAAGATTTACTGGGGGGATTATATATCCTCTCTGGCATGGGAATGCCTTGGGATTCCCAGGGGGAGCTGGAGGGTGTTGTCGGGGAATTGGGTGTAAGGGTTCCCCCGACAGGAAGAAAGATATTGATGGATGGATGCCCAACAGATAGTAGGATGGTGCTGTTGTCACTATCAACTCTCTGACCAATCAGTGAAAAGAGTGTGTGACCATGTTCCTCTCACACTTTGTTGAGATTTAATTTATAGCATTATGCAGGATGCCACTCCTGTCCTGTCGCCCAAGGCGCTTTACAACACACACCCATTCACACACACACACACACACACACTCACACAATAGGAGGTAAAGTGTTTATGCATCAGTGTAACTTACACACATGGATGATTGTTTTCTCAGCAGCGTTACTTCCTTTTACAATCATCGGACAAAAAAGTCATGACTAATCTCTACACTCTGAAATACCAGTTTCACATTAGAACCATCTCGTTAGGCCCTTATTGACGTGATGTTACCATGACAACCGTGATATAACACGGATAAAGAAGGACTGGAGGGAGAGAAGTTTGCTGTTTGCATCAAATTTAGTCATTTAAGCCACATTATCTCTTTTCTGTCACACAGAACCACCGTAAGAGACCCTTTTTTCTGCAGAATAGCGCACAATTGCATACTCACACACAGAAAACCACGTTCAGTTATACACACACCCAAACACACGCTGACAAATTTACAGGATTTAAGGATAGGCAGAGACACGGTGTAGGGCTTTAGGCTGTGCTTCTGCTGACAGTGGAGAGAAGAGGAGAGGAAGTGAATAAATTCTTTATTTTTGTGCATTTCTACCCTTTTCCTTCAGTGGGATTAACATCACTGTTTTACCTTCTTATGTTCTTATTCACTCTTTTTTGTTTTTCTCTCATTCTCCCTTTTCTAATCCCTGTTTTCTGAGTCAGTATTATTTCAACCAGGTAACCTAGGCTGATCTTTCATGCATCCTGTTTTTAACCAACTAATAAGTGTTTTGACGTCCAATGGCATTGATTTTGTGAGTTAGCATTTAAAGAAAACAGGAAATGATCTAAAGAATATTAAGATGTTTTTAGTGCCTCCACCAGATCTGCTGCATATTTCACTGAAAAATGATGTATTTGGTGAATTTTTCTTTGCTTTGTAAACTCTCCACAGTACAAGGTCGAAGACATTCAGATGTATTAGAGAAAAAGAAAAGACATTTACTTTGCAGCGAGACTTGAATAAATTCTGCTGAGATCTATGACAGGTCATAATGCGTTCCCACGCATCCTTCAAACGGTATGGATAGACTAATGAGCTAACACGCTAACAAGCATAAGAAAACATGCGGTAGTTTTAGATGGATAGATGAATGGATCGGTTCTTTATATTTGACGTGCCGCTCTTTTGGAGGTTTCAGAACAATCGGCCAGTCAAAATGGCTAAATCTCAAATGTAATTATCCCAGTAATTTCCTCTGACGTAAGTGAGGAATACAGACATGCAGCTCCTATATTAAAACACAGTAAAGTTTAGCTACGTTAAAGCTTATCGGTCTTGGGGTAAGTCTAGGATTGCTGTGAGATAAGTAAAAAAACTGTGATGATGCTGTTTGTGGTGCAAATGATTGTTCACAGTTATCCTTGCCAGCGTTCATTAAAACATCCACATTTCTGCTAAACTGGAATTCATGATCATAAAGAAAAGAGAAATGTGTGCTTGGTTTTCCACTTGCGTCACAGCCCTTTGGTTTAAAGTGGCACTTTACTCATATTTTTAATACATCTGCAGTGGTCTCTAGTAGGAATGAATGCTTTGTAAGTCGTACTCTGGGGATGAAAAACTCTGGTGCACCTGTTTCAGGAACTAGAAGTGATCAGATCAGAGTTGAGCTTCAGACGGCAGGATTTGGAATGTTCCATCCATCCATTTTCTTCCGCTTGTCCAGAGTCGGGTTACGGGGGCAGCAGCCTAAGCAGAGAGGCCCAGACGTCCCTCTCCCCAGCCACATGGGCCAGCTCCTCCGGGGGAATCCCAAGGCGTTCCCTGGCTAGCCGAGAAACATAGTCCCTCCAACGTGTCCTGGGTCTCCCTTTGGGTCTCCTTCCAGTTGGACGTGCTGGAAAACCTCACCAGGGAAGCGCCCAGGAGGCATCCTGACCAGATGCCCGAGCCACCTCAACTGTCTTCTCTCGATGGGGAGGAGCAGAGAAAACTCATTACGGCCGCTGGTGTCTGCAATTTTATCCTTTCAGTCACTACTTAAAGCTCGGGACCATAGGTGAGGGTAGCAACGTAGATTGACCGGTAAATCGAGAGCTTCGCCTTCCAGCTCCGCTCTCTCTTCACCACGACAGATCGGTCGCCCACATCACTGTACAGTAGACGCAGCACCAATCTGCTTATCGATCTCCCGCTCCATCTTTCCTCACTCGTGAACAAGACCCCAAGATACTTAAACTCCTCAACTTGAAGCAGAACCTCATCCCTGATTTAGTCTTATTTCCTGATATGTGGACATCTCTCCTCTGATTGGCTAACAGCAACACGACACTACCACTGGCTCTGTTTGCTTTGCAACGTTGGTGTTTTATCTCCACAAATAACACAAGCCTGGAGGAGTTCTGCTGTGTGGTGGAGTTGCTAATGCTAACGGTTAGCTTCTACCAGCAGAGACGTTCTCTGCTGTTTCCTGGCCGCTAAACCAACAACAGCCTTTCCCGTCACGAGTCAAGATGGGTGAGTCCATGAATGTTAAGTGACAGTGTGACGTAGATCTGTCAGGATTTTCTAATCCTAGCTATTTTCTATCAGAAGCTAATGCAGGAGGTAGGTGTAGGAGACTATTTTCATGTTCAGCCTGCATGAAAAACTCAGAGTGACCCATTACAATCAGAAATAGTAATTTAAAAATGTTATTTCAGTGAAGTACCACTTTAAGGCCATTTCTGAAGCACAGCTTTTTCTAAAATAAACACAATAAACTGTATTTTATCATTGGAGAACAAAAGCCACCTCTAATGAGAAGCCCACACGATAAAACATTAAAATCATTTTGGAGTTTATAGAGTTTCTGCAGAATTATGAAACAATTTTAGAAGACAGACAAGAGTTGGGAACAAATTTTCCACTCAGTTGCACTGTTGATCTTCCTCTGTAAGTAAAAGCTACTGAACGCCTGCTTGAGTTTGCCAGAGGCTTGGGCTAGTTGGCCAACAAGCCGTTACGTTTCCACATCTATGTAACAGCATGCAGCGGGATCATGCTCCATACCAGCCCTAATGCTGCACACAGTCGTGTCAAAGTGCTTTGGCTTAATGCAAAGCAGGGTTGGATATTGTCACCAGCTCTTGTTCTACCACCATCTTGATAAATTAAATCATTTCAAAAATAAATATATATATTTTCAGCCTCTGCATGCGTAATCAGGGTTAAAGGGAAGGGGATTGCCATGCAGCAGAGAGCCAGCCTGTCATAATCCCAACCCGAGACTCAGTTCTTGCAAGGTCAGTGTAATCCCCATCATAAGCACTCTAACCACTCGCCTACTGCACCAAATTAAACTTTTTTTAATGACCCGATATTACCTGTAAGTGCTCGGCTTATAGTTTACAGTCTCCGAGTTTAAGAGGATGTATATGCGCTGTGATGGCTCAGCTCCAAACCGTATGCTGCTCTCTTACTCACTAGACTGTATTACGGCCACTGAGCATAATGCTAAGTCATTATTTGGCTCCATTTCAAACCAAATGTTGCAAAGCCAGACTGCAATACATCCCTGTCGAAAGCCAAATCCTAACTGCCCTCACTCTCTCTGCATCACTCTTTCATTAGCGGCGATGCACCGAGCTGTTGGAGTCTGAGATGCTCAACACAAACTCGTTTGTTTTTGTGAATACAAATTATCTCGTTTTTGCTTGTGCACAAATACGTGTGTGTTTGTGTGTGTTAGATAAGACAGTATGCTGGGATCAGGAGTGCCTCAAGGCACCATATGGTCTCTGTTCTCATCTCCAGCTTCTCCTTCATCCTGACTTTCTTCTCCCTTAAACTGCACCGCTTTGATCTCACACTCATCCTCCTCTCCACTCCCTGTTGCTTCTGGCTTTTTTTTCTTGTCACTTGTGTATTCTTTTTGGTATTTTCTGCTTCTTTGGTTTTATGAGAGTTTCGCATCACTTTGCAACATAATACCCTCTAATTTAATTGGAATAGCCCTTTGGAGAAAAAAGAAGTTTGGGGTGATTGGATCGCTGAATGTAAATTGGGTTTCATGTGTCCCTATGAATGTTTCTGAGAATAATGTGGAGCAAAACAGAAAACACTGAACTTTAAAATAATCCCTAACTAAAATAATCTGTTTCTGTAGAAAAGGTTCATAATTATTTAAATCATCAGAATTGAAATCTGATCAAATTTGACATATTTGTCTAATTTACTTGATATAAATGGTAAATGGCCTGTATTTGATATAGCACCTTCCAGAGTCCTAGAACCCCCCCCCAAGGCGCTTTACAACACAATCAGTCATTCACCCATTCACACACACATACACATCCTGGTGGTGACAAGCTACATTGTAGCTACAGCTGCCCTGGGGCGCACTGATGGAGGTGAGGCTGCCGTACACTGGCGCCACCGGTCCCTCTGACCACCACCAGCAGGCAATGTGGGTTAAGTGTCTTGCCCAAGGACACAAAGACAGTGACAGACTGAGCGGGGCGCAAACCTGTGACCTTCCAATTGTGGGACGGGCACTTAATTCCTCTGCCACCATCGCTCCATCATTCATTGATGAATGGATGATGTTGTAATAATAGATTTTATAAATTGTAATTATCTTCCCCTTTTTTATTTGAGTTCCCACAAATTAATGTCACACTTAACACTTCATTCAATTTGAAAACGTTTCATTATTGTGAGATTTTCATGGGAAAAATTCCTATCTGTCAAATTCCAGATTAATTTAATCCACTTTGATTCCACAATGTCAGTTCTCTCATTTTTGTGATATCACGCTTATCACTTCCTTACATTTAAGTTATTTGACAAATTCAGTAAAAGTGTTCATGATGATGTATTTAAAGTGCAGGGAATAAATTAATTTAATAATTTTTCATAATAATTTTAGATTTTAGATTCAATAAAATGCACTTTAAGTTTACAACTTTCAGACAAAAGGAAAATATAATTTTTATAACTTAAATCATGAACTTTCATCAAAGGCTTTAAGAATCTTTGCACACAGAAAAACGTCGATTCCGATTATAGAATTAAGGCAACTGGAACTGAATACAATGATCCGAAGACGGCTGAAGAAAGTGTAGAGGGCTGGAACAGATATGAGCGGCTGAAATGGAGACAAGCCCAGCGGTCTACTGGGAGGTATTGACTTTGAGGTTGTGTGTGGGTGTGTGGAGGTTCTGACAGATAGTGTTGCCCTGTTATTAAGTGTCCCTGGTGTTACCGCGCCAGTTTGAGGGGGCGATTCTGCAAGACACCTCTTGAACAACAAAATCCATCCACTCCTTCTTTCCACCAGGAAGATCCCTGATTTTTTTTGTTAAAGTGCAAGAATCATTGATTTTATGCAGGGGAGACGGTGTGAGTTTGCAGCGCGTGTGCTTGTGTCGCACGAGATGTAAAACTAGTGAAAGGGAGAGAATGCTTGTCCAGTTGTGGGAGAATTATCTCTTAGATAGCAGAGTTTATCATCTTTCTCATCTAATCGACAGCTCACACGCGCTCAGCGCTGTGCCTCTGGACTTGGGTTGGATTTTTGTTTTCAGACTGTCCACCAATAGAATGAAATGAGCAAAAAGGGGAGAGATTGTAGGCTGAAAGCAAAGAAGTGACAGACAGAAAGAAGAGATACGTGTTTCAGGCCGAGTTCTTATGTTACCAGAGAGTCGTAGATGAGGCATTTAAAGGTTAAGTAAAGTTCAAGGGCCCAGGGTGTGAACTCTGACAGGGACCCATGAGGAGAATCATATGACAACATAACAGAGAAATGCAGAGATTTTGTTTTTTCTTAAACCCTGAATTCAGGTTATTGGTGAAGAAACGATAGAAAAAGAAAAGATGAAGAGGAAATGGAATTAACTTTAACTGCTTTGCATTTTCCATTTAATGTATAATGAGGAAAGAACAGACTGCTCTGATACATCTCCGTTCTCCGCTTCCCTCTGTGTTTTGTTTCTACAGACGGCCATAATACATACAGTAATTTGGGATTTTACCATCTGATTTGGCACATGGACTCAGTGTGTGTGTGTGTGTGTGTGTGTGTGTGTGTGTGTGTGTGTGTGTCTCTAATCATGCTGGGTATGCTAACATTAGCAGCTGTCACAACAGACAGCGTTCCTGCTTTCATGCACAGCTAGCAGTACAGCCGAGTCGAGCAGGAACAGAACATTTTTACTGCTCTTCTTTTAAATTTTGCCTACTCACCAGGTCCGGGTAGGCCATGGCCCCCAGGGGGGTGGGTGTGAGGGGGCATGACACAGGGCTCTGCGGCCTTCCTCTGTCCGAGGAGCGGGGCGGTGAAGAGGGTCAAGCTGCCATGCCTGCAGCCTCCTGTGGGACGGGGACTGAGAACAACTGCAGCAAATCACCTGAACAGAGGAATAAAAGAGGAGCAAAAATGTCCCAGTCACAACCAGAATGTAGTCTTTACTGCAGTGTCACACTTTCTCACACACTCATACACACACATCCTCGCATGCACACACAATGCTGTTTATGCAAATAGCCTTAAAGGTGAAAGTAGGAGGAGTGTGTGTGTCTGCGTGCATGCGTGCGTGTGTGAGAATATCTGCATGCACAAAGTAAATGTGTATTTTTGTGTCTACATCCTGTGTTGTGTGTGTTTGTATGTACGAAAGCATCACCGACAGACCCTCCGGTATTTCACAGTCATGAATAATGAATGTGCGCGTGTGTGTGTGTGTGTGCGTGCGTGCATGCATGTGTGTGTGTCCTTAGTAGTTAGCACAATCAGTGTGCCTTTAACACAGACAGACCTCCAACAGCAGCCGCCCCAAAGGCACAGACACCAATAAAGGAAAACAAGAGTTGAGAATGAGGACAAGAAGACATTTAAATGAAAGCATAGAAAGAAAAATACACAGAGAAGAGAGCGACGTGTGGAAAGTAGTAAGGTGACAGAAATAAATACCATGAGAGTAAAGTACAGTTTATACACTCTGCACCGCAATGCAGAAAAAAAAATCTTCAAAATCTCAAAAATTCTTTGCTGAGTCTGAAAAAAAGAGTCAACTCAAGAAAAGCTGAGCAGACTTATGTTCCTGAAAAAATAACTTTTTTTTTAACCCCATCTGTCGGTGTGGCCAGCTGGCATCTTAATTTGAAGTATTTATACAAATAAAACCACTTTAACATAATTAGTGATCATTTCACTGAGAAACCCGCTTTGCCTCGGGTCTAACTGCATTAAGGAATATTAAGATGTTTCAGTTTATATTGTGTTATCTGGTTTGCAGGCTCGACTGGAGCTAAGCCCAAACAACAGGTGTTATCGTTGATTGGTAGTAATTGTAAAACAGTCATCTTGTTGTGACGTAAGTCCTGTAAGGAATTATCATAGGAGTCGCTGTGTTTGCTCCTGATGCTGCACAAATATTACAGAGGGTTGTTTCACGCCCTGAGGGCCAATCAGAGCAAAGTTTGGAAGCTGGAGTTCTCCTGCAAGAAAAAAAAGCCTTTTCTGTAACCAACGTCAAACCAAATCAACATCTTGTGAAAAATGGCACTAATCAGACTAGAATGCTGTTGGGTTGTTTGTTTTTTATGATTTTGTCGCTGGCTGTTTGTGCCAAAAACCTGAAACCGTCTTTCTTCTGCAGAGTTCATTTGGCTGCTGAGTTGACTACAGATGAAGTGTGTGTTTGTTCTGGTTTCTAGACGCATGCTGTGTGCAGTAATTATGTAAATCTGCACCTGTGCCACCTTAAACAGGCAGAGAAAGGTAGAATAAGGGGTGACAGGTTAGTATAAGTACATTTATTTAAGTTACTGTAAAGTTTAATTTATATACAGACATTCATCAATCAGTCGGGATTGTCAGTTGGTCATTTACAGCTGGTTAAATATGGAAATTAGAGGAATAGATAAAAATGAGCTGAGAAAGGAAAGAAGGTGTGGAAAAGAAAAGTGATGAAAGGATAAAAAGAAAAATATTGAAGAGGCAGGAAACCCCAGAAGGGGAGGGGAGGACATTATTCTCTTGAGTGTGTGTGTGTGTGCGTGTGTGTGTGTGTGTCATTCTCACAGCTTTTCCAGTGCTTATTCTTTAGATTTAATATTATCTCCCCTTGTCTCCAGCATTTATGTTTTATCTGGCCGTCATTTCTTTAACCATCAGTCTTCATTACTGTATGTTTCTGCTCATCGCTCTTATTCATCCCGTTTCTCCGTCTGAGCGTCTTCCTTTCCTTGACAAACAGCAGAGACATGGATCAAGGATGCTCCACAGATGGATTTCCTGCATGTGATTAAAGTCACATTAGCTGAGCTCCACTGGGAAATTTCACTTCTTCTTTCTGAATGAGCTCAGAAACTTTGATTAGAAATGAAGGGTGATTGAGGAATTCCTCTAATCTAGAGTTGAACATGTTATTTATTTGTTTTTATTTACTTAGAAGAGCTGTTGTTGTCTTTTGGAGTTGGCACAGAGGTGATGATGAAATCATCTGAGGGTGTAAAATCTACACAAAGACCTACTTGTGTGAGCACACGTGTAAATACGTGATGCTGGAGTGGCCTGGCATGTTGGAGAATCAGTAACACCACCTCTGCTTTTCTTATCTCCCCTTTCTCCATTTTCCACTTAAGCTTTAGCTGTGCACAATGTTTACACCTGCTTTAACCTGCATGTGGGCCGAGACAAAAACAAACACCTCACTGTAGTTTCCATTTATTTAACATAATGAAATATTTCCTTTGACAAATAAGTGTATTCTGCACAAGTGTGTGTGTGCATGTGTGTGTTTTCACAGTATTTGTCCTGACAAGTCTGTGTGTCCTGATTAACAGCTTTTAATCATTAAGGCTGGAGTTCTGCCCTGATTGCCTTCAAGTTAAAGTACAATCGGATGCATGTGGCTGGCTGTGTGTTTGTGCTGCAGAAATTCATGATAACTAACAGGTCTAGATGTGTTCATTATTATCGTGTGCAGCAGTATCAGCTACAAGCAATGGCAAGAAGATGCAGCCAGGCTTCCTAAATCAATTTTTATTTATTATTGTACACAGAAGAGGGGAAAGACTCTGCAGTAACACACACACGCACACACACACACACACACACACACCAAAACAGAGCTTGATAAATACAGCCACATATGCGCTGACAGCCACCCGCTGCACAAGAGCGTGTTTTACCACCAACAGGGACTGGTCAGGTGGTAGATACCTAAACATGTTATAAATATGTTTGTTTTTGTTTTGAAATATTAGACTTTAAAATTGAAATTTATTTTAGGACCGTCTCCTTCATCTCTGGTTCGACACAGCAGGCTATCTGTATTAGGATGGGCATTAGAGGGATTTAGATTTGGCGTTTGACTGCTATTTTTAATTACAAGTATCTTCCTGCCATTTTAATTACATTTAATGTCGAGTTTATTTGTCATGACAACAGTTTATACACTTTTTCATCAACATCAGCTGGAGGAAGTGCAGTAGTTTGGATTAAATTGTGTTATTTTTGATAAAATGCTTTATATAAATGCTAAACAAAATGAGTTTAATGGATGGTTTCACTTAAGGTTGTAGACAAATTACTACACAAAGCATGTAATCAGTTATTTGTTTCATCTAGAGCGATGTCAGAGTGGATCTACGTTATGTGACAGATAGCCAAGTTGCAGACAGAGGCATGAAAGCCTCGGGGACATCAGGCTGACGAGGCCTCGTGCTCACTTCATCATCACGCTGCAGCCTCAGCGAGCCAAGCACTTTCACATCACACCTTAGAAAACAGTTCATGAGTTAACAAAGTGTCATGCTGCAGTTTCAAAAAATGCTTCAAACTGAGAATCAACGCCTTTTAATAGCTCCAGTCAAAGATTTTAAATGGAATAAAATTACATAAGAGTGTGAAGGTCGAACTGAAAACAGAACCAGCTTCGTTACATTAACTTAGTGCAGCTTTAACCAAGAGCCAAGTTTCTATAAAAACACAGATTGCACAAGTTTTATGTGTTGTTTAACTAATGCATCAAATATGTGTTAAATGGATTTTATTCCTAATTTTACACCTGTTGTTGCCCTTGCACCAGTTGCACTGCAACGTAACACTGTAATGTGAAGCAGTTTTGACGTGCGGCCAAAGTCAGACCTGCAGATAACATGACAAGGCAAATGGATGAGTGGCTGAGCTGAATAGGAAGTCTGGCTGGACCTCTGGCTAAAAATTTATATTAGAGATACTTGCAGAGTAGTATCTGAAGCCGACATGATCCCTAAAGACTATACCAGGAGTTTCTGATCAAATAGTTTTTGCAGAACTTTGCAATTTGCTAAAGAGCATAATAATCGTTTTCATGAATCTAAAAGTTGTGTTTCAAGCAAATCCAAACATTCCTGCCATTGTGCATTTGGTTTATGTTTTCTATGTCCAGGAAACAGCCAAAACGCTGACATTTCACGCACCTACTCCCTCACAGCGTGCACTTTGACTCAAATGACTTCATATTTGTAAAGAAAACAAGAGCATGAATCATTTTGTGGTGTTAAACCCAAACAATCTTCAGTGTCAGTCACAAACTGAGATAAAGAGCTGAAATGCGTGTGTGCATGCGTGAGAGAGTGATGAAAATCCAACTAACACCCCCTATAGACTTACCTGTTCACCAAATGTTTCAGTCAGTAGCAGTATTGCAGCTTTCCGTCATCGCCCATTCATCCACAAATTCTGTTTGAAAAACAAAAGATCACGAATTTCCCAGAGGACAAAACATCGAAGCAGAGCTGGTCATCCATACGTTGTGGTCAAAGGAAAATCGTGGGAATAATCCTTCCTTCAGTACGGGCGCAAAACCCCAATGAATTGTGAAAAAGGAGGGATTGTTTTCAAAAATAGAGGGATTGTAGGAAAAAAACGAGGTAAAGAGAGGCTTAGAGGAGTGAAGGGAGGATAAGATCCTTAGATGGAGAAGGCTGGAGATGGTTAATCCTTTCCTTCTGATCTTTTCCCTGTGTGAATGACACGTCCAGCGCTGTCCTGCTCGCTGGCTTGTGCGCTGCTGTGTGTCTGAGAGGCGTGAGTGTGTGTGAAAAAGAAGGGGAGCGTGTCTGAGAGAGAGAAAGAGCGACAACGGCATTAGGTTGCTGGCGTCATGCGCTTCGCCTTTTCTGTGTGTCGCTATGTTTGTGATTCCAGCTCTCAGCACGCGTCCCAGTGTGTGTTTGAGCGTGTTTCCCGTGTGTGTGCGTGTGTGTGTGTGCTTTGTCAAATATAGTAACATTAGTGCATGCTGCCTGTGTCTGCCTGCAGCTCTCCAGCAGTGACAGAGGGAGGACGAGGGAGGTGGAATACAGAGCGAGAGATAATGCGAAAGAGTGAAAGCCGAGAGAGGGATGAGGGGAATAGGAGGGGGAGGCAGGAGTGGGAAGCAGGGAGAGAAACGGAGAGGAGGTTCGTCAAAAAATAAAAAGGTAAGAGGGAGATGAGGTTGAAGGAGTGAAGGGGAGATGCGTGATAAGAGGAGGAGGAGGAGGAGGAGGAGGAGGAGGGAGGAATCCGCTGATTTCAATGTAGATGAGAATCTCCCTCTGCCACATGGGCTTTTCTCTTCCCTCCATTTATTTTTGCTTTTTTTCTGCTCACGTCTCCCTCACATGCCTTTCATTTTCCTTCTGTTCCCTGTGGCATCTCTTGGAACGCTTGCCTTTGTGTGTGTGAGTGTGCCGGCACACACACACATGCACGTCCACATACAATATACTGTTATATTATTATACCATGAGGATAAAGCGTGATCCTCCGGAGATAAAAGCAACACATTTTAAATAAACAGTTGGGTTAGGGATTATTGTTTTTGGTGAGGGATGGAAGGTGTGTAAAGAGGTGTGTGTCAGGGGAGTTATGAATTGATCAGGGGGGTTTTGTTTGCACACACACCATATAATTACTTGGCTGCTCTTCCTTACATGGAGTGAATCATAGCTGACACACACACATACACATTATGCTGTTAATGAGCGTGTGAATCACTTGACACAGTTGGCAGCAGTTAAACGAAAGACGACTGTTTCCGTGATGAAATGAACCAAAACTATTCATCCATACTGGTTTTTAAAGGTGTTTTCATCCAGGTGTTTGCTGCTTCTTTTTCACGGATTCACCATGAAGTCAGAGTGACGTTTTTGCTAAATCGGTTTGGTTTTATGGGCTGATCATCAGCCAGATGGCTGACATTCAACCCCTCTAGCAGCACTCATGAAATGTCCTTGAGTGAAACTTCAGTTGCTGCCAGCCTTGAGGACGTTGTCATGTGACTGATCTTAACCTCTGACCTTCCTGTTATAAGTGTTGTGGGGGAAAAAATACATTTTAAAGGAACAATATGCACATTTTTCATATTTTAAAATAATTTTCTTGAGCCAGTATGTGCTAAAATGACCCTTTACCAGGGTTAATGAAATGTCAACGCCCTCTGTGGCCAGAATACCGCATTTGCAACTTTAGAGTGGCGGGCCGCTCCCTGCTGGAGCTGAGAATCCTGGCGCTGCAGTCTGCTTCCTGCATGTTTCCTGCATGTTTTAGATCGTGAACACAGCTGATTAGTTTGATTTCGTGATGAACCGCTCCTGTAGACACTAATGAAGGCTGAGGAGACATTTAGGCTGTTAGATTAAGGTGTTAAAAAGACGAACGCACAGCGACGAGATAAGTTTTACTTTTGCTAACAAACACTAGGGGGTGCTAAAACAAGCCAAAACTGCCTAGTGTTCCTTTAATGAATTAACAACACAATTTATTGGTTTTTATGACACCTAACCTCATTTTTAATATGATTTTCTGTTAAATTCTGCACCAAATTTGTTTTATTTTAAACATAAGGTACTTGTCAGCTGCTAAGCTGGAGGTTTTAAATCCAACCGTAATGACTTTAGGTGCCCAAACCTAACTAAAATGTCAGTAAATAATATTAAAAAACTTTAGTTGCACACGTAATTATTTTGTATTGCTGAGACACTCAGCACTAAGATCTGTAGGGGAACAAAGGGAGGTTTTTCCTATCAAACTGGTTTTAGTCAGAAAACCAATTTTGGTCAAACTCTAGATTCCAGTGCTCCTTTAGCACCATTTCCTGAATCAGAGTAAAGAATCCATTTCATCAGAGACTGATGAGAGACGAGTAATGAATGAAATATAGCTAATATAGCTAATAAAGTTATAGATGAAGTCAAACCGAATTAGTGGTGGATGTCATGAGCACATTCTTTCTGCTTGTTTCGATATTTCCAGCCACATCGTAATTCTCCACACAGAGTTTAGCAGAATTTTAAAAAAGTATTTTCAGTGTAATTCATGTTTCTTGTCAGGTATTTTAAAATAGCCTGCTGGTGTGTGTAAATCCTGCTAGAGAGTGTAACGTTTGTTTAGTGGATAAAGAATGACTGTTTATGGTTCAGCACCATGGACAGCTCACAGATGATCTAGGAAAACAATAATAATGTCTTTAAAGAGACAGTGTGTAGTTTCCTGGAGATAGGGGGCAGTACATACATTTCAGGGTAGTTTTACACCATATTGTCGTGCATGGTGTCTAATATGGCATCCCCCAGAGACTTAGACTTGCACCATATGTATTTTAGACCCGCTTTTTATGGTCATATATTACGAAGCCGCCAATATTTTTCAACGACTGGACATCATTTTATTCATTTTCAACAACATTTCGATGGATATTTCCAGAGATGAATGGTAAATTCTACACATTGTCACTTTAAAGATAAGTGGCAGGTGTGTGATTCCTGTGATTCTCAAGCTGCTTGTTTAAAAAATTCATTTTTAACTTCAAACAATTTTTCAAATCCTGTTCAAGTGAGATGAAATGTCAGAAAGGTTTTAGTGAATCAGCTTCGCCTGATTAGCAGCTAATCTGTTTATGACAAGTTCATCTTTAGTGATGTAGACTGACTGTTTTGATAAACAGTAACACACACGCACACACACGTGCACACACACGTGCACACACACACACATTTTCGTACAGGTCAGGTAAAACTGTAGACTGGTCCTGTTGCAGAGACACAAACAGTCGGATCATCGGCTCTGGTTTCCTGTCCAAACGCTGGCACTGGTTTATGAATCCAGTTCTTGGCAAACAGAAACCGCGTTTAGCTGCCAGTAGAGCTTGCCAGTGCGACTAAAATGACTGAAATAACAATAAAGCTTCAATATGCTGTCATGCATAAAAGTTCTCTTTTGTTGTTTGCTGCGTTTTGAAGTGTGACTGCAGTGGTTATATCATTTTATCTGTGTGTGCTTCTGTGTGTGCACATGCTTGTGAGTGTATCCCAAAATGGTAATCCGTGCTCTAATTAGTGATTTAGTCCCGCCTCTTCAGAGTGCCAGTTAGAGATGAGAGTTGATGCTGCAGAGATTTTAATGCCAGACTCATTTTGGTGGAAATTAAGAGACACTTGTGTGTTTCAGGTGATGCAGGTTTGTAACTTTATTTTCATTTGGCTGCTCTGAAACTCTGAAAATGTCTGTGACATAAAAAATCGTGTTCTCTGTTTATGGTTTCTAGCCTTTGGACACATTTCAGGTCAACATTAACTCTGTATTTCCAGTCACCTTGCAGTTTGCGGCAGCTGAAACGACTGAAGCCTGTGATGTAACCTGAATGCAATCAGCAGTGAATGGAAAGAACAAAAACATCTTTCATGCATCAAGTCCATCTTTGTCATTAAGCTCTCGCTCTGACGTCTGGAAGCATAGCGGTCACTGCTTTTGCTTTAATGTGAATTATGTAAATCATCTTTGCTTGTTCTGCTACTCAGGGCTGCACTTTGCTCCTACCTTCATAAAAGCCACATGTATATCCAAGTTTTGACTCTGGATAGAAAAGCTTGATGTCCATCAAAGCCATGAGTCAACCTTTAGGGCTTTGGCAGAAGGAGCTCCTGCCACAGCAGCCACAAGTGCCAGCGCCTCCTGCCAAGGCGCTTTTTTTATAGTTTGGTTGCATGAATGATTCAGGAAATATGCACTAGGAAAAATTATTAGTGGCATTTGTTTAAATCAAGAATGAGAATTTATAACCGTTGTGATTTATTACATAAACCCAGCATTTCACTTTCAGATATATTTATAGCAGAGCCACAGGAATACTGTTTTATTTATTATCCCAGATCTGTGATTAAATTCCTGCAGTCCTTGCTGGCTTTTGCTTCCAATTCTGATGATATATGAATTTAGACTCAGCCTGCTGCCGTCATTATAAGCTGCTTTAAATGGATGATCAACACCACCCCCTTTCTTTCTTTCACAGAGTATCCTCTTACTCTTTATCTCTCTTTTCCTTTGTTTTCTCCACTCAACCATGCGCCTCCTTTGCTTTGTAATTAACTTTGCTACTTGGTGAGTGTCAGTAGTGATGAATTGACTCAAGGCGTTGTATTAAAACCCTCTTTTGGTCAGGAATCTTTGCTTCTATTCTAGTTCCTGCAAAGGCCAAGTACAGAAAAGGACATTTTTATTTGTTTATCATGCTAACTCTTCTTATTTGTTATTTTCTTTCTATCGACCACACATCAAACTGCAAATTAAATATACATATCTGAAGCAGTTATTCTAAGAGATGCATCTGTGGCCTAAATTTGATCCGTTTTTTTCTGCCTTGCAAAAATAATTTAAAGTGTCAATAAAAAAATATGAATGCAAGTTTAATCATCCAGTCTTGACCTTATGATTTAACTTCATTTATTGCAGAATCTTTCCCCATCTGTTGCTTAATAACTGAGCTGTTGTCCACTGCAGGTTTCAACTTCAGGTGGATGAGAGCTGACGTTTGCTGCTCACTTGTAAATAAAATGCTGTTGAAAAAATCTAAACAGTTTTCCACAATTTGTTTAAATAACCCAAAAATGTTTGTAACATTTTGAGGAGCAAATGAAATATAGGGCAGTGGTGCAGTGGTTAGAGCTGTTGTCTTGCAGAAATGAGGTCCTGGGTTTGCATCCCAGCCTGGGGTCTCTCTGCATGGAGCTTGCATGTTCTCCCTGTGCATGTGTGGGCTCTCTCCGGCTTCCTCCCACAGTCCAAAAATATGACTGTCAGGTTTATTGGTCTCTAAATTATCCTTAGGTGTGTGTGCATGGTTGTTTGTCCTGTGCGTGTTGCCCTGCAATGGACTGGCAACCTGTCCAGGGTGCACCCCGCCTGCATGCCCAGAGACTGCTGGAGATAGGCACCAGCCCTCCGTGACCCTGTGTGGATAAGCGGGTATAGAAGATAGATGGATGGACATAAAATATATTTTAATTCCTCCTCTAGAGCCTAAAAAGTTTTTTACTTTTTTTATTTCAGTCTGAGTTTTTCTCATATTTCTCATAAATTATATTTAAGCTTTATAAAATAATACATCAAATTAAAGATCGTTCAGGTTTTACCAGCATGATAGTGTCATCTTCACCTTTTACCGCACGTGCAACGCAAAAATAATGCAAAATATCTACAGTAAAATCACATGTGCTCTCATAAATTAAGTTTTTGGGGATGTTCATGGATGCATTTGTTCTGAAATTTTTATATTAGGTGGAACATAAAGGTTGCATCTTTACAGGAAAACTCAGTTTAGGAGGACTTGTGTTTGTTGCATTTTTCTCCCAGTGTCCAATCTGTCACAGCACAATAATTTAAGTAGTTTGGTCAACGGATTATGATGTATTTTAGGTTGACACACACACACACACACACATACAAACTCACTTAAGGTTTATTCCCTCTGAGAGCCTCATTAATTTAGCCAAGCTGATTTGTTCTGAAAAGCGCCAAATTCGTCACAGATAGACAGATGGTGGAGGGGGATTTCCTAGAAGAGAGGAAGAGTGCTGGGCAACACAGAGATGGATGTGAGACATGGGATAGGAGAGAAAAATGAAGGCAGGAAATGGGTGAAATAAATTTTAAAACACAAACCTAAACTCCTTTTGGCTCCTTTTGAAGAAAGATTACCACCTTTATAACATTAATTACAGGGGGAAGTAAAGCAGTTTGCATCAGTTTTCTTAATCTCTCTCACACACACACACACACACACACAGGAACATGTTTTTTCTCCAGTCTCTCCACTATGAATGATTTAGTGAGTGTGCCTCTAACAGGCCGCTCGAGAGGGCTCAGAAACTAGGTTAACTTAAGGTATTCTCCACTTGCTTAAGAGGCCCACACTTCTAATGAATGTCAACAGCATTTATTTTTATTTATCAGACGCCGGTCATTTAACTCCATCAGTTCTGCTCTGACACCTTCAGGTTCTGATGGCGATCTATTCTAGGCGCGCCTCGCTGGGCTGCCCAACCAAACAAACAATTTTGTCTTCAATCCTCTGTTTAAATATAATTTTTTTTTAGAATCTGATGCTTTTATTTTAGAGTCCCTACTTGAGAGGCTCTCCAGTAAATATTCCCTGCCTTATCAGGCTGTATAATTAAAAGCTGGTTCGTCTACGACACGTGCCACCCTTCTGCACTTTTAATTAAAAAATGATCATGTGGTTGTGCTCGTACACGTGCCTCTGTTTGCATCCTCAGCATCCAAAAAGTTGTGCAAGATAAAGTGAGAGACGCTCCTATTGAGAGAGGAGGAGAGAGACTATGGTGAGACAGAGGGGAGGACAAGGAAAAGGAGGTTGAGTCATCATCATTTCATCCAATCACCTCACTCTGCCTGTTGCTTTGGTAACGTGATGTCAGTGCAGCCTCCGTCAGCTCCGGGGAGGTTAGCACAGAGGTGTGTGAGGTCTCGTGCCACTCTCTTGGAGTCACTAAAAACTAACCGTGGCACAACTTCAGGGGTTTGATTCTTTTCAGATGTTAAATGAGACGTGCATCCGTGTGTGTTTTATTTGGGTGCATGCATTTGAACGATTTAAATGTGTGCACATATACTTTAGTGTTGCAGGTACGTATAAATCAGAATTTGCAAGCACTCCTAAGTTTGTTGCCTGGCAACTTTAGTTTTATTTATCACGAGTCTGCAGAAGCTTTAGTGAACACCACTGCCTTCGGGCAACAAAAAAATAGTCAGTTTGGTGTTTGAGTTGCAAAGGTCTTTGTTTGAGGGGCATGTTTATATATTTTACTTTCTGGATTGAAAAAAATGAAAAAGCATGCAGGAGGAAGCAATATTAAGATTAAAGCTGCCTTTGCGTTGATGTCAGTGATCAAACATGACAGGAGTCTGTGTCTCAGGCCTCATGTGAAGTCATTTCCTCCAAGGTTTCTTTCTGTAGCAGAATAATATAAAATAAAGCTGTTTTGAGATTCTGGACTTTGCTGTTTTTGAACATGTCACAAGAACTTACATTACCTTGAAAAAGACAGATTTTTAATAGGAGACCTGAAAAATAAAGAAAAAGTTCTCTGAACCGTTTTTTCTGTTCCGTCTTCTGATGAATGTTTGACATTTGCAGCGACGAGCTGAAATTATGTTTGTGAGACCGACAGGAGGAAAAAGAACACAAATGGCATTTGTGAGCAAGGAGAGCTGTAATCTGTTTGTGTCTATCTCACTGTCTCTCTGACAGCTCTGACGTGCACGAGTGTTTGTACAACACTGAGCGTATCTGTACAAATAAACAGAGGAGAGTGAGGCATGGAGGAAAAAAGGCATAAGTGTTTGACATCTGTTCAGATAAACTGTAATCTTGTTGTCCACAGTCGCTTCAGATAAATCACACTCGCTTTTAAGACTTCAAACGAGGCTCTAGAGCTTTACAGCTCACATTTGAGGAATGTTTCATTCTTCCGTCCCATAATGCACTAAAAAACTTCAAATCTGTTTAGAAACATTTAAAAATAAGTGAGAATACTTTTGTTTGGTCGAGTGATTAAAATCTTTTTAGAATATTAATCATTTGATCATGTTTTAAATACAAAAATCAGATTAGGGTGATTAATTTTAATTAGGAGTGTCAAATTATCGCATTATTGAGATTAATTAATCACAGCCACATTTAGTGCACTATTTTTTTAATTGCGTTAATCTCATTTTTAATCTGTTTAGAAGTCTGTTAAACAATAAATGACTTTTTTGTTATATATTAATCTTTTAGTCTGCAACAATAATGTAATGAATTTAAATAAAAATACATCAAAAAGAGGGCTTTTCTCAGCCATGAGTAGGTGAGATTAAAAAAGAGATTAATTAGATTAATTAATTACAGGTCATAATTAAAAAAGTTTAATCTCAGGACAGCACTAATTCTAATATTTGATAGTTACTACCTATAATACCGTTTAAGAAATGGCTTTTGTGATAATCTTAATTCAACATTTTTGCCACAACATTAGAAATGTTACAGCATTTAACACAGAAACATTTTACCAAAAATATTTTTTTCTGCTGAAAAATCCCAGATTATGTTGTTCAGGATGACAGCTGACACACCTTTAAATATCCTGGGGACCAATCACAACCACTTCCCTCCATCTTTTTATAAAAGCAGCAACAAGATCTGCAAAATATTTTGAGTTTTCCAAACAGATCAGATGAGCTAATGACCTAATATATGTAGAGCTTTTTTAGCCAATCCATCCATTTTCTTGTTTGTCCAAGTCATAAGCAGGTCCAAAAGTGAAAACTAGACATCCCTCTCCCCACCGATGCTCTCCAACTTCTCCTGAGGAATCCCTGAGTATTCCCAAGCTGGACAAGTCTGCCCTGGGCTCTGCTCCTGGTGGGACAAGCCCAGAAATCCTCCACAGGGTGGCATCTTAGTCAGAGGCCTGAATAATATCAGAAACTGCTTCTGATGTGGAAGAGCAGAGAAGATGAAGCTCCTCTGGCTGCCTTAAATAGGAAGCTCATTTCAGATGCTTGATTCTGAAATCTCAATCTTTCAGTCACAATCTAAGTCTCATGACCTTACGTGAGAATAAAGACTAAAACAGCACCCTGACTAGATTACTGAGGACGGTGAAGGTCCTGAAAGGGAGCATTCCACCTTTTATATGTTTGGAATCATGGCCTCGAGGTTTGGAAGAGCTGACTTTCCTCTCAGCTGCTCCACACTTTGCTGTGGGATGTTCCAGCCCACGCTGTGGGGCGTGTCTTAAAGGTGTCAACAGAAACACATCATCTGCAAAAGAGAGATGAGACCCTGAGGTTTTCCTAGAAGAATTCTTCTCTGTGGTCTTCAGGATCCTGCCCAAAAGTGCCTCGTGATTTTTATCTTGAGCGACGCAATATAAAAATTATTTCTTCTTCTTCTTTTTCTTCTTCTTCTTCTACAAAAAAATACCACCAGTAGAATCAATTTTAAGATTCTACCAGTTTAATATCAACTAGTGGTCATAATGTTATGGCTCATCTGTCTTAGTATTATAGTTCCTTCTAGATAAACTATAACATTTAAAAACTACACACACACACTCATTAGATTTCCCCCGTCCTGTGAAATAATAGCCATGTTTGGTTGAAATGAAAAGGGATTCCAGCTTCTGACATCATTTATAATGGATTCTTCCTCTTTTATCCTTTAATTGGTCTTCCCTCCTGGCTCCCCTCATCCATCCTTTATCCTGTCTTCACTGGTGTTAAATCATCTGGTGCATATGAGCTTATTGCTTTGTGTTTTTGTTTATTTCTGATTTTTTTCCTCCTCAGTAAGCTTCATCTTCTTTATGCTCCGGTGTCTCTGAGAGGAAGAGAGAAAAATGAATTGACCTTCCCACTACTGGCCTTATTTTCATTGTCCCTCCTGAAGCTCAGCCACTGTGTCTGTTTCATTTATTGACTTGTGTGTGTTTCTATATATTTAGCCTGCACTCTGGGGTCTTACTAAAACAACCATCAACAGCAGCTCCATTTACTGGTCGTTTAGCACAGACTGACCTTCAGCAGCACGAGACACAATAAGAGACACGCACAGGCGTGTTCAATAAAGTCCAAGGTGTGTGTGTTGGAGCCTGTTTATGCAACTGTTTTCATGAATGTGGACAGAAGGTGTGTGCTGAAGGATAAGGTGACATTTACATGTCGCTGCAGACCAAAACCACCTGACTAATGCCTGCCTCATCCTTCACTGTCAGGTGTGTAGGAAAGTGTGGTGTCTAAAAATACAAAAGGTCCTCTCTAAAGTCAGTGTTGTGTCAGCGGACTCTAAAGGAAGCTGACTCTCACAGCTTGATGGGATAAATTGCTGCTTTCCTGCCAGAAACACATTAAAACCATGCTTTGTTTTTATGTTAATGCTCTGTGTAGCCTACATGTGTGTTTCTTTCCAAAATCATAGCATGATTCATATTTTAAGGTTAGAAAATATGTTTTCATTAGAAGTAAAAGAACTGGGTGGAGTCAGATTCTGTCAGAACCAAATATTGACATTTTTAGCTTGTTTTACAGCATTTTGCATATAGTTCTGCCATTATTAAAATCCAGTAGTGAGTTTATCTGTGAAAGTTTTTAATTTTGGCTCTTCATCTTCACCCAGCTTCATCATTAAGCTATTATCACAATTTCTAGATCTAAATAAGGTCCTTTTAGAGACCTCAGATAATATTTAATACTGTTTTCTTTCTAATCTCGACAGTCATTTGTCTAATTGCTCTTTTGAATGCCTTGTTAAAAAGCCTCAAGTCTAATGAACAGCAAGAATTACCTTCTGTGAAGTCCAGACTCTCCTTTCCAGTTGAGGTGGCTCGGGCATCTGGTTAGGATGCCTCCTGGACGCCTCCCTGGTGAGGTTTTCCGGGCACATCCAGGAGGAGACCTAAAGGAAGACCCAGGACACGCTGGAGTCTGGGCCTCTCTGCTTAGGCTACTGCCCCTGTGACCCGACCCCAGATAAGCGGATAAAAATGGATGGATGGAAGTCTAGACTTTCCTTTTATCTCCTTCACCCGTCTGGGATTGTGTCTAAGAGGAGATTCCCAAATGTCCTTCACTTCAGAGCCTAAGAAAATCTGCCCAGTGAGCCCTGAGTCTGCCTTGATGCATCAACCTGGTGGAAAACATCTGAAAGACCTCTCGTGGGACTGGGAAACATCCAGAGAGCATCCTAATCATGTGTCCAGACCACTTTCAGTATTTCTGTTGATGCAGAGTGGCAGCAACTTCAATCCAAGTTCCTCCCCGATGATCGGGTTTTCTGCCTCGAGTGAGGTCAGCTCTCTTCTCCTTCATCTGCAATCACATCACAGGTGACGGCTAGAATAACAGGTGAACTTAGAGCTTCATTCATCAGCTTATCTCCTTCTTTCACAGAAACGGCCCCGGTACCCCAGAAAGCAGAGACACTTGTCAAATTTAGATCTTGAGCTGTAATCCGGTTGTTGAAAGCACAGCAGGAAATGGGGTCAGCGTCTATCTAAAGGAGACATGTTGGGTCTGAAAGGGACCGCTTGAAAGAGACATTTGCTCAGATGAGGACATTCTCTCATGAAAGAGTAACAAACTTCACATAAGGAGGTTGAGCTCAGCGATAACGCCTCCTGTCTCTGAGGTTGCTCAGGGTTTTTGTTTTAGTGTCATTCTGTCTGATCACCATGCTGCCTTCTTTCCTCCCGTCGTCCCACTCATCCTTTTGTTTCTTTCAAGCTGATGTTTGCAAACTGCAGACTTACATTCAGGGATCAGTTAGACACTTTTAATTAAATTTGACCCCTCAGCCTCTAGTTGTGACAAGGAAGGAAGGCAGCTTGCTGCTGCCCTCTTTAATGGCCCTTATCAGAGATTACTGTGGCGGGGGGATGACTTCAAGGTCAGAATCACTGAGGAGAACACGCAAAAGGAAGTTGTTGCACAAACAAATTTGCTGTTAAATATTTTATTAAGGAAATCAATGCCTAATACTTTTTTTTCTGGACTGGTGATGAAAAAAACAGCAGATATGATCCTGAAATCACCTGAGTGTGTTAATCTGTCGACACTAACACCTGTGACGTTATTGAACAACCTTCCAGGAGCTGCGTGAGCTGATAAACAACTCTCCAATCAGCCCAACGCCTTTCCCTGATTATGGGCTGATTACCGCCACGGCTCAGCATCACAACTGATTTTAAACAGACCGGACAAAACGATGATAAACTAAAAAAAACACACATTTACTGATGCACTAAGCCTTAAAACATGTCATCCTTTTATATCCTTGTCACTTGGGTTTATTTTTAACTGCAGCGATCTATAATTTATCCCTTAATAACATTTTGTCAGTATAATTGAGAGTAATGTTCATTTCTCTGACCAAAGCTGCTCCTTTGAAAACGTAATTTCACATTAAGAGAGAGACTAATTATTAATGTTCACTCTGATCGATTACACCACTCAGGAAACGTTTTAGCAATTAAAAGTTCTGACAGAAATTGCAGCAAAATGGATTTAAATATTTAATGATGTTTCGGTGGGGTTGTGGCCGGGCTGCGTGCGTACATTTCTGTCATATTTCAGCCACGTTTTGGACACAGTGCTTTGAAACGATGAAACTTTTCAAGTCTTAAAATGGTAGATCTGTTACGTTCTGCTGCTCTGATTGTATCTCCTGTTACATTTTGCATTTGCAGGTGTGTGTGTGTGTGTGTGTTTTGTGACTGTAACGCAACATGGGGAGAAAAACGCTGAGTCTTTGATGCTAACATGAAGTGTCATGCCGTTCCTCGCAGAGAGAGAGCAAGTGTGTGTGTGTGTTTGTGCACAGGGAACTTATGCAATTACAGTTTCTTTTTTTCGCATTAACATTTGGACTGAAAAGCTGACAGACAAATGGCCCTAAGCTGACTTAAGCAACTGCTTTGCCCTTCTGAGCACATATGTGTGAGTCATGCACAAATACACTCTAATTCTTGGCATTTTCATGACAGAGTGGCACAGAGAAGTTTGAAGCACACTAAGAATAGTTCGAGCTGCGCCGTTACTGTAAAAGGATTTTCAGAAGTTGAATTCTGACGGCAAAGTTGATCTGCACCAAAGGTGTGTGTGTGTGTGTGAGAGAGAGAGAGAGAGAGAGAGAGAGAGAGAGAGAGAGAGAGAGAGAGAGAGAGAGAGAGAGAGCATTCATCATCTTAATGAGGTTCTTCCTTCTAAAGAGCCTGAGTTAAAGTTTTAATCTCCCTCTCCTACTGGCAGAGCAATCGTTAGCACAGCAGTGAGTGTTACATTTACAGCTTATACATTAATACTTGTCCTTATTGTATTAAATTTTCTCAAAAAAAGTATTAGAACTGCTCCACAACCCGGTCTCTTTAGGAATCCCATTGTTGGTGTGAAAAATCTCCACAGATTGTTTTTAGTGCCGCTC
The DNA here is from genome assembly GCA_006937985.1 of Aphyosemion australe. Taxonomy (NCBI): domain Eukaryota; kingdom Metazoa; phylum Chordata; class Actinopteri; order Cyprinodontiformes; family Nothobranchiidae; genus Aphyosemion; species Aphyosemion australe. The sequence continues at coordinate 5,236,520 of SSNS01000001.1, forward strand.
ATTACCATCAGTGTGTATTTTTAATCATTACCCAGCCAGCACACATAGGTGGGCCCCATATGGGATCTATATGGGCAAGCCGTATGGGTTCCAACAGGGTTTGCCCACCAGAACAGATGAAAGGAGACATCATCACACATTAGATATGATCTTTACCATCTCTCAGTCCTGTTTGTTTTCTTTAATCAGGCACAAAGGTGTTAACATCTAATGTTGCCTTTATATGTCATAACTTGTCTTAATTTGACCAACCAGAAGACTCCTGCACTTATCTACAAAAAAGAACCGTGATCAGCTTCATAAATAAATCTCACCTTCTTGTTATTTTTTCTGCTTCACTGGTATTTTTGTGTCTCTGTCTCACTACAGCTGTTGGGGTCCAGATGACTTTAGAGGTGCTTGAGTCCAAGTTTTGGACCGTCGCAGCACAGGTAGGACCCTCAGTGATGTTCATAATGATATTGTTCATAAAAACTTTACTTTTTTATCTTTACTGACGTGTATTTTCACTCATCAAAGAAGAAAACGAGCCTTTAAGATTTTAACAATGACAGATATAATAACACAGATATCCCAGAATAATGAACAAAATCATTAGGATTAAATCTGATCAATTAAATTTGCTTCTCAGAGGAGTTTGGGATTTTCTTTTTAAACTAGGAAGGCATCATGACATTGTGAGGTCTCAAAGGTGCAAGCAAGCACACAGGCAGATAAATACACAGGTTTAATGAAATGAACACGGGGAACAGAAAATAGGCAAATAACAAGAATCACACACAGAAGCATGAGCCACAAGGACAAAATGAGGCTATGGAGGATTTAACAGCAAGGCTGAGAAAACAAGGACTATATATACTGGGTGGCTTGAGTAATTGAAGCTACGGCAACTGCAGAGGGACAGTGGTGCAGAATCAGGAGACCTGGGGGAGACATTTGCTGTGGAAAAGCAAAACTTAACATATAGCTAAAATAAGAATGAACCAAATGATCAGAAACATTTTAATAAACTCACCATTGTGACAAAACGCAAGTTCAGTGTGCTTCAACAATCATCCAAACTGAGTCAGTGTTGAATATAAAAATATACCTTATAAATGTGAAGCTTTCAGCTTTCAGTGTTGATTAGAAGTAATGTTGGGAGCCTACATGAGTACAGTGATGAAGAATTCCATACAAACCTATGAAACATCAGTGTTATACAACCTTCATGACCTGTGCTTCGTTTCCTGTGAATTATTTGTTCTATATGAGGTCACACCCGTTAATCATTATTTGGTAAATTCCAGCAGGACGGTCAGATGTTTGATATAATTGGAGAAACCTTTTCCCAGTTTGATCAAAGCATTTACTTTAGTTTTGAAGGTGGTTTTCATGCATTTCACACACATCCAGTGAATTAGCATGAATATTTCCAACATCTCGAATCCAAAACGAGCCCACTGTTTTAGCAGATTAAGTTTTGTGCAGCTATGTTACTTTAACATCTTATAGTAGTGTTGGACAAGGACATTTCCTGCTCCATTAACTGATAATTACTACATTTTGGACTTAGTTTAGTGTTTTCTTGGCTTAATGCAATATCTGCTGCTTCGGCCATTAAAGGTGTGCTCACCGGGGCCTTTAACGTCATATTGAGAGATGTTTTTGTCTTGCATGATATACACAGCATTTCCTAATCGGCCGTGCAGAGTGAAAGATGTGAGTAACCTTCCACACCTTGGAGAAAACAGGGAGAGCTTGCCTAATTTGGCGTAACATGCTGGCGGTAGCAGGTGTTTGATGGCCTGGTCCCTCTCCCCCTCTGCTCCCATGACTGTAAATGACAGCAGTTAAAAGGCCATTTAAGGCCTCCGGCTAGCGTTAAGTGATGGAGAGCCACCACAGCTAGGCTGCGTGTGTGTGTGTGTGTGTGTGTGTGTGTGTGTGTGTGTGTGTGTGTGTGTGTGTGTGTGTGTGTGTGTGTGTGTGTGTGTGTGTGTGTGTGTGTGTGTGTGTGTGTCAGGTTGACAGACCATTTGCACCAGCATCTTTGTCTGTGCTCATTGTTTTGTCCACATTCACACAGTTGGAGTTCATTAGTATAATTTACAGCAGACTTGTTACCAACCAGGAGTTTATTTTGTAATCTTTGCTAGTGTGTGACATTTTTCCCCATTCCTCCTCAGTTTGCCCAGTTTATTTCTTTTCATCATCATCCCATCTCGTCCTCATCTCTGCTCCTCCACTCTCTCTCTCTTCACTTAAGCTAGCTTACATAATCATCTTATCTCCTTGTCGTGCACTGGATCTTTATTTCATGGGATGTGTGTGTGTGCTGTATGTGCTCAGTTTTTTTTCTGTGCATATGTGCTCAAGAAGTTCTCTCTTTGGTCTATTTTAAGTGTTCTTCCCCATCAGGGATTATACCGCTGCATGCCCCGTCAGTCCTAAAGACCTATCAGTGGGGAGGATAAGACCGACATGACCTACTACTGTTAACAGTCCTAAAGGGAGCTTTTTGCAATGATCATTTTATAAACATGCTGTATTGAAATACATATATTAAATCCTGCTATTTATTCTTTGTTTTCCGTTCCTTATATATTTTATTTGACAGGAAGTGCAGAAGCATGATGAAGTAGTGGTGTTTTTATGCCATTCTCCTTCTAGTTTGTTGTTTATCTCACAGAGATGATGACTCAGTGGTTTTCTGGGCCTATTATCTTGTTTTTTAGAATAGAATAGAATAGAATAGAATAGAATAGAATAGAATAGAATAGAATAGAATAGGCCTTTATTGTCAGTGGGGAAAATATGGTGTCACAGCAGCAATCACGTTCACAACAAAGATTAGGAAGTATGCAGATTAAAAGGCTGTACGCTGAACAAAAAAGGACATATATGCAAGGATTACTTAACAGATATGTTTTTATGGTCTGAACCTAAATTATGATCAGTAAAAATTATGGTTTACTGAATTTAAAGGTTCAAATGTAGTTGAAAAGAACATGTGATAATGTATGTAACAAGTGTCTTTTGCATTGATTTGATAATATTTAAACCTCATAATAAAATTAGAAAGAAATAAACCAACATTGTTATTTAGAGCATGTTTTCTTACCATACCAGTTTATTTGTTCGGCGCAGTTAAACACAGCATGAGAGCTGAACAAAGTGCCTTACAGTTGAAAAACAAGCAGAAATAAACAATTGCAATAGCGTGATACCCAAACAAGCAATAAAAGTTAGAAAACAGACACTCTCAGCAATTCAATAAAAAATGGTCAAATCAACCATAGGACTAAAAAAACTAGCGCTCCAAAGATGGGAACAGTCCTGACATAAAAACTACATCTCAAAACAATAAAACCAAACATAAAAGAGGTCATTGTCCAAAGGCCAAATCATGAAAGTGAGTCTTCAGTCTAGACTTAAAGACCGAGACTGTTGAGGACTCTCGTACGGTGAGAGGGAGAGCGTTCCAAAGATGAGGAGCAGCATACACAAACATTCTTAACATTTAATACGTCGACAAATGATGGAAAAAATGTGAAATTACTTGAGACTCCATATTTAACATTTCACACTCAAATAAAACTAGAAGACAACAGGTCAGCAACACTGTGTTTACTTTTAAACATCCCAGAACAGCTGAGTGTTGCAGATGTGAAGAACAAAAGACTTGAAAAATAAAGAATCCAAGACTTTTTTTTTCTAATTCAATTTTGTTCACTTCAATAAATAAAACTCAAGGACTGATGTGATGAGGAAAACTGTCTGGTTGTGAAATTTTCTGAATTCTAGTGCACACCCAGAGGGATTATCCTGCTGTGAGAGTGTTCTGGTGCATATAGGATTGGTAATCTGCATTAATTCAGCACCAGCATATGCAGGATTTTAAATAATATAATCTGGCATTGGCTGCTTTTTCAAGAACTGTTTAAAAACATATTGGTGTCATCAGTGATAAAATGAACATTTTAACATTAAATACTTGTATATGCACAGTTTTCTGATTTATTTATTTTGTAGATTAAAGTTTGAACTGCTCCTCCGCCCTACTGGTTGACAGTGGAATTACAACTACCATAAACAACCCAGCTGTAGCTAGCGCTAACAATGAGCTAATGCTAACATGAGCCAACTAATACTAAAATAAACCACGAAGTAAAAATATTATTACTAACAAGTCCAGTAGCAACAAAGCCAGGTCACCATCAGGCCATGATTTTGTAGCCTCCTTTAGCTCCCTCAACTAGCGTAGGCCGCTCCAATGTTCACTCTGGTTTTAGCTCTTTGCTTCACCTCCAAAGACATTACTCTCTTACTTTTACTTCCAGGCTCTGCACCATGATGCCAACAGAAAAAGCAAACTTCTTTTTTCTTCTTCTTGTGCTTTTTATTGACGATCGGTGAACTAAAAATGCTAACCACTAGCATCATAGCTAACAGCCATAAAGTAGGTATAAGAGCGCTCCCTAGAACACCTACCCGCTCCACAAAACTGTTAAGTGCAGTATCTGGCCAGCAGAGGGCTGCAGAGTGGTGTCAAATATGAAACTGGTCAAGTTTCACTGAGATCAATGTTAAAGCTCCAGATTAAAGTTTAAAAACCTATTTAGTGTTACTTTAAGCAGAAAATCTGTCATTTGGGCAGTTTCATCAAACTAATTTTGCAAAAAATAAAAATGATGGTTTTGCCAATTTCATAAACCTTATTTAAATGAACAGGTTTAAAATTTCCATCTGAAATTTGCCAAATTCCAGCTTTATGCATTAAGTAAAGCTTCAGATCTTCATGATGTTCTGTGTTTATTTAAACAATACAGATCAGATTACGCCTCATGAAGCCTCTACCTTGTCCTCTCGGCCCATTCCAGTGATGGGAAGCGGAGACAAAGACTGACACGTTGCTGTAATAGGATAGAAAAGGATGATAAATCGTTTCCTTCACCCTTGGACATGCTCTGTTTAGCCTGACCATGATTCCCCTGATGTATTGTCCGTGTAGCATCCAGCCACATGCTGTGGAAGTTTTTATGATTTCACTCATGACCACTTTAGAACAAAAACAAACCACTAACTGAAAACATTTACAGACTCTTCCTCTTATGTGGTAAAGTTAAAGATGTTGTAAAGTGAAATGAGGAGTTTTAACAATATTCTTTTTTCTTTGTGTCTCTGCAGCCAAACGACACGGATGTAAGTATGGACACGTTTCTGCTCTCGCCGTTTACCAAAAGCTTCAGTAACGCTAAAATGTTTCGTCTTCATCATTCATCGTCCCGCTGAGATCTGTGAAGTCAGCTTCACACCCTGAATAAACAAATGACACACACACAACGCACCTATTGCATCTCACCACTCGAGACACTTTTTTTTCCTCACACATTCTGCAACACTCGTCGACGCTGACACATGTTTGAGCACGACGCCTCCACAAACCCAGAGCGTGTGCTCTAAAGATGTCCTGGTGAACACAAACATGACCCCCTCTGGATTTATTTCCTCAAACACAAAGATCACACACACACACACACACACACACACACCAAACTATTTCCTGTTTCTGATTTCTCCAGTGCTCCACTGTGGAAGGGCTTTGTCCTCTTCGCTGTGACAGATTTGTGAGTTTATTTCTTCTCTTTGTGCTAATTATGTTTCCTTTTAAGTTACTTTAAAACAAAAATACTCGTTATTATCAAGTTCCAGAGAGCTAGAACTCTAATATTGCAGCACATCTGCTGAAGCAGAATCTGACTTGTTTTGATCCAGTTTGTGTTGCATGACTTAAATTAAATCAGCTGTTTGCATCTCTGTGGGGGTTTTTGTCAGTCGGTGTGAGATTTGTATCTTTTCTTTCTACTGACTAATTGGTTTCTCTGTCTCGTGAATCAGGACATCGAGTGCTACGTGATTGACAATAATGGGTTTGTCCTGATTTCTAAACAGCGCAGTGATGTAAGCGCTCTCTCTCTCACACACACATACACACACACACACACACACAGATACACACACACACACACACAGATACACACACACGTGTAGAGGTGATAAAATTGGAGTGCTTTTCGGTTTTTTACTTGATTGTTTGAAAGCTTTTGAAGCTGTCAATGTTCATTAAATCACAGCAGAGGACATACATGCGAGCAGCTCCAATACAATTATATGTTTATTATCCATACATTTAGATATTAAATAGCTCCATAAATGGTATTTTCTTCATTTATGCTGTTAACAAGCAGCAGAGAAAACATCCAAACAGGAGCAGCATACTTCCTGTTATTCTGCGTCTTCATATTCTTGCATTTTTATTTACTTGATGCTGAAAGTTTAGATGGACTCACATATGGTTAAGGCCTGCATAAATTCATTTATGTGACAAAACATTTGAAACATTTGTAATCTCACATTTGACCTTTTTTCAAAAATAATTTTAAACGTAAACTCTGATGTAATTTAGAACAAATAAAGAAATACTTAAAGCCATACTATGCAACTTTTTCATATTTTTTAATCATTTTCTTGAGCCAGTATGTGCTAAAATGACCCTTTACAGGGTGAATTAAATGTTACTCAGAGCCCCACCGCCCTCTGTGGCCAGAATACCGCATTTGCAACTTCAGAGTGGCGGGCCACTCCCTGCTGGACTTAGAAATTGGAGCTGACATGCCTGGTGCTGCAGTCTGCTTCCTGCATGTTTTAGATCATGACCTCAAAAGATTAAGTTTTTACCAGCTCTAACGTTTGAATTAATTCTAATTAAATATATGAGGATGTGGTCAGCCAGGGTGTTTTAGGCTATATATTATAAAATCACTGCCCTAGCAGAATTTTCTCAGTCACACTGAAGATTGTTTCTATTGTACTGACAGGCAGGACGGTTCTTTGGTGAGACGGACGGGTCGGTGATGACCACGCTGATCAGGATGGGCATGTTTAAGAGGTACATAAAGGATTTTTCTGTCTCTGTCATGATATGAGAGGGGATTACTTAACCCTGACAGGCCCTGTGGTGCTCTCAGTCTGAGATGTGATGTGCAATTTTATTTGTTCTGGTGTCGCGCTACATCATCTTTTTAAATCTAGCTAATGAATGCAATTATTTCCCCTCGTGCTGTGTCACAAGCAGGAGTCTCTTAATCAGGGGATGCAGTTATAATTATTTCCTACTTCGTTTGATGATCTTATTCTCCCAACGCTGAATGAATCTCTGTTCTCTCTTTCTGGTGTCTGTGGCGCACACCTTTTCAGTTTCTTTGAGCATGACAGATCTGATTCCCCCGTCTTATTGTTATGTTTTAATCCTTTGTTAGTTTTAACAAAATTTTAGGAAGCTTTTATTTTATTTTATTTTATGCTTGCACCTGGAACCAAATGTTACAAAAATAAATCTCAATATCTTGTGTGAAACTAATTAAAATGGGAAGCTGTTGCTTTTCTCAGGTCACTGTTTTTCTTATTGGAGGCTCTTGTGCCGGAGAAGGTTAAAAGGATCAATAAGTCAGTGAAATGCTGCAGAGACCAACTCTGTTTGCTTCTGTTCCTTCAGGGTGTCCTTGTTTGACTACCAGGCCATGTGCAAGACCAGCTCTCATTCCGTCAGCAGCGCACGTCCACTCCTCAGTGTATGTCCGCTACATTCACCGCTAATGCAGCTGTAATACTCCCAATAAGTTCTTCAATAAAAAACCTCTTATTCCACTGTCTCTGCAGCCCTTATATGCTTTGGCTTCAACCTTCAAGTGGTTCCTCTCCAACTTCCTACTGTAAGTGTTGCTAGGGGCAACCAGAATTGGCTGCTCTGCGTCATGAAAGCAATGTAAATGTAGTTTACTGGTTTGCAGCAGACAGCAGAGACACAGCAAAGTGTTTCAGAGGTAAAATGCACAGAAACGTGTCCTGGTAGTTAGAATGTGTGGTAGTATTAAATCAGGCTTGACGGTTCTAATTAGTCCAACTTTAATGGTTAGTTGTGAACTTTACAGGAATGTTTATATTTATATGGAAATCTTGGTGAAAATGAACATGTTTACAGTTTTTTTGATGGATAAAATAAAGTTAATGATGATGTTCACCATTAGGCAGGCCTGATTTTAAATTTTTATTCATATACCAGTGTTTGCGAAAACTTTTGAGCCACGCCTGCCAAACTGGCAGACGTGAGAGCGTCTCACGCAGGACATTTTTGAACCACGTAGGACAATGTCCTCGCGGGCTTCAGACTTGTATCTATTTAACAGTGGGTATTGCAGTGACCTCTGACCTTTACATATTATACATATTTTCATTGTGACAATAATCTGTTGACATAATTTGAAAAAAGAATCATCAATGTGATTTTCTGCCAAATTCAGAAAATGAGGATTAACAGAGTTTATCAGGAAATTATTAGAGATCATATAATTATTATAAATTATTATGAAACACCAGAAACAACATATTATATATGACAATATTTCTAAATTTTGTAATGATCCATAAGGGCTTTTTGTGACTGATGTAGCCTGATGTTACTGTTCCTTTAAGAGACGCTGTGGCTGGTTGAGGTGAAGCTGGAAGTTGGAGATGCGGGTTTATCTCAGCTGTTTGTTAAACTACTCTAATAAACTGCTGTTAAGGACAAAATGTCATTCTGTCTGACGTTTTAGTTCATCACAAATATCACAATATAAAGAAATGATCTTTTTCCTGGGGGGGTGGGAGGGTGTCACTGTGCCGTGGTCCCCGAAATGCCTAGAAACGGCCCTGGGTGTGGGACTGAGTTTTGAAGGTGATCTGAATTGTATCAAATAAATAAATATTACATGCTTATAAATTATTATTATAAAATTACAAACGTGTAGTGGATAAATCTGCCTACATTTTCCTTTTCAAACACTGTTTTGTTTTTTATGCGACTATTTTCCTGTCCTGCTGTCTCTTAGCTGCATCTCCTTTCAATCCTCCAGAAAAACTGCTGCCTGGCTTCTTACTTTTAAACTCACAAGTTAGTTTTGAAATTAGCAGATCAAAAAGATCCGTCGACCGCAAAAATAGCGGAATGTGGGCAGCGCGGCCACGCCAGTGAGGTGACGTCACCGAAGCACGGGAGATGATCTCTGCAACAGCGGAGCGCGTCAGGCACAAATCAAAGACAGAAAGTATGAGCAAACATGAACAATCACGTGTTAATTATGTTTTTTTTGGTGGCGCCACTTTGAGAATGTTACTGTGGCCGTGTGCAGCTGCCCGGCGGTGCGCATCAGTAATCAGCGCTGTGCCTCCATCCTGTCTGCCCAAAAAAGACCCGCTACGCTGTGAGTCCAAATAAATAATGTAGGTAATATAGGTAGAAACTAGATCTTTTGAGGGGGAAGCCAACAAACACTTTGCAATTTGTGGTTTTCAGGAAGTTTATTTTATTTTGGCACGTTCAGAGAAGACGCATGGCGTCGGTCATAATGTCCGACGATTTCAAGTTTTTCGTCGGACAATATTAAATCACGTCGGTAATGTCCGACTGTCCGACGTGTTTTCGCAAACACTGATATACTCAACAAGATTAGGGATTTAAATAATCAGCTGTAAATCCAGCCATATGAAGATTTGCTTTAAAAAAATTAAATTTAAATTTATTTTTTTGGTTCAATTATTTTTACACCTAGATTTTTCCCATAAGATTTTTGGAATAATTGCATTAAGATATTGCAACACGTTCTCACTCCCTACGCCCTCAGTATCACATACCAACGCGTCGGGATCCCCTATTGGCTTTGTACAAATAAACAATTCTCTTTTTATTGTTATTACTGAAATGACTCATACTAAACAAGGAGAGCAAATTTTTGGAGACAGAGATTAATCATCTGAGATTAATAGTCTTAGATTATTCATCTGAGATTAATCGCCTCAGATTAATCGTCTCAGATTAATCGTCTCAGATTAATCATCTCAGATTAATCATTTTAAGGGAAAAGATGAACTATAACGCATTTCTAACAATCCATTCTGCATCCATGAGCTTTTATAAAAATGCCTTTAAAAACAATAAATCACACCCACCTTCTGTGAAAGTGGCCTGATAAATAATTTCCTAATGGCTCTAACATTTTGGAACATCTCCATCTTCCAACATTAAGGTGATTATTTTCTTTGAGTCAGAATCGCTGAGCTTTGAAAGTTGCCAATTACTGCTGTATAACTTGAGGACCTGTTTTATTATTCCCCAGGTTTATCTTTGGTTTCTGGCCCGGTTTCTGAATGCTGCATGCAATCTGTTAGCAATCTGCTGCGGTCTTTAATGATGGCTGCCTAACTGACTCACTCTCTCCTCTGTAAGGTTTCTACTGGAGTTCAATATCTGTAGCCTCTGGCACACGGACACTTTTGCTGACGGTGAGCTCACGCTGAACTAAAACTTGGCTCAGCTTGTATCAGTGTTTTTCTACTCTGTTGTTCTGCTTGTTTATTTTTCTGTTGCTGCCACAACCCCCAGGATAAACTTAAATATCTCTTTGTTTCTGTTCTGAGAATGATCATCAGACTAAAAGTCTATAGAATCATAACATTTATCCTCTGATCTCCTCACCCATCTGCCTCTGTGGGTCCATGAATCACACATTCACCCTCCTTTTTCACCACACCCCCGTCGGTCACTACCTTTGACATCTTTGCCATCCATCCCTCCATCCAGCCAAGCCATCCTTCAGTGGGTGTGAGTATCTGTCCTGTGATGCTTTAGAGGAAGATCGTTGCTCTGCAGCACTCCACTTTTTCATTCTAGCGTTTCACGTGTGGTGTGTGGCGTTTACGAAATGTTTCAAACGGAATTAAATTTAGTGTGTCCGATTATATAAGCCTTTCAGTGGGAGCGGACGCAGCTGCCAAATCCTTCAAAACAAGACCCGAGCTTAGACTTTTATTGGAGCTAATGGAATTTTAAAGTAGTTAAACAAAAAAAACATAATTCACAACCAGACATGTAAAATTTAATAAGCCATCATGGCTCCTCTGTCTGGTTTTAAATCTGTGTGCAGACACCATGTTCAGCCATGTTTGGAGTATATCAACCTGAGCTAAAGTGTGAGTTTTTAGGTCCTAACCCCCTTTTCTCCCGTCAGTTCACAATCTGCAGTCCTGCCCTCAAGAACTGACCCTTCGTGTCTCTTTTCAGCTTATGTTCAGAAGAAAAAGGGGAACATGTTGCAGCCGTGTGACACAGAGTACCCCAGCTTTGTTTACGAGCCGTCAGTCAAAGAGACCAACAGCATTATTAAATGTGGACGATGCCAGAAGTAAGCACACACCCCTGTATGCTCACACACACACACCACCTAAGGCCTATCGGCTGTATTAAATTGTCCTTCTAAAACCCGTTTTCCACCGCTTTGCTCTGCATGCTTTTTGAGAGCAGTGTCTGTTTATACGAGGTGTCTGGGAGAGGGAAATAAGTGGAGAGGAATAAAATTAGACGGCGGGTGTAGAGTTATCCACGGACTGAGTGGCGTGTGGAAAATAAAAGAAACTAAAAAAGAGTATTAAAACTGAAAGAGGTTGAGACCGAGTGACAGAAAAAGGATGATGGAAAACTATGGGAGGCAAGAATCACAGATCAGCTGAGTGTGAGCGCCCTCATGGGGACAACAATGGTACAACGGCATGCATTTATTGCTACATTATTGATAGAATCTTAGTTCATTCATAAAAATAGGTCAAATTCATTGTTTGATTTTATTCCTGTGATTTGTGAGCAAATTTAACTTTTAGCGTTTTGTCTGTCAGGATGTTTGTAGTACAGCAGATACCAGAGAGCAACCTGCTGATGCTGGTGGTGCAAGGAGACTGTGACTGCTCCAGACAGTACCCACCCATCACCTTGGAGCCCATGGAAGTCAAGTATATCCTTTTATTCATTAGACACTTGGCTTTGTAAAGGATTAAACCTGGAAAGACAGGCTGCCTCTGGTTATTTTCCTCTTGTAGATCCTGGCAGGTGATGTAAAATACACACAAAATATAAAAAAAGACCGGTAGACAAAAAGTGGAGTTCATTAACACACCCAATCAACTATTTTTAATTTAATATAATTTAAAGCAATCTCTAAGTGAGTAATATCAGTTACTGGTGACAGCACTGGTTATTTTTAAATAGATAATCAAATTTACACCCATTTAGGTGTATTCTATTACTTAATGGTTTTAACTGATAAATAAGTTAACCTAGAGTTAAGTTTCTTTTATCAACTCTTCCACCTGGATGTTCATCTACATACATTAAAATTCCAGCATCTTCAAACACCAGCAGAAAATCATCAGAAGGACAGAGGTCCCAGCAGTCAACCTTGTGGCATTCCCAAATGGAACGCACCCAATAAAGAAGACAGGATGGCAATCGTTTACCATCATTACTGTTTTAACTGGCTTTAGATTTAGAAAATGTGTATTTATCTCACTCGGTTCATTCTTTGATGAATTTTAGAAATGTGTCATTTATTGAACAAATTTAAGTTGTCCTTATTTGTGAGAGAAAATGAATGTTTGTCCTTGACACCGCGGCACATAACGCATCAGTGAAGTGTGACAGGATGAGGTCCCAAAAGATTCGTAGGCGCCCTGAATCCTGCCACTCCTATCACCCACAGGTCAGCAAATCAATAGTTGCATTGTGCCCTGTGTCATCACATTACTTTGGTATGGGGGATTAAAGTAATAGTCAACGTTTGTCTTTGTAGGAGAATGCTGATGACTGCGGTGGGACATCTTTTATACGTCTCTCATCCTCTCTCCTGCTCCTCTGCCTCTCGTTCGCCACACTTGTTTCTTGATGCTACTAGACCGCTTTGTCTCTTCGCTCTTTTTGCATAAAAAGAAGGTCAAAAGAAGAAAACATTTAAATAAATAGGTCTGTTTCCGTTCACCTCAAGTGGATTTTTTTAAAACAACAGCTCTGCACATTCAGCTTCTGATGACTGAAAACCAGGAATCTGGTGATGGACCTCAGACTTGGATCATCTCTGCTTTTCACTTTTGCACTGCTTTGTGTCTCAGAATAAAAAAGGGATTAAAGATCAAACGTTTGTGCTCTGGATTACGGATTAAACAATCACGAGTAACATGAAACGATCATATACAGCTGCAGGTACTGTATGTACTTCCAGTACCTTAACATGTCTATGTTTTTTATGTTTTAATCATTTATGATGTGTTGCTTTTTATTGCTAAGTGAATTTGCAAAATAATATTTTTTATTTTCAAGGATTTTTGGGATTATAAGCATTCTGAGGATGGATCATATTGGCTCAGTGCCTGAAATAGTCAAAACAGGGCTGCTATCATGTATAAAGATGAAGATAATTTATAACAAGAATACTGAAATATTACAATAAAAGGGAAACATTTCTGTCTTTTTTTTGTTGTTTTATTAACATTACACTCTAAATTGTGTGTGTTTATATGTTATTTATGTACATTTGTTTCAGGGTGGATGAATAAAATCCAGATATGTGCTGATTGTTCGCCCAGGGTGTAATTAAGCTAATGTTTTTATGTGTATACGCGTATTTTCTGGGAATCCTATAAATATATAATTTGTACTTTTATCTAGTTGCAGATGTTTCAGTAATTAAAGCAAAAACTTTACACATCTTTATGTGACCTTATCCTGTATCCAGTTCCTGACTCGCTTTTGTTTTTCCTTAAAAAATGAATTATTTGTTATGTGATAATAAACATCTGTGTTTGCTTTAAAAATCATAAAACAAATAATTACATCATTTTTTAATTTAAATATAACATTTCAGTTTAAATCAAGCTGCTCAAAATATTTCTCTTTACTTATACCTGAGTTTTCTATTTTAACAACTTTTATCAGAAATTTACCTCTTTTTTGAGTATCCATGTTTGTTTAATGAGGAGAATGTCTGCTTCAGTAATTGTCCTCAAATCTTTGTTTGGATGAAATAATGAAACTAATTTGATTTTTTTATGTTTACAAATGACTTTTTCCACAAGATTAAATTGTTACCCACACTGACTAAAGTTCTGATAAGTACAGTGTTTTCTCTTTTTTAAAGTTTGTTTTTTCAACATAACAGAAATAAATATCAGTGCATGTAAATATATAAAATGTGCATCTGTAATTTTTTACTCTTGAAAATAAAATGATTGTTTATTAGATTTTTATTCATGTTCTTTTTTCTTCAAATGTACAGTGAATAAAAACATGTTTGTATATCACATAGGCCTACATTTTGAATAATTTTCTAGAAATCTCTAAAAAAAATAGGGGCCACATTTAGGATTTATTTTATTTGTGAAATCTGTGAGAGGTAAATGTAAAACAAGATATTATTTTATCACTATGTGCTCATTAGATACAAGTCTACAAACAACATTAGGATATGTTCTTCAAAACGTTTTGTCGCCCTCTTGTGGCTATTTTGTGACAATGGCTACGTGTTTGGTTTTTCTAAATAATAAAATAACCTTTGCATGTAAACGAATTTTTACCCATAGAGCATTCTTTTAACTTCTTTACGAAACATAAATCCTTTTATAACAGTTTAGCACTAACTACAAATTTGCAAACCTATTTTTCTGCTGTTGACAAAGATTAAAATAATTGTAATTAACTGAATTAGGAATAAAAATACTCGAAATATAATATCATTTAGTAAATGTTTTTCTGTGATTATATTTGGCTAATAAATACCTTTCTTTTATTTATTTATTTGTTTATTTTTGTCATTACATAACGCTCATAATAGCTTAACAAAATAAAAGCCTAAAAGATTGACATTTGTGTTTTGTACAGAAGTAAACTATTTAACTTACTAAGGGAAATTTTTCAACTCGGCATTGGAAAGCAAACTTCATTGTTGATTTTTGCAAACTGTTAAATAGCCACAAGTTGGCGGCAGTTGTTCAGGAGAAGTAGAGACCAAAGATCCAAAAAACACGAATGTACCAGCTGCTATGTCAATAAAATACACAGAAAAATACAATATTTCAGTGTGTTGTAAATTTTGTTTATTTATTATTTACTCGTGTACCCACAGCGGCCAGCAGGGGGCGCCCGTTTGCCGCACTTAGGTTGATTGTTTGCGGGTTGTTCGGTCTGGCTGCACCGCCGCGCGGGTAGAGAGCGGCGGATCAGAAGAAAATGGCGGATGGTGTGGATCATATCGACATCTATGCCGATGTGGAAGAGGAATTCAGCCAGGTATTATTAACTCACGGCGGTTCATTCACTAGTGTTTGGTTTTGCGGAGGTTTGTAAGCGTTTGGCGGTGTTGTAATTGGATGAAATCGTATTTTTATGCGAGTCTGTTGTGAAAAGGCCTTTCAGGGCGCTTGGTTGCAGCTCAATGTAGCCTTTGAAGTAAAAGCATTCACCGAGGCGCGTGTTTTGCCCAAAGTTTTATACAACGGGTACATAATTATTAGCAAACTATTTACTCGAGTGAATGATATGTATAGTCGCGTAATTCGTGTAGCTCGCTTCCAGGCCTCCGCGTGGTTTCCCATGGCGGACCAGCGAGCCAAACAAACGCTACTATTAGCCACCATGAGCTAACCTCGTATGTTTTCTAATCGATCGTGTGAATCAGCTCAGATTTTTCGAGTTGCCACTCATTCGCTTTAAACGTAAATACGTGTCAATGTCCCCGTAGTGTCTGGAAAACGCATTTATAATTCAGACATGAGCTAATAAAACATTCTAGCATTAGCTTGTAGAGACTGCATAGCGAAGCACTACATCCGGGCATTTCGCCGCTGAGCTCACGCCTCTTTTCTGGGGGACAAACAGCCTCCATGATTGAACGGTGGTCAACACAAATCCCTCAATTTTCCTACAGCAAAAGCACGAAATACGCAAATGAATTAGTTCCGAAGTCTTTCGGTAGCCAGCTATCACAGGTAAGGGGGAGGTACTAAAGAAAAGATGAAAGGGCTGCGCTGGAATGTCACACTAATGTATAAAACAACTTAAATATAATCTGTTAAGTTACATGATTACATCTTACAGGAATTTAATTCTTTTAAATCAGTTATCTAGGTAACAACATGTATTGACATTTTAACATTACCACTCATATTTTAACTTGACTCTAAGCTTCTATAACTGTTATTTAAAACTGCAAAGTTTAAAAGTAAAGTTGGTATAGAGACAGATTTTCAAAGTAAAATAATTTCCAAAATTGTCATTTTGCTTTAACAGCACAATAATAAAAAACGAACTATAAAGTGTTTAAAGGTGAACTTCACTGAAAATTTTTTTTTAATTATTATTTCTGATTAGTCACTCTGAGTTTTTCATGCTGGCTGAACATGAAAATAGTCTCCTATACCTATCTCCTGCATTAGCTTTTGATAGAAAATAGACGGTGAAACTCTAGGATTAGAAAAGCCTGACAGATCTACATCACAAGCCCATCTTGACTCACGGCAGGGAAGGCTGTTGTTGGTTTAGCGTCCAGGAAACAGCAAAGAACATCTCGACTAGTAGAAGCTAACCGCTAGCATTAGCAACTCCACCACACAGCAGAACTTCTTCAGGCTTGTGTTATTTGTGGAGATAAAACATCAATGTTGCAGAACAAACAGAGTGAGTGGTAGAGTTGCGTTGCTGTTAGCCAATCAGAGGAGACCTGTCCAAAAATCAGGAAATAAGATTCCAAATCCTGCCATATGAAGCTCAACTCTGATCTGATCAATTTAGCACCTGAAACAGGTGCACAAGAGCTTTTTTCCCCCAGAGTACAACTTACAAGGCATTCCAACTAGAGACCACTACACATGTATCAAAAATGGGAGTAAGGTTGATCTTTAAATAATACAAATCTCTAAAATGAACTGCAGTTTCTGTAAAGGGGGTCTACTAATGATTTATTAAACACTTGATACAGAGTATTACTATTTCTGAAATGTAAATAAACAGTTTGAAGTGACAAATAATTAAAGTAGAAAGATCCTGCCTTTGACTAATCCATGTCCATCTTACCTCAGGAACCAGAGTACCCAGCTCATGAGCAGATCGACTTGTATGATGATGTAATCTCCCCTTCGGCCAATAATGGAGATGCTCCTGAAGACCGGGAATACCTGGATGCACCCGGTGCTCCAGGTGGCTCAGATGGGGGGAAGAGTACACCATCCAACGCATACACCTACACGGGCAAAAGGATTGCCCTATATGTAGGAAACCTCACATGGGTGGGTATCAGTCATCTAACAGCCAAAATAATTTTTGTAGCACTTATCTGAAATTTGGAAAAATCACTGAAATGTTGTGTTTTTTCTCACAGTGGACAACAGATGAAGACCTGACAGAAGCCGTTCGTTCAATAGGCATCTCAGATGTGCTAGAGATTAAATTCTATGAAAACCGAGCCAATGGCCAGTCAAAAGGGTGAGGTCATTGTTTTTGTGTGTGATCTAGGGTAAACCTTAGATTGTCTTCAGCTTCTCCTGTCATAATAAAACTGTTGCTGTGAGCATGATTATTAAAACCACACATGCTCATACAGTTTGTCCTTTGCTTTGTGTTCTTCAGATTTGCTCTAGTGTGTGTTGGTTCAGAAGCATCATCCAGGAAGTTAATGGAGTCGTTGTCGAAGAGGGAGCTCCATGGACAGAATCCCATCGTTACACCATGCAATAAACAGTCCCTTAGTCAGTTTGAGATGCAGTCGCGGAAAAGTAAGTGGGTCATCGGCACGTTTAAAGCTACAATGGCAACTCTGCAAAACAAACTCTCTTAAACTGTGGCAATGCGTTCCCATATGAGGGGGTGTGGCCTAGGGATGGTAGCTGACGGGAGGGGTAAGAGTTCTGTGTTTGTGTTTAAAAGCTAGCTTGTTTTGTGGATTTGCCATTGCAGCTTTAATATTGATGTCTTTTCCTTCTCTATTCTGTACTTATTAATCGTGTAATACTAATATTTAAAGCAACATTCCGCAAGTTTTACACCTTAAAATTATGCTTTTTTGTAAAGTCTTTGCGTCATAGTATTATCTATTATTTTCATTTTCATACCTGTGATAGTGTTGGGGGGTCCCACGTCTGTTTACTGCGCTATACAGTTTTTGTGCATCGGGTAGCGACGGGAGTACTGACTGGGTGTCGTTTTACGGCAGAATATGGCAAGCCAAAGGGAAAAAAATCGCGTGTTCTAAAAACGAGCATTATGTCCGCCAAAACGCGCGTCTTGGCGGACATAATGCGAGTTTCGAACACGCATTTTTTTATCCCTTTGGCTTGCCATAATTGTATAACGTAGACTCGCTGTAGCAGCGGCAGATTCACCAAAGAAAGCTAGAAATCCCTTATCAGAGGAATCTAGGAAAAGAAAAAAAGAACTTGATAGAGCAAGAGCAAAGACCAGAGTTATTATTGGGCCATCTTTTCCTCGCTGGAGAGCTCTTTTAGAAAGAACGGCATGAACTACGGACTCTAACCTAGCCGTGCTGCTAATGGCTAGTTAAGTAATAAATGATTTCACCAGGGTTATTGTGTTTGGTCGGGCATAAAGTTGTTATACAGTCCTGATAAAACTATTTATTCAATGTGTGGAGGTGGAAAAGTTTGTTTTGCCTGACATTAGGAATGTAAACATGCCTCTTATGCCCGAGAGACAGATTTAATGTTACGACAGTGACGTTACGCAGCAAGCCTCTAGAGGGCGACAGAGACCATATAACTGCAATCTTGTGGAATGCTGCTTTAAATTAAAAGGCAAACTTATGTTTGTATATTTCCATTCCCACAGGTACCCAGTCAGGGCAAATGTCTGGGGAAGGTAAAGCTGGGCCTCCTGGTTCAGGCCCCCGTGGTGGGGGTTTCCCTATGGGAGGACGGGTCAAAGGAAGATTTCCTGGACCGCCTGGTCCTGGAGGAGACCGCTTTCCGGGTCCTGTGGGGCCAGGAGGCCCACCGCCACATTTCCCTGGTTAGTTTTGTATTAGTTTGAAAATATGTCTACTTTTTGAATTTGACCCCTGAGACCTACAATGCATCCAAATCTAATAATTATTTGTTCTCCAACTGGGTTAAAGGAGTAGTCCAACCTTGTAGAATGTTATAACCATAGTTTTCTGATCAGCTGAATTTCAGATGAAGAATGTTTTATTTGTTATGTTCAAATTTTTCACACTTCAATTGTGCTAACGTCTAAACAGTGTCATTTAAAGTCTGTATTTCCCTGCAGTGTGACAGTGGATCCTGACCATGTTAGACTGTTACATGAACCACAAACACTTGTTTAGCAGTGCTGCATGAGCCTTAGTGTTACTTACACCTGCATGCAAATCCACAATTGTAGACAGATTTTTAATCTGTCCTGGCAGGACTTTTATTTTTGCATGTTCTCAATTTAATTTGGATTGGTCTCTGATCCTTTTCACCTCCAGTTGAACAAGTGATTCTTTTCTGTTGCTTGCTGACAGACTGCTTAACAAGCACGAAGCTTAACTCTGCAAGCCACCATCCTGAAACTTCCTTTAGGTCTTGGGTTGACTTTTTAACACAAACACTAGAAGATAACCTAGTTGTGCCTTTTTATTACTGCTTTCCATTCAATCCTTTTTTACATCTTGTCTTTTGCTTAATATTTGCCCTGCTGGGCTGCGTCAGGTCTTCATTTGGGGTCGAGACATTTTCTGAAAGGAAGAGTTGTGATTGGTTTGCTTTTTTCCCCATTAGGCTCTGGGATGAGACCAGATCTGGTTAGGCACCAAGATGGCCCACTGATGGATTTGGGTTTCAATCCCTTCCCGCCAGGGGGCAGGAACGGGAGCTGGCATAGCAGAGGTGATACACCTCGATTGATTTGATCAATTATCTTTTCATATTACGTCAACGATGTTTATTGAAAGTAGATCTGTGTCTCAGAATTCTCAGGATTACTGTTTCAGGGAGAGTTTTCCAACTGTCATTTAAAACATTGTTTAAAATGTTTTAGGGAACACACCATTTCTAGTTGTACTGATGAGGGAAGTAATAACTGTTGTGTTAGGGTTTTAGTTTTTTAAAGAGATTTAAATTCATTTGTAACACATTTTATTCTCAAGTGAGATTACATCTTATTTAATGTAGTTTATATCTGTCTCTTCTTTTCCTCCATCATTTTCCAACACACTTTGAGGGCTTTTTGCACTGAGAGGCAGAGCACCCTCTTAATTTAATGTTGGGGAAAATTGAGCTCAATCGTGCATCAAAACTCTTGTTGCATTAGTGTAAAAAATCATGTTTATCCAGCTTAATGTCTTTATTTGGTCTTTTTTTTTTGCTTCCACCTGTGTCATTTGTCCTTTTTTTGGGATCCCACTCTCAGCATTGCTGTGCATCTCAGTGAAGGATCAACAGAAAATAGTAGACCGATGCAAGACATTAGTGTCAGAGGGTGGCCCCCCATTGGTCATTTCTCTTTTGTAAAACATTTTAAGGTAGTTCTGTAACTGTTGGTTAAATACTTCAAAATATAAGTTTGTTTCATGTGTTTCTATCTTGTGTCCCTGTTGTTGATCTTTTAGGTGGGATTCAGGGTCCCCCACGCCCTCCTCCAGGTCCACCTGGTCCCCCTGGCCCTCCAGGTCCACCTCCTCCTGGCCAGGGCCTACCTCATCCTCTTGCAGGTCCTCCAAATCGTGGTGACAGGCCTCTTCCTCCTCCTGTTCTCTTCCCTGGTCAATTTGGCCAGCCCCCTCTTGGACCGCTTCCTCCAGGCCCTCCTCCACCAGGTTATGGCCCTCCTCCTGGTCCCCCTCCCCCTCAGCAGGGCCCACCTCCCCCAGGGCCATTCCCCCCACGTCCCCCTGGTCCCATTGGACCTCCAATGGCTTTAGCTCCACCACCACATTTACAGGGTCCTCCTCCAGGTGGGCCACCACCAGCTCCTCATGTGAACCCTGCTTTCTTCCCCCCGCCTGGTAGCAACAGTATGCCCCCCAACGACAGCCGGGGCCCCCCAGGACCAAATGACCCATATGGACGACCGCCACCATATGATCGAGACTATGGCCCTGGAGGCCGGTAAGAGTTGATGAACGTGAAAATAACCGATGACATCATGAGATGGTTAACAGCTGTAGCTAGTTGGGGCGGTGTGGGTGATCGAGCTTTGTGTTGCTGACTTTGCAGAGAGATGGAGTCATCACGGACCCCGCTGAGTGAGGCAGAGTTTGAGGAGATCATGAACAGGAACAGAGCCATCTCCTCTAGCGCCATCTCTCGGGCTGTGTCTGATGCTAGCGCAGGTAACACATACACACACACACACACACGTCATCAATAACAGATGTGACCCCCAAAAACAACAGGATGGACCATTTTCAAGGAGAACAAATAATGTGAGTGTATACTTTTTTTATTTGTCCTTTTGTTTTGTTCCTAGCTGATTATGGCAGTGCTATAGAGACTTTAGTGACAGCCATCAGTCTGATCAAGCAGTCCAGAGTGTCGGCGGATGATCGCTGTAAAGTCCTCATCAGTTCCCTCCAGGATTGTCTCCATGGCATCGAGTCGAAGAGCTATGGTTCAGTTTCGAGGTACAACAAATAAGCATGGCTCTGCATCCTTTCTTTCTTCCTTACTTAGACAAAAACACCTTTCTAATCTGAACTTTTTCCTCTCAGCAGACGAGAGCGTTCCCGGGAACGTGACCATAGCCGCTCTCGGGAGAAGAGCCGTCGACACAAATCTCGTAGTCGTGAAAGACACGAGGATTATTACAGAGAGCGTAGTAGGGAACGAGACCGCCACCGTGAGAGGGATCGGGATCGAGACCGTGAAAGAGAGAGGGAGAGGGAGTACCGCCACCGTTAGCCAAAAAAGAAGGTGGGTACCATGTTTTTATTTTTAGTGAGATTTGACCTGGACTGAAAAGAGAAAAGAGGGAAAATGAGATTTTGAAACCTTTTCTAATTGCTCACCACCTCTGATTTTACAGTTTCTTAATTTTATAATTACTATTAAACCTAACATGATTTAACTCTTTAGCTGATTAGTAAATCAAATTAAACTTTAATGACTAAAGAAGGGAGAGGTGAGCAGGGAAAAGGCTTTCAGAACTCCATCATGTGGTTGCAGGTAGGTGTAAAGGTAAGTCTGCTCCTCTTCATATTACATGAGTCTCTTTGTATGTTGGTGTATTTTGTTTTAGCTAAACTTGGTCTTGATGTTTTCACTGTGCT
Organism: Aphyosemion australe; assembly: GCA_006937985.1. NCBI lineage: Eukaryota > Metazoa > Chordata > Actinopteri > Cyprinodontiformes > Nothobranchiidae > Aphyosemion > Aphyosemion australe. Next base: position 5,258,677 of record SSNS01000001.1, read on the forward strand.
TTAGTAGAGATGAAAGGGTCGGGACTTGTATCTGTTGAATTCAGGAAATCAGTTTGGGTGTATTTGTTACTTTGGGTCACTGTAGTGTTCACCTTGTAAATTTAATAGAATAGTTAGATGAGTTGGTTGTGAGAACATGTGCATGTAAATAAAGCAACACAGTGGTGGTATTTGTTGACATGGATGTTGGGGAACATGTTCTACATCCTTTAAGGTTTTACTGCCCTGAAAATCTAACTAATATTTGAATTAGAGCTGGGCGATGTGACCTAAAATCAATGTCATGGTATATTGAGGAGTTCACCTCGATAACGATAAATGAACGATAACTACATGTATGCACAAAAACAAAAGTTGTCCACTAGATGGGGCTATCACGTGTATTACATTGAGTCATGTCATGTGACTGGAGGTGGTACGGCTTCTTAAAGGGACACGAACGTTTCTTAAAGGGACACGAACAGGGACACGAACGTCGCCAACCTACACACACCTTTAAATTTTTTTATTACCGAATTTATTGACATGGGAAAATGTCGATTAGAGTCAGAAATTTCGATAACGATAAATTTTTGATTCATCGCCCAGCCCTAATTTGAATGATAGAAAGTGTCAGAATTTTCTGTTACACCTGCAGCTCTTGAATATAAATCATGTGTTGAACTCATTTTTGACTTTAATATCAAGACAAGTTGGTAAATGGATTGTATGACCAGTCGTTTTTATGGTATTTAGTAGAGATTTAAGATGGTTTGTGTGAGGATCACATCTTTTAGAATGGCGGGAAACGATGTTCACGATGTTTTAGAATTAGGACAACTTATGTTTTTATCTGTTGTAAACATTATAGATCAGTTCAGTGTTATAAATGATTATTCTCAAACCTAACGTGAGTAGTTTGCCATTTTCTGATGTATTTTACAGTATTATTGTACCATATATATGCATGCAGGTTATGTCTATGGACTTTTTAATTATGTGCAGATTGAATGTTTTCATAATGTAACCACTTTGACTTATGAAAAATTTCACCTCATTGTAAAACATTGAGGTTAAGTGAATGAAAGTTATTATGATTTTTGTCTGTTCTGATATATTAGTGCTATTTAATTCTGGTCCCGTTAGTTCTCACACTGTAACATTAATTGCTAATAGAGGTTAAATTAATTGCATATTTACTCTGGATTTTTAGTGTGTTTTTCATTATTGTTGGCCTTTTTCTGTCCAAAGTAATATTGATGTGTTCATACCCAGAATATTCATTAGAACAAATTGCTATACTGTACAATACTACATTATTTTTCAAGTGTAAACTTTGAACACTAAGAATTGAAAGTAGGTTTTAGGATTATGGAAGGGAATGCTCTCAGATCTTTCGTAAACTTTTTCGGTTTGAAAAGGTGAATCCTCCTGAAGTTGCTTAGCGATTGAGTGATTAGCATTATGTATCCTTATTGGTGTTATGTCGTGGTTCTAGGAATTAAACGGTTTCTAGTTTTCAAACTTATGCATTTTATAATTAGTCTCACAAGCAGAGTCTTTTAAGTGTTAAACAGTAGTGCTGTTGATGAAATCGAAAAATCGATTTTCAAGAATCAAATTGAATCGATTCATAAGTCCAAAAATCGATTTAATTATTTAACATAGTTTGCCCTTTTTACAGCTAAAATAGGAAGGGAAAATCCAGATGACCGTTTTAAGGTTTACGTCTGAAAGGGTTAATACTAGGGATGCTCGATATTGGCTTTTTTACCGATATCCGATATTGTCTAACTCTTAATTTCCGATACCGATATAAACCAATACCGATATATGCGGTGTCCCCCGTAATAAACAATATAATAAAATAAATTGTCTAGGTTACATATTTCATATCATGAATGCTTAAGCTTTAAACATTATCTGTGCAAAATGACAACTACTTCAATTTAAGTTAGTAATAGAAAAAAATGTCATTTTTAATTTGTCTCCAACAGCAGCTGAATGACATTCTACTTGAGATAATTCTGACTAACTCTCTGTCATGCCTTTAGGCTACAGATAATTATTAAGTTCATGATGGGAAAGGTTTGATAAGTTGTTAAATAGTACAGGTGAATTAATGATAAAAAGGTTAAAATCTTTTAGTTTTTGAAAACTAATCAAAGTGAGACATCAATCTTTGTTATATTGTCTGCGCAAAACGTGACAGAGTGAGTGCTCTCAACTCAGACCTATCACTGATGTAGTTTCCGTTTCCTCCGCTGGGCCTCCGCTCTTTGTTTACATTTTACATTTAGGCAAAAACAAACAAAAAAACAGATCATGAACACGCTGGTTTTGCTTTATACGTTCGTACCTTGGAGAACATTTGTCTTTGTAACTATTGGGTTCTTTAGGGAATGTTTGGGCGTGTGTTAAAGTTACTTAGTTGATAAAATGTAAGCAGCGTGAGCGTACAAATGCTAAGCGAGGCTAATGGCTAAGCGTGACGCTAAGACGTCTGTAATAGTAATATATTTTTTCTCATTTTGTATTTTGTAGTTATGGTGATAAAACATTAATAAAGATCTTAATTTAAGAAAAGCAAGCCTTGGGTGAAGATTCTGTTGCTTGTTTGCTGGCTAGCTACACGTAGCTGTGTGCTATGTGGCAGACCCTCATTACACAGGGCAAATTACTAAAAATTCACAAGTTCACAAGCCAAATAAAACTAAAATATCTCAAAAAGTAAGGATCAGATCTGTCATATTTTGCCATTCGGAGAGAGAGGAGATGAAGCCGAACAGTTTGATGGGTAATATGTGCATGGTATGTAAACGGTGGTTCACTATAGCAGTAAATACCGATACCGATATTTTCCGATATTACATTTTAAGGCCAATATCGGCTGATAATATCGGTAAACCGATAATATCGGACATCCCCAGTTAATACAGTTTCCCCCGGTGAACTGTAACTCACCCAGTGCTGCATTATTGAATTAAGGGCATATAGTTAAGGTAACAGCTCAAAAAAAGTTATAATAGCACTGACCCATATCAATATCGAATTGGAACCAATTGAATTTGATCGGATCGTGATAATCGATTCTAACCCATGAGAATCCGAATCAAATCGATTTTTGAAATGTGAATCAATACCCAGCTCTATTAAATAGATGTAGTATGAAGTCAAACCTATTATGTATCAGGGCTGCACAATATCAAACGTTTATCACTTTTGCAGTGCCAGCATGTGCAGTATCAATTAAGCAAAAAAAAAAATCCAATCAAATTGGTCATTTATACAGCAAATTGATAGAGAAATTATAGCAGTGTACAGTCTATTTTTATCAGTTGGAGCAAAGGAACTGATATAACTTACATTATACTATTTTTAATTGGAATTCCTTATATGCCACATGCTTCATTCCCAAAATATTTGCTTTAAGCTTCTTTTCTGGTACTAACAACAGAAGAGTCGTAATTTGAATAGAATAGACTTTATTAATCACTTGTTACAGCAGCACAAACACTTACAGAAAAAGATAATAACAAAGTACAGTTAAATACACATAAGCAGCAAGCTATTATTGTAAACTTCAAACCAATTCAATTAGGTGTCAATATTTATTTATTAAATAAATAAAAAGTTGTCGGACTTAGTATTTTGGACCATTAATATAATCTCATCTCGTAAAAACACAAAATTCATAATGAGCTCCTTACTTATTTTATCACACAGCCGTTTTGAAAAGCTTTCCAACAGCTAAAACATCTGTACACAACTCTGGCCCATTGCATTTACTTTTGTTGTTAGAGGAAAAACATAATTTCAAAAACGTTTTCACTCGCTGTCTGCAAGCCAGGAAGTTATTCACTTTACTAAGTGAAGTAAAGAAAATACAACAGTATTCTCAACAAAATGCATTAGGCAGCAAGGGAAACCCCTGTTGGTTTTGTTGAGTCCAGCTGTTGCTGCTGCATTTTTGGTGTTTTAATTGTTTTCCCAAATCGTTTTGTAATTTTCATAGAAATCCGTCTTCCATAGCCATATTAGAAGGTTGAATAACGTCTAAACTTGTGTGTACATTTTTGTAGCTGCTTTTTTAAATGGTGTTTGTGTTGTGCTGAAGTTGGCTGTGTGAGTGTGTATAAAGAAAAGCCCAGTAGGTCACATGGATCCTTCAGCATCTCCACACAGTTGTCTCCACCCCCAAATATTACATCAGCGCTCAGCTGTAGACCTCTGTCAGTAAAATGAAGTTTGAACCCAGAGCGGGTTTATGCTAGAGGTACTTGAGTAACATTTTCTCTTTTTCACACGTTTCTGTTTCTTGTAAGCTAGAACGTATTACCTGTGATGGTGAAACTGTTGGAGATGCTGAACACTGAAATCAGGAAAACCCAACAGACTGTAACTTGGTACCTACTTTGTTAAACTGCTGTGTGATTTTAGCGTAGACCTTAATCTAAATGAGTTGATCTTTGTTTGAAGCAATTGTCCTTCACGTATACATTATTTCTCTGCAGATTAAGTCTCTGTGGCCACTGAGAACCTCTTAAATATATAATTTAATAAAACGTACACCGGGATTTCTTTTGTTTTGGGCACAATGGCTACGAGTCAGTCTAGTCACAAAGCCCAGAACACTATGGTCTCTTTTAAAATGGTATTAATAATACAAGAGGTCCACAGTGGGCACAAGGCTTAATGAATTTAGTCATGTCTGAACAACAAAAATGCATTTAGGATCAATTTTAGGGGAAATGTTTTGATTCACCACACATGAATTGGTTGGAAGTGGACAAAATCTCATGTCCAAATAAGTCCATTTTCCATTGCTCCATGCATCACATTGATTGTTGCTTGTTTATGGCCAAATAATCTTTATTTATGCAATTATTGTTGTTGTGGCCATTTGTTGTGTCCAAGTATGCGCTACATTGTTTTGTGTGTTTTAATCGCAGTGGAGGATGTTTGTAAAATAATAAATAAATAAACCTGTAATGAATATTTACTCTTGCCAAACCAGAGTCAAACAGTTCCAGCTACACTTTGGTAAGAATCATCCTTTTCAGATTAAAGCACTGGTTGGTAATATCTCTGAATTATAATCATTGTGGTTATTTGGGTTTTTTTGCTTGAACCATCATGAAATTTTAGATGCATTTATCAACTTTCCCACCGGCCTTCCACATGTTAGTCTGTCAGTTTCTTCAAACTGAGTTTATTCAAATATCATTAGTATATATAAGATTTTTTCACTTTTCCCCATTTTAATTTAACCCTTTAAAGCCAAATAATGTTTAGATTATAGTTCATTTTTCTTCTGTTCATCAGACGTCTTAAAGCGGCTGTCTGGAGTTTTCCCCTTTCAGGAACTATGTATGATTTTTCAGAAATCCTTAAAAGTGATTGTCTTATCATGTAGTGGGATATAATGTAAGCGATACGTCTTTTTTATTTATTTTTTGCTAAGCCCGCCCCCTGCCCCGTAGAACTCCGCGCAATAGGAAACTGAGCGCCGGTCAGAACTAACCAATAGCCTTAGACTACCGCTTACGTGCTTCAAATTTAAGGAAGTACCTCAGCTGATGCAGAGTTGGTTAACTTTTCACGGACAAGCAAGACTTTAAACTATAAATATATGAAAACACAATATCACACGAGAATAATACTTGTAAAACGTGTTTTAGCACTGTTTGTCAGCTACAGAAGCACATTCATAAATAAGAAATGTGCAGTCGCCATCTTAAAAATCCAAATTCACCATCTCTTGGTGCGATATGCTCGTCAGCCACTAGATTGTGCCATCGGATAAAATAAATTCTCCAGACAACCGCTTTAAAGTAGCTCTCCAGAATATTTCTTTTATCTGATGGCACCATCTAGTGGCTGACAAGCATATCGCACCAACTCTGTAATTTAAGATGGCGACTGCACGTTTCTTGTTTATGAATGTGCTTCTGTAGTCGACAAACAGTGCTAAAAGACGTTTTACAATTATTATTCTCATGTCATGTTGTGTTTTCATGTATTTATATTTTAAAGACTTACTTGTCCGTGAAAAGTTCATCAACTCTGCTTCAGCCAAGATGCTTCCTTAAATTTTAAGCAAGTAAGCGGTAGTCTAACGCTATTGGTTAGTTCTGGTCAGCGATCATTTTGCTATTGCATGGATTTTACGGGGCAGGGGGCGGGCTTAGCAAAAAAAAAACGACATACTGCTTACATTATATCATACTACATGATAAGACGATCACTTTTACGGATTTCTGAAAAATCATACATAATTCCTGAAAGGGGAAAACTCCGAATTGCTGCTTTAAGTATGATGGTCGAACGCTTTGTTAAACTGAAACACTTAGATGTTCTTTGTGGACTGCTTGACCCTGGTTTGGCTCTGATTCAGTTGGTTCCTATGCTTCATTAGCTTACGTTTCCAAACACTTTACTTGTAATAAACCTAGCTTTATCAATTCAGTAAATGACTTGGTGACAAGTTTAATAGTGATAGGAAAACAGTTTTCCGGAATGAGTATTATGACATTCAAAGTAAATAATAATGAAATGACTGCTTACCAGTTTTTGTCATTTCACCAGAAAGTGTGGTGTAGAAGAAATGTGGTGTGGTTTGTGGACAGTCCCAAAATATGCGGTAGCCTCTCACCAGTTCCCTGTACCATGCATTCTGAAAATATACCACTGTATTGACTGTTTGATAGATCATACTATGAAGCATTAACTTGCAGTGACTTAACTTTTTCCTGTTTTAAAGTTAAAATGTTCTGCATTAGTTCTGTGAGTCTGAGTCCAAAAAGTGCCTTTATCTTTGTGACTGTTTTTGTCCTTTTTTCTGTGGTTGCCAAGACTTATACTGCTTACACCAGTTTGAATGGGAAAACTTTTTTACATTACATTTTGTTTATTAAGGCAGTGTAAACAGAAGTGCATCGCATGCTTTATCGTTGCTCTGCTCGGTAGTGACACAGATTTTCAGTCGTGAACAACAAAGTCAATTTTAGGATTATTCTTGTTCAACAATTTAGCTTTTCCTGTTATTCGTCTCTGAATTTGGAGCTCACTGAACTCTTGTCAAATTTTTAGAAATGCATTTAAGAGAGGAACACCTATTTTTGAATGTAACACAAGTTTACCACTACTTTACTGTAAATTGAAATTTGCATTTTGTTGACTTTTTCCTAAGCCGATTCAGCAGTTAACCATTGTTCTGATAGGTGTACATTGATCATTTCCACTTGAGCTGCCTAATTTTTCAATTTTAGCTTTATTCTATAAACATTTGCATGAGATGTTTTTGTGCTTATGCTAGGGTTGGGGGCAATTTACAATCAGCTGAGTGAATTAGAGCACAAATGGGGAGTTTTGCCAACTTGACAAGCCGAAATCTATGGGCGGAATCTACAGGTGTCTTTCAAACGGTCTCTGCATGAGATTAAGCCTAATTTATACTTCTCCATCAGCTCCCCGAGGCAGAGCCTCGCACGCATTGACGGAACCGTTTTGCTCTCGAACTTCTACGTCCCCTGGAGAGTGCTGCAAAGCAGTTCCCTTCAACGGTTGCTTTTGAGTGATTTTGTTTTCTCATACCTACGTTATACTACTGTGGCAAGCCAAAGGGGTGAAAAACCCGCGCTATCTAAAATCTCGCATTCTAAACACGCGTTATGTCTGCCAAAACGCATGTTTCGGCGGACATAACGCATGTTTAGAACGCGTGCTTTTTTCACCCCTTTGACTTGCCATATAGTGCAGTAAAGCAACACGCAGTCAGTACTTCTGGTGTCGGGTCGCGGGTGAGAAGTTGTATAGTGCGGTAAACAGATGTGGGACCCCCTAACACCATCACAGCTCCGAAAATGAACATAATAGATGATAGTATGCCACCAAAACTTTACAAAAAACATTATTTTAAGGTGTAAAAGTTGCGGAATGTGGCTTTAACTTCAAACTTGTGATTGACATCAAACCTGATCCAACAGGTGAAGCGTTGCCTCCTCTGCTGAGGCAAAATTGTCAGCTATTGGCCAATGGCCAAAAGTACCATACCCTATTCTAGTGTGTGTAGTTTGAACGTGTAGTACGTTGTTGGTTGACGCATCAAATGGCCAATGAAATTTGAAAAACAACAAGAGGACCCCATATGGTCTGATTAAGAATGATTGTGATTGATAGATGGTTGTGTACAATGCATGCCAGGTCTACAAAAAGTATAAACGCAAAAATATTGTCCGTCAATTATCGGTTGGAAACATGAATCGCCCAACCTTACTCCCCACATGCCTTTGGAGCTCAAAGTAAAAGACTCAAAGTGATGGTAAATTGAACCCAGCCTTGGTGAACAGTTTGTCTAGTGTAGAGATGTAATGATGAGTGGGGGGAGTGTTCACTCTTGGGCTGGCATGAAACCAAACTCCACCCTTCATTTTGACACCTTTCAGCTAACGGGGATCAAGGATGGAAGGAAAGAAAAGGAGGAAAGCTTTCAGCGCACCGTTCCCCCCACTCACCCTGCATGAACGGACAGGAGTACAGCTACCATCTCTTCCTCCACCCCCTTCCCGTCTCTCCTTTCCTTCTCCACCCATCCTTCTCTGTCTGTTGTCTGCCTGAAAAAGAGCAGTGGAAGGAAGACCATGACATGTGAAAAGGCTTTGTTATCCAAACGTCGTCACAAATGGTAACTAAAGATGAAAAACTTTCTAAACAGCTCTTTTATTTCAGTTTTATTTGACATAAAAAATTGTGTTTTGCTTTATTTCTTTGCAAAGTTACAATAAAACACCCTGATCCAGTAGAGACAGACATTACTTCCTACTTTTTTTATTTTTCTTTGGCACGCTGTACTGTGTATAATCAGCTTAGATGTTTTTATAGGGAACATGTTTGATGTTTTCTCTCTTTCTCTCCCTCTCAACTCTTTCTGTTTAATGTTTGTAAATGTTTCTGCTTTTTGATTAAAGACTAGATGGTGTTGTAATAAAATGTTTACTGAGGTACACTCATCTGGTGAATTCCTCTACATGTTTGGTTCATTTATATTAAATGTGTTTTTAGGGATTTGAAGGGTTTTTACACTGAATTGTCTCCTTTTAGATTCTGCCTTTAACTCTTTAGGCGAGTGCTTATGGTTTTTATTATCTTTATCAAACTTTTATGGGGGAAAAAAACAACTTATATCTACTTTTTAGATATTTCTTGGTTTATTTTGGTAGATGTTGGTCATCACTTTGATCACTGATCAGTGTAAAATGTCTTGGGGATCATTTTGGGCTTCGTTTAACTGAACACAGCAAATGAAGAAGAGACTTTCTGCTGTTTTCAACCAGTGATTCCTGTGTAAACACACTGAATAGTCATCATCAGAAATAAGTACAGCCAGGATGTGTTTGTGGTGTGTTTCTGTTGTAAAGAACATTGCTGTTGCATTCACTAACCCACTGTTGTCAAAGCTGTGGTGGTGTCACAGGTCTTACCCATGAGCCGGTTAAACTGGTTTCTATTATGAAATGTTAGTTTACAAAGTGAATTCAAAGCAAACTTTATTTAAAAGATTAAATGCACATCTTTAACAGCTCTGTTTTATCGTGTGCTATAGTGCTGTGCAAACGTATTGAGCCACTAATGTTATAAATTCCAATCAGATTTGGACGTCACTGTAAAGACATTCCAAAGAAAACTTGAGACTTCAGAAAACCTGAAGAAATGAGATCAGAAGAATGTGACACCTTGAACAAGTGAGTGGTAGTTCAAGACATTTGCACAGAACTGTGTTTACACGTCACCGTGTTGAGCTAAGTAGAGCGTTTACGTCTCCTCCCATCCTTTTGATGTATTTGTCAAAACTCTGGTTGTCCGTTTGTTACACAGAAAGCTTACTTGGTCACTTTTAGGTTGCCGGTTTGAGGACGATGCTCAACCATTTTTGTATGTTTTAATGGCTGAAACCAAATTTTGATTCACAAACATTTGTTCTGATACAGGAAGCTTTAAATTACAGGGATGTTATTTTGTACTTGAAACAAAAATGAAAAAGGTAAACATGCATTTGTTTCTAACATTACAATTTGGTAGCGTTGGTTTGCTTCAGCCTGATTCAGTAAGCTAATTGTAGTTCTAATGTTTATTCCACTGGACGTTACTGATCATTGGCTTTTGTTGCGCCATCATGTCATGAAATTGATTCCCATAATTTCAAATATTGCATTTCTAAATGTTTTTGGTGAATGTAAAACCTGCCGACGTTACCTGAGGGACAGGAAACCAAATTTGATGGAAGTCTTAATCGTGAGTTAAGAGCGTTCTGGTAATGCTCTCGCACTGTTTTCTTGTTCAGCGTACTTCACAATAAAGTTTTGTATTCAAAAACATTTTTCTAAACACGTGAACTCTGTAAGAGAGCACTGAACCCATTTGTAAGATGTTTTATTGTTGAAATAACTAATAGATTGAATATTTTGACCAGTGTGGATAAAACTTTTTCTATTTTGCAAAGTTTGTTTTATCATTTTTTGGCTGAACATGGTTTCTTTTTTTTTTAAAGGAAAAAGGCTAATATTTGACAAACCAGCTACAATTTGAAGAAATGATTTGATTTTTTTTAAATCATAATTACGTATATGTTAAGGTAAGATGATTAGAAAGTTTCCATCTAAATTAGCCTGAGAGTGTTTAAACCTGTTGAAATAGTTTGGATTAGATTACAGGACAGTTGCTTTGTTCAATATTCTTTCCACAGAGCTAAAGGTAAGTGTTCCCAGGTCTACGTGCTCAGGGGATGGGAAGAGAAGTCTGATTGCTGCATAAAAGAAGACTTTTTGCCAAACGTGCAGTCGGAAAGGAACCTTTTAAAGGTGCAATTTAGATAATGAGTTCCATTGTTTAAGTTAGTAACTGCAAATCTTATACAGCTCGCTCTATTTGAAGTAAATATTTAGACTTGGACCCTTATTGTTCTATTTTGTCTAATTGAAATGAAAATCAGACGTCTCAGGGTTGCATCTATGAAATGCACAGATTTTTATTTTTTTATTTCTGTTTGGACCTCCATTGGTTTACTTTGGGGTTGCAGATGTATGAAGTGATTTGCAAGTTACTTACATTGGGTATTTTGATTAACCGTGCCTGTAAGGACAAGGGTACACCGTTTTGTTTTTTGGCATTTAACAATAAACTACTCAATTTAAGTTTGACTTTTGTTTTATTTATATTTAATACATTAAGTTTTATTATAATATTAAGTTTATTTTTGAGGCAGGGTAGCTGTAAAGATGTGGAATAATATTTGAAAATTGAGTTTGTATGCCAAGAATCTCAAGGTCATCCTCTGAGCTCGGGTCTGTGAATTCAAGATAAAGTTTATTAGGTCTTGGTGAAATCAATTTTCTAGCCAGTCTGTTTATATTTACTTAGAGAAAAACTTTAATTTTAGGAGTGCATTAATAATTTTGTGCAAAACTTTGGTTAAGACTGTTTTTGGTAAACATTTTCAAATTATTTCTATTAGTGATAGGAAGTTCAAAGGGGCGCTGTCGTTTTATTAAAAACAGGCATACATAAGCAACCCCCATCTAAAATCAGAGCGTTTTTATAATTCAATATTAGAAAAAAATATATTTTGCCAGGTTTCTGAAATGTGTATAGCCTCAGTTTGAAATAACATGCTTTGTATTGTGCTAACTGAGTAGATTGGCATCAAGACGGTAGATATTTAGTCAAAAGGTTATACCAGGAACCGTTGTGCCCAATGAGTTTTTTCATACCGGACGAGTGATATGTTGCACTTACTTCCGGTGCTCGTTTCCGCTGCCTTATTGTTTGTGTAACCTTCTATTTGAAGGCTTAAATCGTGGCAAATATGGAGAGACGTAATGTGCATCAGGATTAGTGCCAGTAGCTCCTGTAGAGTAATATGTTTAAAAAGATGACTGAATTTGGTCCAGATTCCGGGGGGCGCGTTAAGGTAATACTCCGCTGTAAATTAGCATTTTGGTTAAACTGGAAACCTTTCGTGTGAATTTACTTATTGAAAATCATTAGCGCAAGTCAGGTGTACTTCATGTTCCTGGTATTTTTCCTCGTGTTTGTGGTGTTTAAAAGCGCTGTGTTGCTGCAGGGCGTGACTATAGTGAAACCCATTGTGTTTGGGAATGTTGCCCGCTACTTTGGGAAGAAGAGAGAGGAAGATGGACATACCCATCAGTGGTCTGTTTATGTGAAGCCTTACAGGAATGAGGTAAGACTAGCAGTAAGTAAAGCGCGTGTTTCTCTTTGCAAGATCGCATTCCTGTTGTATAAAAAAATAAAAATGTTCTCCCAGGACATGTCTGCCTATGTGAAGAAAATCCAGTTCAAGCTACATGAAAGCTACGTTAACCCACTAAGAGGTGAGAAGACCTTCACGTGGAAAATGTGTTAGTTTGCGTCACTTTCTGATTTTCTTTTATATATATATATCCTCCCTTTTTCCAGTCGTAACAAAGCCTCCGTATGAGATTACAGAGACAGGCTGGGGAGAGTTTGAGATCATCGTAAAGATATTTTTCATTGATCCTAATGAAAGACCTGTAAGTTCAGCCTCAAATAGACACACATCTACTTGCTATTTAACACAGAATGATAAAGTATTACCAGGAAACTTTTTTTATTTTGCATCTCAGATTGTGTTGATTTGTTTATGTTCAAGGTAACTTTGTACCATCTCCTGAAGCTGTTCCAGTCAGATTCCAGTGCCATGCCCAAGAAAACAGTCGTCTCTGAATTTTACGATGAAATGGTAGGGGTTATATTATGCTCTTTTTAGCTGGCCACAGTCATTACAGATGCCTTTAAAATATTAAGGTCAATACAGCTGTAGTAATAACATTGTTGTCATGGTGCTGCTTTTCTAATTATTTTAGAGTCAAATGTTTTGATGAATCATATCTGTGGAGTTCAGTTGTTTAAAATCTTTAAAATATATTTTGTTTGTATAATTTTTAGATATTTCAGGATCCTACCGCCATGATGCAACAGCTCTTGACCACATCAAGACAACTCACTCTTGGACCCTATAAGCATGAGACTGAGTGTATGTATTAAACAGTGGAACGCAAGTGTGTTTTTGTTGCAAGTTCTATGATGGAAAAATCTGAGGCTTTGTTTTCATGCTTCTGATGTTTCTTTTTATCACTGCAGTCAGTGAGCTGGAGCAGAGGACAAAGGAAAAACTGGAAACGGCAAAGAAAAGAACGAGCCAAGAGATAACGGAGCTAAAAGACAAATTGAAAGCCAGCAGAGAAAACATTAACCACCTGAAGGCAGAGATCCGGAAGCTGGAGGAGGACGGAGACCACAAAGACCACTAAGATGCTGAAAAAAAATTGGCAAGGATCAATTTGCATCTTTAGTGCCTCCGTGCTTTAGGTTTGGCTTGTTTTCTTGGTTAGCAACTGCTTTTTCTATTTTAAATTCTTGTTTATTTTTCAAGGTGTAATTTACTCTGTTGGATTTTGTATTTTCAGTATGATGGTTCAAATGTAGTTTTCTGGAGCTGAAACCAGAATTTTCTGTCAGGTATTTTTATCAGTTGGCTATGAAACTGAAAGACAAACACAAGCAAGCTGTCATATTGATGAAGTGTTAATATGGGGGCCTCTGTTTTGTCAGAACTCAAAATTTGTGGATACGGATGTGTATTTTTAAAGAAAAGGCCTTCGCTATCAACTTCATTTTGTTTGTGAATTGTCTTTTTCTTCTGATGTGACCATTTTATACAAAATAAACATTTTACAGTATTGGTTCATGTTTGTTTATTTTAGGAGTGTTCAAATGGGATTAAATGCTTTATTCTGAATGTACTGAATTTTCACCAGCTGGATATTCACTTAACGTTGAACAAAGAATAATTGTATCGTTAATCAGTAATAGAAAATTCCTTTATTGTCCCTAAATTAAGTAACAAGTAATATCAAGCTGCGTTTGCGTTTTCAGAACAGAATCTAAATTGTCCAAATCCTCTCATTTACCTGGGAGGTTCTAAATGTACCAGCAAGTCCAAAAAATATTTTATCTCTAAACGACATAAAGCTTCGTATGAAAATATTAAGTTTCAAGTCCTGGTTGAAATTGAGGCCAATGACTTAAGTCTACACGGTATTTTAGTTTACTTTAATCAAACTTTCATCCGAGTTTAAATTTTTAGTGGGAAGTTGTCAGATTTCCGAAAGTCTGTGAACGCATCTATCTAACCGGAACTTGTAAGATCTTTCCCGTCCCAAACGCTGAGAGTTCCGCATGTGTAACTTTGTATCTAGTGAATATTTCCTACTATAGTTAGCTAATAAAACATGTTATCGTTCAGTAAACTAGAATGGAAACGGCGCTGTTTAAACCTGTGCAATGTTTTGTTTGTAGGTATAAACTGAACCGAGCCAGAGTGCGACAGACTTTAGTGAGTTTTCTCGGGTTGAATTCGCTCCAGGTGTCTCTCATCAGGTGGAAGAACGCAAGGTGAGAACAGTTACGTAGGAGTATAACGCTGCGAAAAATATAGGTTGGTAATTGTGATCCAACAAACACATTTTAATTCCTATATGAAGTATTTTATAAGGTGTTTAAAATAGTCAACATTAATTTAAAGCGTCCACTATTTTATGCTTTTCGATACAAAAGGTTTTTTTTATTTTGTAAAATAGGAAACATGTCTATGTAGGCTATCTAGTCGTTGACACGTTTGAATATGATTAGAAATGTTCTTTAAAAGGCAAAAACATTGTTTATAAATAGTCAATATTTGCAAAAGAAAAATGTTCTAATCACTGTAAGCAGACAATCAGTATAATTGAATCAGTATGATGTGCTATATGATCAAGATCTGGTGTAAATGCTGTTGATATATTTCTATATTTTCCCCTTTTTCATATATTAGTTATTCTATTAATTTTATTACAGTTTTATTTTTTTTTCCTTGTTGAAACTTATTTTACATTTCTGTGACTGATTGCGCATCTGCTGGAAACAGGAAGGAACGTTTCTGAGGGAATAATAAAGTTTATGTAAAGACGTTTTAACACATAATTTAAATTAGGCACTAATATTTTCAGTCCATCATTATTTGGTAACATGTTATCAATTATAGTGCATGGACATACTAGTGAAGTTTTCATATATTGTGTAATGATAATCATCATTTTAATGAGCGCTCTTTGTCTTTAGAGAGTTTTCTGGATGATCACGTGATCTTGTTTTTTTTTTCTTTCACGGCGACGTCAGCCAAACCGAGCTGATGCCGAGTTGCGAATCTGCCGCTGGGGGATAAAAACTCACCTATCAGCACCGTAAACCTGCTACCGACAGCTTTTACTGGCACCGAATTGAAGTTTCCCCGTCGCCCGTTCCCACCGGACACCGAGCTGAAATGTAACCGGTGTTGTAAATGTTCCGCGGACCGTGTAGCAGCGTAAGCTAACACAACAGACATGGCTTCTCGTTAGGAGACAACTGGTGTTCGTTTGACTTTTCAGGTATGTTTACGTGGACAGGTAGTGTTTAGTTTAGCCTGCGTTAATGGCAGTGGCGTTTGAATGCGGGGTTTGGGGCCATAGACTGTCTAACTCAACAAAAAACGATCCGCTTTCTTTCTTTTTTCACCGTTTAAAAGTTCTGTTTGATTGTTGATATCATGAATGTGCAACACTCCTAATGGTCACGTGTTTGACTTCTACCCCAAAGGCTGTTTTTTTAAGGTTGACTATTTTTTCCTGAGCTCAAATGATACCAGACGTGAGGTTTGTTTATGTTTATGTGACCACATCTGGCTGGTGTTTGTCATCCACAACAGCTCTATTGTTGTCCTGGTGTCTGTGTAAAGTCCATTCACGAGGCTGAGTGCATCATCAGCATGCTGCAGGAGATCTCCAAAGAGAGAAAGTCTGCAGAAGCAGATCTGAATAGTTTGAGGTTGCATCCTCTGCAGGACATGGCAAAGACAGCAGTCCTCTGGAGAGGTTTTGAATAAATCATACGGGTGTGGGGGAAATGGTCCCAAGTTGTTATTCAAGTTAATAACAGGATGAGGAAGGGCTGTGATTAGGCTTGCAGGAGTGTGTGAGTGTGTGTGCGAGTGCACTTACAGTTTAGGTGTTGGCTCTCCTTCCGTTAAACTCTAAAATGAATTCAGTGCATGGTGTTGTGCACATTCTCCCTGAAGGGGGGACATAATTATGCATTAAGCCCATGATTATATGACAGTCTTAGGTTTTAATTTGTCTAAGAGATGTATGATTACAGTTTAATCATTGTTTGTTTTTTGTTTTTTTGCTGAGTAACTTCTCTATCACTCTGCCTTCTATGAATTAGCACACAAGTTCTTTCCCAGTCAACATTACACAAGATAAACAACACCCAGAGCCCTTGGGCAACCTGCAGCTTCATGTTTTTATCTGACAGCGAGTTAAAGAGCACAAAGAACAAATGATTTCCTGCTGAGTGCCGTTCCATGTAAAGGAAAGCATTAAAACGTCACCTCTGATAATAGTTTAATTTGAATAGTGTCAAGGTTGTTCTGATAATCATGCAAGTTGTTTGAACAGTCATTTGTTATCAGTACAGCAGGCATTGTGGCCTGTGAGTGTGTAGTACTGTTGGCATCTGTTACATGTTTGCTGAGATGTGTGTGCGTGCGTGTGTGCGTGTGTGTGTCCTTGCAGGTGTGCAGGTGGTGAACACATGGAGAAGCCTTCATCTTCAGACAGAGCAGCGCTTGAGGAGAGGAAAGGTCTGGTGGAGGTAATTCAGTTTCTTTATATAACAAGAGTCATCTCAAGGTGCTTTACGAAGTAAACATTCCAGTTGAACCTACTTATCAGTGCATTGACTTCAGTTCATTATTCAAATTACTTAAAATATTTCTATATAAGGAAACCCAGCAGATGTAGTGACTTTACAGCAGTTATCATACTAAGTAAGCATGTAGTGACAGTGGAGAGAAAAACTCCCCTTTAACAGGAAGAAACCTCCAACAGAACCTGCCTCAGTATGAGAAGCCGTCACATGGGACTTTAAGTTTTACTCCTAATAGTTTAAGTAAATTGTGACAAAGATAACAAATTATGTTATCTTTGTCACAATGTCTGACACTAAAAAGTAAAAATGAAAGAGGTGGAGTTAGAAAAACCTCCTTATCTCATCTTTAGATCACGAGGCCCATTTAAAGAAGCTGGTCTGTTTTTTTATTTTATTTTTAGAAAACATTGTTTAGATCACAAATACTAGCCTTGTATTGCATATTATATAAACACCAGGATTAAGGATTAAGCTGTCCATAAATCAAGATCCCTACTGAGCCAAATGTTTGCTTAGAGAGACATTTGCTTGTGATTCTGTCATCAGGGCGTGGTAATCCTGTTGGGTTCAAACACAACTTAAAAGTGGTTCTCTGAAAAAAACATTTTTAAATAATTTCTGATTATAATCGGTCACTTTGAGTTTAACATGCAGGATGAACATGAAAATAGTCTCGTACTCCTATCTCCTGCATTAGCTTCTGATAGAAAATAGACGGTGAAACGCTAGGGTTAGAAAATCCTGACAGATCTACGTCACACTGTCACTTAACATTCATGGACTCACCCATCTTGACTCACGACGGGGAAGGCTGTTGTTGGTTTAGCGTCCAAGAAACGGAAGAGCACGTCTGGGCTAGTAGAAGCTAACCATTAGCATTAGCAACGCCACCACACAGCAGAACTCCTCCAGGCTTGTGTTATTTGTGGAGATAAAACATCAACGTTGCAGAGCAAACAGTCAGTGGTAGAGTCGTGTTACTGTTAGCCAATCAGAGGTGAGATGTTCAAATATCAGGAAATAAGACTCCAGATCCTGTCATCTGAAGCTCAGCTGATGTGGTTCACTTCTAGTTCCTGAAACTGGTGCACCATTGTTTTTCTTCCCCAGAGTTCAACTTATGAGGCATTCATTCCTACTAGAGACCACTGCAAATGTATTGATTAAATGAGTGAACCACATCTTTAACCTTTATATATATATATATATATATATATATATATATATATATATATATATATATATATATATATATATACTGCCTCCCATCCAAGAAGCTGGGCGGGGAAGTGAAATATCATAGATATAGAGATGCCCTTTTGTCTGTTAGAGCCTGCTTGGTTCAGAAATGTTTAAGTTCATTTCAGAAGATGTCCTAATGTTTTGTGTCTGAGCCTTAGATTAGGAATGAACTCCAGTGTTGTGTGTTTTTATCTCAAGGATAATGCTGTTCCCAAAGGTGCTGAAGGTGGCCAGGCTGATCCTCAGACCTCGAGGAAGAGCAGCTCCCGCTCTTCCCGCAAGAGCTTCCGCTTGGACTACCGACTGGAGGTTAAATGACAACAATCCCCTCAAAAAGACCACCGTGCTTTTATTAAGTGGCTAAAGTGTTTATTTTTGAGTTCAGGAGGAAGTGACGAAGTCTTGTCTGGACAAAAATGGCCGCTGGACTAACCCCTGGCCCACATGGCGGTTCCCGTCCTACACCATGCTGCTCCGGTTCCTGCTGCTGGAGAAGAACCACAGTAATGTACCAACCAGTAAAGAGGTGGGGGTTCCCTTAAACCTTGGGCATAGCTCAGCTCAGTGATCGCACTAAAATAGAAATCTTCTAAATACATATTTAATAATATTAATGTTATCATGTCACAAACCAACTAAACCTGTTGTGTTAACCTTAAGGCGGCTAGCTTACGTGTAATAATTAGCATCAAAGCTCATCTTTCACAGCTCTTTAAACCATTGCCTTGTGTCAACTCTGTATTTATAGCTTCTGGAAACATTTCAGAGTTCAGGGAGGGATTATCAGGCTGCTTTCACACAGCAGCACAGACACATTTAACCCTTTGCTAGCAGAGTGTTGTCATGTTCGGTCTCCAGAACATGGATTTACTCACCAAATGTCAGCTGGGTTTGGTGCAGCGGCTGAACGGTAGCCTGGTGGTAAATTTAATATAAATGCATTCTGGATAAGTTCTTTCTAAATCCCCGTCTCTCCTCTCTCAGGCTCTGGACAAAGAGCTCCCAGTGATGGAGCCGTACTTTGTCCAGAATCCAGACCCCTCAGACTCTCGTCCAGGTATGAGGGTCACCTGGCTGGGCCACGCTACAGTCCTGGTTGAGATGGAGGGTGTTAATATTCTGACAGACCCCATTTTCAGCCAGAGAGCTTCACCGTTTCAGTTCATGGGGCCTAAAAGGTACAGAGGCCCCCCCTGCACTGTAGAACAGGTCTGTAGGACTTTAGTTTTTGTGTTTTGGTTTTTGGGAATAATATAAAAACAATTTCACACCTCGTTTTTCTTTCCCGTCTTCCTGACAGCTGCCGAGGATTGATGCGGTTCTCATCAGTCACTCTCACTTCGATCATCTGGATGCTGGATCTGTTACCAGTCTAAACGCACGGTTTGGGGGCGAGTTACGCTGGTGAGGAAGCTCTTACCCACAGACGCATTTATTTTTGTATTTTGCAGAACGAGTCTTTAAAAGCACCGTTTTTCTGACTTGAGCCTTTCTCTAATTCGAGTTGAACATGTTTGACAGGTTTGTGCCTCTGGGGCTGATGGACTGGCTCGTGAAGATGGGCTGTGAGAATGTGATGGAGCTGGACTGGTGGGAGGAGAACTGTGTGCCGGGTCATGACAACGTCACGTTTGTCTGCACACCGTCTCAGCACTGGAGCAAACGCACAGCGTGGGACGATAACAAGGTAAGAGCATCTGTAGTTTCATCATCACTAACTGGTTTCGTCTACAGATCATCTGTGGTGCTGCGGCCTAGCATTACTGAAGAACTAAAGGCTCATTTACATCAAGTATCAGTAGTGCTAGTGCAAAATGTGTTACATCTAAGCAGCATCCTCAGTTTAAACGTGTTTGTGATCCAGCTTCTCTTCTGCTGCTGTGTCAGTCTTTATGGGGCAGCTGGTCTGTTTTGGGTCCGAGCTTCCGATTCTTCTTCGCTGGTGATACCGGCTACTGCTCCTGCTTCCAGGAGATTGGACGACGCTTTGGCCCTTTTGACCTTGCAGCTATTCCTATAGGAGCGTACCAGCCCAGGTTAGTGCACAACCCTCTGAAGACTCTTTAATAGAAACACAAACTTTATCAACAGTGAGCGTGACCCCTGGAACGCTGTGTGGGTTTCCAGGTACGTGATGCGGGGTCAGCATGTGGATCCAGAGGAGGCAGTTCAGATCCATCAGGACCTTCAGGCCAAACAGTCTGTGGCCATACACTGGGGGACCTTCGCCCTGGCCTATGAGGTAGGATATGCAGATGATCAGATCAGTTTCATCAAAATGAACTGGCTTTAAGTATTTTTCTGAAACTATTACTTATCCATCCTACAAAGCCTCTTTAATCATAACAGGTGGTTTTATAAGCTAAGTGGTAAACTCCAAATATTTATAAGGTAACAGCAACACACTTCTAAAGATGCTTCTCAGTGAAACAAAAATGAAGCAGTTTATTTGTGAAGGACAAAATAAACTATTTAAAGGAGCAATATGTAAGAATTCTACAGTGAAATAATCACAAAACTAATGTCTCAGTCATGCTGGAAGGAAGGTTATACTGAAACAGATTTTCTCAGATGGCTGGGGAGTTCTCACTTTTTCTCCTTTCATAATTATCAATTACACTCTGAGTTTGTGAGTTTGTGAGGTTGCCTAATCTGCAGCGAGCTAACGCAGCAGCGCAGCATTTATAATTCAACACCGGAAGGCAAAAAGCTCCAGAGTTGTTTAAAGAACTGAAGCCAGTAAACAGGAGCGACCCAGAAGTTCTTCTTGTACTCCTAAGAAGCCACGGCATCTTTTTGTTTTACTCTAATATCAGGTGAAGAAGGCTAGAGGCTAACGTTGAGCTAACAATGCTAACGGTGAATTAGAAGCTAATAGGCAGCTCTAAAAATATCTCAAGCTACTTTTTCAATTACCAACAATTACAGTGAAATGTAAGTGAAGTGAATGATGAGTCATTCTTGGTGTTTTACTTCCTATAGCTGCAATAGCAAATCTGCTAAACAAGTTAGCATAAACATTTTATTCATGCCTCCTAACAATGTTCTAACATAGTATAGCTATAAACAGAGCTGTATAATAGTTACGACACGCTTTGAACTCGGCGACACGCGGTCACGTGGTTCATGTAGTCGTCAATGGTTCCAAACAGCTGAGCGCTGCCAGTCAATATGAGCGGCTTGTGGCAAAACAGAAAACGACCCTTTTCTCATTTCCACAGTGATTTTATTCATTTTTTGGGGTGATTACTGTTTTGCTGAAAAAATGGGCTGCAGTACCCACATTTGACCACAGGATGGCATTCTTACAAATTGCTCTAACTTTATCTCACTTGTGGCGGTCGTGGAACAGCTGTGGGACACGGACCTGCTGTTATCTCACTGGTCCTGCTCAAGGCTTCCCTAGTGTGCAATAATCATTAGTAACTGTTAACGTCAGATGTGAGTAACCATTTTATTCATTAATGGTCATATGAGGAGTTTGAAATAGCATTTGCTTAAAGCTACAGTTCTATAACCTCTCACTCACTCAGCTGCTCTTTGTGCAGAACTACCTGGAGCCACCAGTTCGTCTCCGAGAGGCTCTTGAGCAAAAAGAACTGAAGCCAGAATCGTTCTTCACTTTGCATCACGGAGAGTCTCGGCTCATACCTGCACACGACGCCGATGTGTTTGACTGATGTGGCGGAGGCTTCTGTGACCGACTCGCTCCACATTTATGCCTGTAAAAAGAAAATGTGCACTATTCATTAGGTGTAGATTGAATAAAGTTTGAAATGTAATCACATTTGGGTAGTTTTACCTGCAGGAACTGTGAATCCACTGAAAATACCCATTTACTAGGACCCATTCATAAGTGCCCCACTGGGTGACGTGCTTCAGTTTCAGGTAATGCCGCAGCTAAAGTAGCCCGATGGGGAAATATCTCAGATTAATTAAAAAAATTACATTTTGATTATTTTCAGTTGTTTTAGGGTCTGCACACTGCTCTGGGGAGCTGAGGGAGTGTCAGTGGTTTCACATTCACTGGTAAATCAGACTGAAGTGTGATGCAACTAAGCTTATAAAAGTAACGGTGCTGCCACTTAGAAAATAAAGTTTCTGATTGTACCAAGGGCAATCCAAACCCACAAGACACACACGTTTTTATCTGTTTCATGTCTGCAGTGATGTGAGAAACGCACCGAGTTGAGCTGGTTTCAACCGTTTTGACGCAGCTTCACACCTGATCAGTTTTATTTCTTAGCATTTTAGTTACTTGTAGAAATCTATAGGATAGTTTTAATTTTGTGCCACATATTTGTACGTCTTCTGCCTGAATGTAAAACAGCAGAGTGTTTAGCTCATTTCCTGCAGTAATCTCTTTAAGGCCAAGTAGGTTGTTGTGGTTTAAGTTTTGTCCTGTCCTGAGGGTTTCTCATTAAAATGAATTTGCAATGTGTTTGTTTTCATATTAACTCGTATGAATCTTATGAATGGATCTGGGTGACAGGAAAAATAAACAATTTTATATAAGTAATCCATTCATCCAGCTCTGAAATTGATATTTAAACTACTTTTTTTTTCTAGTTGGAAGTTTTTCCAACTGAGAAACAAAAACTGTGATGCCCTCTAGTGATTGAATATGAAACTGCAGCTATTTGATCGCAGCATATTAAACCCTTCAAAGCTGATAAATCAAAAATTCATATTAAAATCTATAATGTTTCATTTCACTAATCGGATAAGTTTCATTGGACACTTCACCTGGAGTACTTACATCCTCCACTAGAGGGCAGACATTCTGAATCAGCTTTAGAGGTAAATGGAATCAAATGTGATACATGTCTATTTAAACATTAGTGCATGTAAAACACAGCAAACTATCACTACTAATGAACTATCACTGGGATAGCCTGACTGAAAATAAAGCTTCTCAGCTAATTGGATATAAAATATAAAAGGATGTTTACATTTCATCCACAAACATGTCCTCTGGCTGTTCCTGTCAGACCAAAGAAAACCGGGCGGTCCCGTATTTAATCTAACACAGACTGAACCAAGGCAGAGGTAGCGTAAACCAGAGTCTCTTTATATTTAAAACAATCTTTATTTCACAATCATTAAAATCAGTGCATCCTTTAATCACAATAAAAACCCTCCTAAACTCAATTGAGCAGCAGTGGCAAACAACTAGTCAGTCAGAAACCAAAACTCACACACAGAGGCCCAGAGTACTGCCCACATTAACAGCAGGTGACCGCAGCAAACCTCCTCAAACATGCAGCAGTTTCCCAGACAACTCCCTCTCTCCCCAACACCCTGATGTGCACACCTTTTTATAATCAGGTACTCAGGGAGTGGGTGAGCTGGACAGCTGTGCTGCATTCAGAAACACCTCTCCACTGTGGGACTTTCCACAACCCCAGACTGCACTTAATTCACCTGGTTACACGATGCACAACTCAAGATGCCGTTTTCAAAGATGTTTTTGTAATTTCATCGAGTTGTCACAGTGCGATCCTTTAAGTTATTTAGCTCCTTTTTTGTCAGCCTGCCTTACAGCATTTTACTGTGTTTTGTATGGAGGGGGCATTTTGAAGAGCATTAGGTTTGGCAAAAATGGCACGGTTAATTAGGATGATGCAAAGGCCAATGTGCTTTGATGAGTAGAATAAATTATCCATGCTCAAAAAATAAAGGGAACACTTAAACAACACAATGTGACTCCAAGTCAATCACACATGTGTGAAATCAAACTGTCCACTTAGGAAGCAACACTGACTGACAATCAATTCCACCTGCTGTTGTGTAAATGGAATAGACAACAGGTGGAAATTAGAGGCAATTACCAGGACATCCCTAATAAGAGTGGTTCTGCAGGTGGTGACCACAGACCACTTCTCAGGTCCTGCTTTCTGGCTGATGTTTTGGTCACTTTTGAACACTGGCGGCGCTTTCACTCTAGCATGAGACGGAGTCTACAACCCACACAAGTGGCTCAGGTAGTGCAGCTCATCCAGGATGGCACATCAATGCGAGCTGTGGCAAGAAGGTTTGCTGAGTCTGTCAGCGTAGTGTCCAGAGCATGGAGACGCCACCAGGAGACAGGCCAGTACATCAGGAGATGTGGAGGCGGCCGTAGGAGGGCAACAACCCAGCAGCAGGACCACTACCTCCACCTTTGTGCAAGGAGGAACAGGAGAAGCACTGCAAGATGACCTCCAACAGACCACAAATGTGCATGTGTCTGTTCAAAGAAAACAGACTCCATGAGGGTGGTATGAGGGCCCGACGTCCACAGGTGGGGGTTGTGCTTACAGCCCAACACCGTGCAGGACGTTTGCTAGAAAACACCAAGATTGGCAAATGCACCAATGGCACCCTGAGCTCTTCACAGATGAAAGCAGGTTCACACTGAGCACGACAGACGTGACAGAGTCTGGAGACGCCGTGGAGAATGTTCTGCCGCCTGCAACATCCTCCAGCATGACCGGTTTGGCAGTGGGTCAGTAATGGTGTGGGGTGGCATTTCTTTGGTGGCACAGCCCTCCATGTGCTCACCAGAGGTAGCCTGACTGCCATTAGGTACAGAGATGAGATCCTCAGACCCTTGTGAGACCATATGCTGGTGCGGTTGGCCCTGGGTTCCTCCTAATGCAAGACAATGCTAGACCTCATGTGGCTGGAGTGTGTCAGCAGTTCCTGCAAGATGAAGGCATTGATGCTATGGACTGGCCCGCCCGTTCCCCAGACCTGAATCCAATTGAGCACATCTGAGACATCATTCTTGGTGTTCCAGTTGCCTTCATTTTAACCCCTTGGGTTGCTTAATATACTGCTGTGTATATTTTTCAATATTTGTTTTTTCCGTAAAGGATATGACGCAACAAAAAGGTTTTCTTTCCCAACTAGGTCTTGTTCTTGTTTTAAAACAACTCGATAAAAGAGAATGAACAATGACAAAATGAAACGAGGAACAAACGCTTTCTGGGTCAACGAGATGCTCGTTACATGTAAAACCAGACATTTCAAGCCTTTATTTGTTATAATTGTGATGATTATGGCTTACAGCTGATGAAAACCCCACATTCAAAATGTCATTTAGAATATTGTGAAAAGGTTCAATATTCTAGACTCAAAGTGTCACAATCAGCTGATGAATCCTAAACACCTGCAAAGGGTTCCTGAGCCTTTAGATGGTCTCTCAGTCTAAGATGAATTACTGAAATAAATGACTTTTGCACCAGATTCTAGTTTTTAGAGTTTCACCTGTAAATGAAAACAACTAATAAATAAAACATCCTTTGCACATGAAGCAGAGCTACACTAGGTGGCAGTGTTTACACAGGTTTTTAAAACCGTGTTCAAGAACTAAAACCTCTGAGGATTTAACCAAAATCAAGTGAAAACAGGAAGTTCAAAACAGCCTCCTGGATACTGATGCAGTAATTTTTAGGATGCCATTAATGAACTCCTAGAGAGAAACGGTTAATATAATATTAAAAAGTCTGATTTTATAAGAAACTATAAACATGTGATTGACATAAACGTGCACACAGAAATAGATTTGTAAAAACAAGACCAGCTCACGTTATTACCACCATGATTATGGCCTACAGCACTGGTTTAGTTAGATTAGGACCAAAACAACCAATTTTTGTCTTTCTGTCATATTTATTGTTTATTTATTGAAAAGCAGATTTAACCTTCCTGATAGATGAACTGGCAGTGGCATTAGCTCTAATCTAAACAGCCTAAAAACAACCAAGAATTTAAGTTTGTTTTTTAAAACAATTATTAAAATGTTTTTTTTATCAGAAGTATATAGCTGGACTCAGCTTGAGTCTCTGCAGCTTCGCTGTTTTTCCCAAGATTCAGAACTCATGGAGTTAAATTCAAATTTAAAAAAAGTTGTTGGTCTTGATTTTCTTGTGATAAAATATTATATAGAAAAATAATTCAGTTTGAAGAAATCCCTGATGATGTAGAGCGGGCATCGTGACTCAGCAGCATCTATGTCTTAAATAAATGGTGTGTGTGTGTGTGTGTGTGTGTGTCAGGCGACGCTCTGCCTGTTGCTGTCCCTGCTGTGTGTTGAGTTTCCAGGCCGGCGGCGCGTGAAGTCCACAAAGATGCCGTCGTGTTCCTGCTCCGACTCCAGAGACTCGTCGTTCACGTCCATCGTGATGATCTCGATGCTGGACGTCGAGCTGGGATCAGAGCTCGAGTCTTGTGCCAGAGCTTTGGGGGAGGACGAGGCGTCGGACTCCAGTGAGCCGGCGCTCTGAGCCTCCTCGCACGGGGAAGGCTCTGGGAGGATGGAGGGCGAGTGATGCTGTGGACGAAGAAGGCGGGACAACGCGGGTCTGTCCGTGTCCTTGAGCTGAGGGTCCTGGCTGGACGACAAAGTGCCTGACAAAAAAAACAAAGCATTTCAGAGCTCATTTAATCAGTTGACTGAATAAAAACAGATCTAGGCCTGGCTGAATGAGGACATCGTGATGCTGAAGTAAAACCTACCTGTTAGTGCAGCAGAAGCTGGAGAGGAGATGGTGATGCTGGAGGTACTGCTGGTATCTTTTGTCCTGGCAGCAGATCTGGCCTTGGGGCTGCTCTCCTCCACACAGGACGGCATCTCACAGACGGAGTGGCGCCTGATGCTGGCGCCTCCTCCCACAGACGGGTCGGTGTCGTTCTCAACGACCGGGGTCAGAATGGGAACGTTGTAGCTCTTAGAACGAACCACTCGGCTTTTGACAGCGGGGGAGTTTCCTGGTTTGGGGGTCCAGGACTGCTGCAATTGCTTTTCTACAAACAGGGATGTATACGAGGGTTGTTTCATCTTAATATAATAAAATATACAAGAAAACAGAAGAAGAAGCAACAAAAGCACCAACAGAGTCAAAGACCTTGTACCTAAGAGGCAGCATGAGCAGTGCTGGGAGGACTCGTCTCTGGAGTATAGCCCGTGAGTCCCGAGGTAGGGAGAGACAACTTTCTGGATGAGAGACTCCAGACGCAGGTAGTCATCTGTTACACCTTTAGATTCATGGACACCCTGATGGACACACACACACACACACACAGCTCTACATCAGCTGGTAGAGGCTTTTAGTTGACGAGTGGTGAAGGAAACGTTGAAACCATGGAAACACTTCCAATAAAAAGGATAAAGATTGACTTTCTGAAATTTCATGAAGCATAAATAAGTGACGACTCTCTTCCTTTCTCCTGATTGTCTCCTCTAGCCGACAGGAGGTGTTCCTCCTGTTCCAGCTAGAGTTACGGTTACCAACCTCATGCACACTGCTGCTCATGAAGCAACGAAAGCTCATTTAAATCTTATCAGACACTCATCGGTGCTGCAGAACATCGACACACGACATCAAGTCCTGTACAAGCCAGCGAGTCTATCTAGGTGCTGCAGAAGCTCTCCTGCAGCACCTGCAGGGGGGGGGGGGTGTCTTTGTAACTCTTCACGTTTAGAAGAATTACTTGATGTTATTCTGAGAAAATGCACAAAAACAGATTTAACTAGAAGTCTATTAGCAAACCTCATTTAGCAGAAGTCCTGTTATTGACTCACTAACCCTTTACATCTTTACACAAGATTCAGGCATTTGAACGAGTGAAGCAGGACCTCAGACATCTGCTATAAGCTCTTTATACAGGTTTTGATCCGACGCTAGATCTGGACCAAACTGGATCCCGAAACACCGAAGAGAAGATCAATCAGGTTTCAGTCGTCTGAATCACCGAGCCTTCGCACGAACACCACAGAGCAGAACGCCACCACATGAATCAAACAGACGAGAGTGAACTGGCGTCACGGCGCCTTAACAGAATAAAAGGGAAATTACTGGCAGATGTAAACAAGAAGAAGCAGAAAACGCTTTGATTCCACACTGATTTTTATCTTTCTTTTCATATTTTTCAGTCTGCAGAGCTTTCCTTTTCAACAACGTGAAACAGAACAAAAACGGTAATAAATATAAATACACCGTGTGTGTTTTAAGCTCTTTGGTTGACTTTGGCCTCTGAGTCTGGAAGGAGCAGATTTGGGTCAATGAGTCACCACAAAGAGAACCAGACTCACAGAGCGGATAATAAACCCTCACCCATTCAAAACTAAAGAAACTTTCTTCTCCTGGACAATTTCTTCTCTTTCCTTCATGAT
Organism: Aphyosemion australe; assembly: GCA_006937985.1. Lineage (NCBI taxonomy): Eukaryota > Metazoa > Chordata > Actinopteri > Cyprinodontiformes > Nothobranchiidae > Aphyosemion > Aphyosemion australe. The sequence goes on from SSNS01000001.1 coordinate 5,286,887, forward strand.
TTATTAAGAACATTGAGAATGAGAGTTGATCATTGCTCTTCTCTTATGGACTCAAAAATAAAACAGATTTTTCCTCCAGCCTTTACAAACTAGATTCATTTGTCCAGTTAAGACAAGTTCTCTTCCTAAAAGCAAATAAAAACGGGTCTTCCTGCTGAGATTGTTACCAGGTCACTCAAAGCCACCTGAACAGGTGAGTCTTCAGCTGCTTTTTAAAGGAGACCACTGAGTCCACTGATCTCAGGCTCAGGGGGAGAGAGTTCCAGAGTCTGGGGGCCACAGCAGCAAATGATCTGTCACCTTTGGTCTTTATCCTGGTGTGCTTTAGCTGGACCTCAGGGACCTGCTGGGGGTGTAGGGACTGAGAAGATCACCAATGTATGATGGTGCTTGTCCATGTAAGGCCCTAAAAACCAGAACCAGGATCTTGAAATGAACCCTGAAGTGAAGCTGGAAGAGGAGCGGGGTGACGTGGGTGTGTTTGGAGGACTTGGTCAGCAGCCTAGCACAGGCATTCTGGACCACCTGTAAACGGTTCAGGGAGGTTCTGCTCAGACAAGTGAGAAGCCAGTTGCAGTAGTCTAAACGTGAGGAGATGAAGGTGTGGAGAACAACCTCAAGTTCAGAGCGGGACAGAATGGGACTCAGCTTAGCAATGTTCCTGAGATGGAAGAAGGAGGAGCGAACAAGAGAACTGTCATGAGAATCCAGGATGAGAGCTGGGTCAAAGGTCACACCAAGATTCCTGACAGAGGGTTTGGTGTGAGAAGCAAGCTGACCAAGAGAGTTTGGGAACCAGCTTGTCTGGGGCACAGATGAGGATCTCAGTCTTTATTCAGCTGTTCATTCAGCTCCCAGCCATCCAGGTTTTAATAGAGTCTAAGCAGCTGTGCAACAGCTGCAGCTTAGACATCTCATGGGGCTTGAAGGAGATGTACAGTTGGATGTCATCTGTGTAAAGATGATAGGAGATTCCTTTAACAGAGCTCAGGATGTGCTGGAGAGGGAGCAGATAAAGGAGGAAGAGTAGAGGGCCCAGCACAGAACCTTGTGGGACACCATGGGCGAGGGAGGTGGGGGACCACAGAGAAGGAACGCTCTGACAGATAAGAGGAGAACCACTCCAGAGCAGTTCCTGATAGGCCTACCCAGCCTCTCAGCCTATCCAGTAGCAGGTGATGGTCAACAGGGTCAAAGGCTGCAGTCAGGTCCAGCAGAACCAGAACAGAACATTTTTATTTTAAAGACACAAAATAAGACTCCAAATCCTGTCGTCTGAAGCTATTTTCTACTCTATGTTGAAACAGGCGCTTGTGGGCTTTTTTTCCCCAGAGTACGACTTACAAGGCAGTCATTCCTACTAGAGACCACTGCAAATGTATTGATTAAACGAGTGTTCCATACCTTTAACTCACACTTATCAGACTCACTTGTTATTGATCAATTTAAGCTCCTAGCTACACCTTGCTCCCTGGGTTTTTCTGGTTTAGTGAGGATGTCTTTAACCAGCTGTGTAAACAAGCTGAGATGCAGGGAGGTCACCGAGGCGACTCAGTGGTCATGGGAGGACAACAACAGTGAGATCACTTCCTGTGAGAGCCTCAGTGTCATTCTTTACCCTCTGCGCCTCTTTGTTTTCTCTTGTTCTGCACCCCACTTTTTTCATTAAAGTCTGGATGAGAGAGGCAGCATTAGAGATGTAAGAGAGTAAAAACAGGAAGTGTGTGTGTACCTGTAGTATCATCAGCATTTGTATGATGGACGGGGGGACCCTGGCTCGGGGTCGAGACAGCGCCTCGTCCAGCTTCAGGTTCAGGGTGATGATGTTCCTAAAGTGGAGAAGAGCCAGCTGTCGCACCGACGGCTCCTTTCCCTGAGGACACAAACCAACGTGTCACCATAACAACGGCGCTGCCGTTTGTGAAGGAATGTGGGCGTTGGTGCACAAACCTGCACAGGGTAGAAGATGGCCTGCAGCATGGACAGAACATCACAGAAGAAGAAATCCCAGGTGTCAGCCAGAGAGTCCAGCAGCTTCTGACCTGTGATGCAACCATGACAACAGGTTTTTGATGTTGTAAATGATTCAACTCTTTTTGTTTCTTTACTTGTGATGGAAACCCAGGTGATAAATTATTCAACGTGCAGCTCTGTCCCCTAAACGTGAACGCCGGGTCTGTGAGTTTCAGTGGTTTGACTTATCCTGAATTTCTCACCGTCTGAACGAGACGCTGACGCACAGGTTCACTTCCTGTCTGGTTTCTGTGACAACCGTGCTGAGAATCGGTCATGCTTGGTGTGCTTGGGAGTCTTGGAGTGTGTATTTTGTCATTTAAATGTGCTTAACATCACAGAGAGGAGCATAGTCTTATTATCTGCTGTCGCCAAACCATGTTTGTGTCAGAAAAACGTCCTTCATTTGAATTCACAGCAGAGAGCTAAAGCTGTATTCTCACGCCACAAAAGCTTTTAGTTAATTATTCTTTCACCCTGCTAATCTGCTTCTGATAAAGTGATAAAACACTGATTTTGGAATTCATGCTTACTGAATCAGCCCGACTGTGAAAACTCTTAATGGAAGGATTCGCTAAACTGAGTTTACAGCTACAACTTTTCAAAGATTTCTTATTTTTACCGATGTTGGGACACACTAGGGTTGTTCTATTCAAAATAAATGATAGCATTATTGTTTAAAGGTGTGCTTCACTCATTTAATCAACACATCTGCAGTGGTCTCTAGTAGGAATGAATGCCTTTTAAGTCATACTCTGGGGAAAAAAAGCTCCGGTGCGCCTGTTTCAGGAACTAGAATCCATCTCAAATAAAAAGAAAATGCATTCAGATGCATTGGTTAAATAATACATGTATATAGATGCAATAGAACACTGCTGTTTTTAGCTACTGTTCTGCACACAGATGGAATCAACTTCCGTATGTCCTCAAGTGTGCCCCAACTCAAATCAAAATTTAAACTTTCATGTATTAATTCTGCCTTTGAATGAATGCTTCTTATGCTGCACCTTCTGCACTGTAACTGCTCACCCTTTAACTTTGCCTTTTAATCTTATTCTTACATCTAATTTTGTGTATTTTGAATTTGATTTTAAATTCTGCTGTTTCTTGCTCCTGGAAAGCACATTGAATTGCTTCTCTGTGTGAAATGTGCTACACGAATAAAGCTGCCTTCCCTTGCTGGCAAAAGAGGAAACCGACAGAAAAAGAATGAGCATTTCTGTTGAGACACCTGCTTTGAGCTGGTTTGTGAGATTGCAAACATTTAGTCTGTCAGCCATCATAATCATTACATTTTCATTGATATAAGTAGTAAAACACATACTCCCCTCACAGAACCAAATGCATGTTTTACCTTCGTAGAAGCGGATCTTGTCCCTGAGTATGACCATGCCTTTGGTGAGCAGCTGGTTCTGGAGGTACTCTGTGAAAAAGGAGCCCAGCTCTGTTTTCAGCAGCTGCCTGTAAAAATATAAAACACACACAGGTACACAGGTGCAAACACGGCACGAAGACACACACACGCATCAGTGGTGATGTCTCGTTAGCTTCAACATAGAGAGATTCCATGTGCAAACGGTGATGTTTAAACTGCAGCGGGTTCAGGAAATGAGTCTGAGAACATTTAAAAAACAGCTGATAACAAAAGAGGACAGGCTGGTGGGCATAAATATTACTGCTCTGTTGTTCGCTTTAGTCTTCAGCTGCACAAACACAACGACTATCAGACAGACCGTCTTTCCTTAAACACCAAACTGAGCCGTATTTGTGAAGTTCAGTTTGTTTATGACCCACATTTATGTTCAGCTACAAGGAGAACATTTGCACCGACTAGTGTTGACGTGAGCATATTTGGCTGCTGTGATATTTGCACCAGGCCTGGTTTAACTGCTCTCAGCTACACAGAAAGTAAACACACAGCAATGACCCCTCTCTGACCTCGACCTGTCGTTTCTCCTTTGATCAAATAATTATTAAGTGTTTCCAACTCTGCTGTAACGATACTGCAGCACTAAAGAGCTAAAGTTACAGCTGTCGCATTTACTTTAAATGTAAACAAACACTAAATAGTTCAATGTGCCTGTGACAGTGAGTGAGCTAACCTGACACCTTCATTCAGAGTGTAAAGTTCATTTTCTCCCAGGTCCTTCCTCTGGAAAACGGAGATCACTGCGTTGTGGATGCTGCAAAGAGCCACAACAACTGAACTTAGACAAATAAAAGACGATAATCTGCACCTTTATGTAAATCATTTCTGTTTTTCAATTTTAACTTAAAAGAAAAAACAAAAATGCAGAAGGCATGAATTTATCTATTTCTGTCTTGTGAATATTTTCCATATCAACACACATCACGCTTCCAGGAAACAGGGAAGAAACTATGAGACAGAGTGAGATGAAAGGGAGAGAGAGAGAGAGAGAGAGATGTGTTGGCCTACAGCAAAATGGTAAACCAAGGTTTAAATTCACATCACACTTTCTTCTTGTTGATATTTGAATGTTTTTGAGAAGGAAAAGTGCAAATAAAAATAATTTAACACATTCAGAACAACTGAGAACATGCACACGGGTTTTGACCTGTTCCAGGTGGCGTTGGCGCCGGCCCTTCTCTGCTGGGTCCCTTTGTCCCGGCTGCACTCCTCTGCCAGCCCTCCAGCTGCTCCTCCCTTCTCTACTCCTCCCCCTGCGGGACTTTTCACCTGCGAGAGGTCGGTCAGGCTGGAGGACGAGCCGGTGCCTAACCTCAGTCTGCTGTGAAGGCTCCTTGAAATCCAACGGGAAGAAAAAGAACACAGAAAATGTATAGCCACAAGCAGAAACAACGTAATGATGTCCTACAAGTAAAAATCGTAAAAAAGGTCAAAAATGCGGCTGCTAAGATAACATAAACATTAATATAGACTCCAATGTTTTAAATTTTAAAGGGACAGTATGCAGTTTTGGCTTGCTTTTAGCACCCCCTAGTGTCTATTAGTGAAACCAAAAGTGAAACTTGTCTCCTCATGCATTGCAGGAAACATGCTGGAAGCAGACTGCAGCAGCAGGCATGTCAGCTCCATTTACTAAGTTCAACAGGGACCAGACCGCCACTCTGAAGTTGCAAGTGCGGTATTCTGGCCACAGAGGGCAGTGGGGGTCTGAGTGACATCTCATTAACCTTAAAGGGTCATTTTAGCACATACTGGCTCAAGAAAATGATTTTAAAATATTAGAATGTTGCATAGTATGGCTTTAATAAAGGCTTAAACGACTGTAAATGAACTCTTCATTTCTTTATTTCACTTCAGCAGCTGAGAAAAAAACAAACTGAATTTTTGTTTTTTATTATATGGAAACTAAAATATTTTGAAATTTCTTCTTAACAATTTCCAAATAGTTATTATTAATTCCAAGACATTTTTTCAAAATAATTTATAGAGAACAAATATTAATTATCTTGATCGAAGCCAGATCAAAATACTGTCCAACATCTAATTAGACAGTATAAACTATAGCAGATCAGCAGAAGAATACATCAAGAGACTGTCATGTTTGGTGCTATTTTATAAAACTCCAAACATCCATCAAGTTTTGATTTAGCACAGAAAACACAGAGAAACATGGAGTAAATTGAGGGATAGACAGAATGAAAAACATGGTAAAAATACAGAATATGAAACTATTTCCAGATTTCACAACAACAACAATCTCAGACCAGTAAACTCATTTCCTCTCCATGTTCACATATAAATACGTACTTACTCTAACAAGTGAAAGGGGGACACATCCCTACTCCATCACTAAAAAGCACCGCTGCCAAACCGCTTCCTTCCTTTTATTTTTAAAACCTCCTAACTTTGCTCCTCTCCTCCCTCTCCCCCCCCTCTGCCACGCTGTGCCAGTTGGCCACCATGTGACCAAGAGTGCTTTTGTGCCAGGCCAACAAAGAAACCCTTTGAGGTTCAGGAGCTGCCAAGAGGGAGGGGAAGAGTTAAAGGTGTCATGCATTTCACTTCATCTTCCTCTCCGTGTCTCTGTGTCACGTCCAGAAGGGACAGAAGCTGCATTTGAGCCCTCAAACCGCATTTATGGAGGTTACTGATCAGCTGTGGTGAGAACCGACATCAGAGGAAATGAAAAAGTGAAAAGAGGAAGAAGAACGAGGGAAAATTTTAAAGTGAAAGAACACAGAGAGGAGGAGGTGTGTGGCTGATCTTCTCATCAACCTGGATCTTAGTTCAGCCTCATATAGAAGAGTCAGAGTGAGAAACAGGAGCCCTGGGTGCGCGCACACACACACACACACACACACCAAAATGAAACCAAATTCTCTAAGAAGCTGAAGGTAAAAGCACTTCAGTCACGTTCTGTCATGATGAACGGATGACTGGGTGAATAAAACGGCACAAACAGCTCTGAGATGTAAGATACAGCATCGTTGTCTGGGTGTGATGCCTCTGCTGCTGCAGAAAGTGTTTCTTACATCAGTAGAGAGAAATCAGATGTGTGCAGGAAGTGAAACACTTGAAGGTTTGGCACTACTGAACAGGAAGGCTGCAGTCCAGCCATTAAACAAAGGAGGATGAGTGAAAGCATGAATGATGTCATTCAGGAATGCGTGGCCATGAATGTGTGTGTTTTTCAGTTTGATCCACCTTTGTGAGCCTAACGAGCCAAACAACACGAGAAGAGGAAGTTAAACGTGTTGGAGCTGAAGTGACACGCTGTGTGCACTGATTGTGTGTGTGTGTGTGTGTGTGTGTGTGTGTGTGTGTGTGTGTGTGTGTGTGTGTGTGTGTGTGTGTGTGCGTGCATGCATGTGTGCGTGTGTGTTCTTACCTCCTAAATGAACCCTCTCGGTCCATGCTAGCCGCGACAGATGGCTAACAACCGCTGTGTGGCTGTAACCAGTCAAGCAGCATCTAAAGAAGACATCAAGCTGAATTAGATGGTGGAAAAATCAAATGACTCAACAAAAAACCTCAAACTTGTGAATGAATGAAATATTTTGATCACTATAAAACATCAATGGTACATGATGGAACTATAAGTGTGAGAAACAAGCTTTCAAACTTTCCTCTAAACAAAATTGTGTTATTTTGTTTAGACAGGAACAAAATAACTGATTTATAAGTGAATTAATGATATAAAATGTTTCCCTAACCCTAACTGTGACTGTTGCAGCAACAGGCAGCAGTTCTCGGACAGATGAGGTAAACCTACTGACCATCTGAGACTCACGTCTGGCTAACTAGACACACAGTGTTCTAATCAAATTACAGGAAAGTAGTTGAGACGGACATTTGATCCGACCACAAACTCAAATGCCCCCTGTTCATTCCTGGCCGCACACACAGATAGAGTGACACACGTTAGAGGCAAATCAAACCAGGTAAAGCAGAGGCTTTGTCAAGAGATACGGGCAAACCAACAAGCTGGTCTTTTTTCACCTCAAAGCCCCATGTGTGTGTGTGTGTGTGTGTGTGTGTGTGTGTGTGTGTGTGTGTGTGTGTGTGTGTGTGTGTGTGTGTGTGTGTGTGTGTGTGTGTGTGTGTGTGTGTGTGTGTGTGTGTGTGTGTGTGTGTGTGTGTGTGTGTGTGTGTGTGTTTGTGTGCATGCTCGTGTGTGTGTGTCTTTGTGTGCGTGCATGCTCATGCGTGTGTGTGTGTGTTTGTGTGTGTGCATGCTCGTGCGTGTGTGTGTTTGTGTGCATGCTTGTGAGTGTGCATGCATGTATATGTGTGTGCATGTGTGTGTGGATTTGTGCATGCATATGTGTCTGTGTGTGCACATATGTGTGTGTGAGCTGAGTCAACGTTTCAGTTGTGGCTTTAGTTTTCAGGTTGCAGCGCCTGCATGCAGGCAGAGCTGCCACGCTCAGACCTCTAGGACAAGTGTGATGTGCGTGAGGGTCTGTTACAGCGTAGTTCAGGGTGATTTAGGTCTGTTGTGTGTTCGTCCTGCAGAGCAGCAATAACTGTCCACTGGTCCAGAAGATTGTGTCACTGTGCATGTTACATCACGAATCTGCAGCTGAGGCACTTTGGGTAAAACAAATGTTCTAGATAAACCTGAGGTGAGGTTATGAGCTTAAAGCTGCTGGTTTCATACCCAATAGGCACCACTGTCTGAGCCAGAACTAACTGTGCATTCAAAAAAATTAAATCTTGTTAAAAATGAGTCATTTCTGTCCACAGTCACCAGCCATCCTTTGTAATCAATTAGATTTACATCAAAACCTGTTTTTATATAACTGGGACTTGTTGCTTTTTGTTTATTGCCTAAAGATTATTACTTCTGTGAAGAAGTGCATAGTGAATTTAAATAGTATTGAATTTTATAATCACAACTGCTTTCTTCATATTTCTTGGCACGCTTTGGACTCCTAAGTACAAATGAGCATCGTCTAAACTCCAGAGCTTCCTGAGTATTGTTACTACTGAGCCTAGGTAGTGTTGCTGGCAAGTCCATCCCTTTAATACCACAGTGGACCCATCTTCTGGTGGCTACTTCAAGTAGGGAAATGGTTACAGCTAAAATATATATATATATATCAAACTGGTTTCTTGCACACAGCAACAACTTCATTGGGCTTGTAATGGCCTCAAGTCTCCAGATCTCAATCCAATCCAGAACCTTTGGGATGCAGTAGATTCTCATCATGGATGCAGTAATGATGCTATCATATCAGTATGGGTCAGAACCTCTGATGAATGTTTCTAACGTTCTGGTGAATCTATGCCATGATGAACTAAGGCAGCTCTGGAAGCAAAAATGTGTCCAATCTGGGAATAAAGGTGAACACAAACCAAGACAGTGGTCCAAGCTCAGCATCTTTCCTACTACACAGAGTGGTTTACCAGCTTGCTAAAGGGCACTACGGTTATGTTCACATCTTTTGTGGTTACGGGAGGGTGTTTGTCCAGATCTCCATGAATATTTCAGGAAGTTAAACATTTAAAGCCTGTGCAGAAACTCACCAGCAAGCAGTTTGCATTCAAGATGTCAGAATCACTGCTGAAAACCAACACCCATAATCTCACTCACACACACACACACACACACACGACAGAGAAATTATAACCCTGCAGCAGACAAGTGCTAAAATAAATGTCTAGCAGCAGCGTTGGCAGGAGCCACAGCTTAGAGGTCCTGCTGTTAAAACAGAACCATCAGTTTTTAGGAGTGGCAGTAAATGTCCAGCAGGGACAAATGGTGGTGGACTATAACAGCTTCACACGTGATGCTAGAAGATGAGCCAAGAGTCACAAAGACATGAATGACATTCTAACGTCTCCAGCACATCATTTAAGTTTTGACTCAGTAGTTTTCTACTCACTTCTCGGTCTTTCACAGCAGGTGTACTCCAAGTGTTAACGTCACAAAAGGCTCAGAAGCGTCTCTGCCAGAGTTCCGAGCTTGTTCAGGGTGAGGAAGTTAGGTGCCTTCGTCCTTTTTTATCTCGAGTCGTCGCGTGAGCCGCAGCGCGAGCTGCCAGCGCTGCTTGTACCGCGCTGTGCGCGCGCGCGCAGGAGGGAGGAAGTGAGCAGCGTGAAACTGAGAGAGTGTGTGTGTGTGTGTGTGTGTGTGTGTGTGTGTGTGTGTGTGTGTGTGTGTGTGTGTGTGTGTGTGTGTGTGTGTGTGTGTGTGTGTGTGTGTGTGTGTGTGTGTGTGTAAGCGAAGGGTAAAAAGCTAAAAACAAAGTTTAAAATAATAAGTTTCCGTTAGCTCATCACCAGCCTCTCTTCATGGTGGAAAAATAAAACACACCTCTTTCTAAAGTCACTCCATGAAGGTTTTGGTCATGTACAGCTCCTTTAACCCACCAGTATTTATTTAATATCTTACATTTAAAACTAAAATACTTTCTAATACAGAAAAAAGAATGGTAGGTTCAAGGCCCAAATCCTCACACCTCCACCACCGTGCTTTACAATTCAACTGTTTACTATCATTCTGTCTTCATGAAGCAGCAGAAATGTAAACAAGTTTGTTTTGTTTTAGAAATAGGTTTCAAAAACCAGAAATATAAACATCTTGGGTCATCAAAGGCATGTTTCTATAAGAAGACCCATCCTTTTAGCATTTTGGAGACTTGGGTAATGCTTTACAATAAGGGTCCCTTCATTAACGTTTCCAGTATTGTTAACTATTAAGTATCCTTAAGGTGAGGACAAAGGGCCAGGGGGGTGTCCGCTTAGTAATGCATTACATAATATGGTTAAGCAGTTGTTAATACTTTATTTAATAGTTTATTAATGCTTAATAATGCACTAAGTAATGCTAATAAAGGGACCCTTATTGTAAAATAAGTGTTACTAAGACTTGTGTTGCAGCAATAAAGAAAACATCATAAAGAGATTATGTGACTTGTGGCTTCAACCTTTGAAGCAAACATGAAAGCACCAGAAGATGATGATTTTACAAAGGATCCATAGATTCTGCAGACGAGTCAATTAGGATCACGTGTCTTCAGTTTAAATCTGACAAGGCTGCTTGATTAGAAAAGCAGGGTTGTGACGAGGGACGTTTTGGGCTGGTGCAACTGAAACCACTTAGTGTTCAGATCCAGCGACTATACAAGGACCAGTGGTGGAACTGGTCAAGATGCTTAAACTGATGACATTCCTCTAAAAAACCAAACAGATCTTTTTTTAAAGTCAGACATCTGAAGAATGACCTAGATTCGTATTCATTAACTTTCTTCCTAGAGGAATTCACCAAAGTCCTGTAAACATTAACTTTCTTTCATCGCCTCGGTAACACATCTGTAGATTTGAATCATGCAAAAAAGGTATTACATTGTTATGTGGAAAGTCCAAACATGTTCTCCAGCCCTAACCTCAAACTATAAATAAATAAATAAGTAGAACAGCACTAGCTTAGGAAACACCTTTTATAAACCAGGTTATATATAACCTAGTTCAGCAGAAAGACTGACCCAGATTTTTACTTCTGCATGAAACTCTGCATGTAAAAAAAAACGTTTTACTCACCAGAAACTACCAATAAGCTAAAAACCAGAGCAACGTGACCACTCAGCAGCTGCTCTGACCTCTGTGGGAGTTTTCATAAGGTGTAGTGACTTCAGAGCTCTGTCTGGTGCACGGTATCTAATGTTCTGATCGCTGCAATAACCACTAAGCTAAATGTGTCATCGTGTTCAACTGCCTGCAGTGCAGACGCTGCACACACACATCCAGCTCTGCTAATGATAACAGATCTCACGGGCTGAATGTGTGGCTCTCGGCCTCTCGTTCCTGTGAAAGTAATAAAGAAGACTTTATAATGGCAAAGCTGAGCGGTCAAGGACAGGAGGGTTCAAAGTTCCTGGGAGCATAAAAACATCCACACCCATAAGAGTCTGGGGAATACAGCTTAATCATAGGCGACCTTCAGTCCTGTTGTGTGGACATGAATCCCAACAGTTAAACAGATCCATTTACATTCTGATGGTTTTATTTTCTAACTTTAGTAAAGAAAGCTCATCTTTCTTCAGGAAGAACGACAGAAGAAAACTGTTGAAGGTTTCCATTTCCTGCTTTCTGTGGCAAACAGAGTTTTATACAAATATATTATAAAGTTGGAGGAGAAATAGAAAGAAGATTTCTAACATCTTTTCTTTCAACTATTTTATAGTTTTAGAATCATTAAAAACTGTCTTGAACAGTTAAAAATCAAGATAAAGTATGTTTATTCTTATTCTCCTACAATCTGCTTACACAGTTTACATAAACAAGCACCCTCCATGTGCTTCAACTGCATCCTGAAAAATAATAAATAAAAGTAAACACACGTTTTAGCCCCAAAATGTCTGAACTTTATATTATATTTAGAAATCCACATGCTTAGTCTGCAGACTGCGTGCTGCACTATTTAAAACTCTGTGGAGATGATGAGGAAAAAAGCTGCTTTGAGCTGCAGCCTCTGCTTACACAGCTACATGATTACACTAAACACAAAGAGCTGCTGCAACATCATTCCTGCAAAACAAGTCACTGTTCATCTCTGTTAGCAACAAATATTAAAAACAGCTCCAAACATTTTGAAATCTACAGGATTAGTTCTCACACACCACCTCAGGGTTAAAGTCCCACTAGTTGTCACACACACTGGTGTGTGTGAAATTTGTTCTCTGCATTTGACCCATCCCCTGGCGGAGCGGTGAGCTGCAGACACAGCCGCGCTCGGGAACCATTTGGTGGTTTAACCCCCCAATCCAATCCAAGTATTTGGTATGACCCGACCGGGATTTGAACCCCGATCTCCCAGTCTCAGGGCGGACACTCAAACCACTAGGCCACTGAGCTGATTCGACCCTGATCTAAGGTTAACATGAATGCTTCACTTCAGTGGCATTCTGGTCCGTTTTCTCACATAACTGGAGGTTAAACGTCTCATTCAAGGTCACCTGAAGGAGGAGGAACATCATGAAATAGGATGGGAGTAAATAATCCATCCATCATTTGATAATATTTAACAAAAATAACTTCTAATAGCTGCTTTTGCTTAATTTTAATGTACACTCTGGTATCTGGTAAATCAGTTATTGATCAGAGAAGCTGTTGCTGCCATCACTCACTTCCACGTTTCTACAGCAGCTGTGGGAACAGAAGACTCCCCCGCTGAGAAGTGCAGGTGCAGGAATATTCCACATCAAATTCCTCAAATAGTTTCCAGAACATCTCCTGTTTTCATGTTTGAAAATGCAGCTTGGAGTCTAAATATTCTGTTTGATAAAAATATAAAAGGTTACAGCACATCTACATTACACAAAAAAGAAGATCACACGTTTCAAGCACTTTGACTTTGTTTTCACCTTGGAAGATGAAGTCCAGACTAAAATATGGGTCTGTTATGGTTTGTTTCTGCCAGGCTGTTGACTAATGCCATGTTGTCACATGAATCAAACAAATCTTAATTATCCCTTCAAACAACACCAAACCTGCTGGACCACATTTAAATCTTCAGATCATATTCTAGTGGAGCTAAAATGCAGTTTCCAAATGAGGATTTTATAGATTAAATGAAAAAAGCTATCCAAACCAATCCATGTGAAAAAGATGGAGGGGTCCCTTTCAGGGCCAAACAACACACACACCTGGGACAATTTAGAGCTGCTAATCAACCCAAGATGCAACTTTTTGGTTTGTGGAAGAAAAACCAGATTACCTGGAGAAAACCCACGCATGCACAGGGTGAACACTCCACACAAAAAGGCTGCAGCCGGGATTCTAACCTGCAACCTTATCGTTGCGAGGCCTAGCGCCACCTACAGCACCACCATGCAGCCCTGATGCACCACATTTTTCATCACACAACAGGAAAACTGCTGGAGGGATATTTATTGTTTTAATGTGGAAGTAAGACTCATTTTCCTTCCTCGGGCTTCCGTTTTAATGACCAGGCCGAGTTACTTTTCCTGTATCCATGGAGCTGGAATACTCACACCTTATAATGAGATTCTTCCTGGTTTCCTCTTCTGCACAAAACCTATCGATGGTGCTTTTAACAGTGTGATTTCTGCAGGGTCATAGAAAAGAGCTAGGTGGCGCCCTCATGTGGAAAAGAGAGGTACTGCAGGAGGAGATCCAGACTCACCTGTCTGACAAACCTGCAGTCTGATTTATTCTTGAAAAAATGGTGGTAAACACGACCTTTACCTTTGTTTTACAGTTGTTTATGTCCTTATGAAACAGACCAAACTTACAAAAACAAACACATCGTCTACAGGTGTGCTAAAGAGGCTGTTTTCTGTAACAGGTGAAAATAAAAACAACAAAAATCAACAAAAGAAAAAGCAGCTACTCCAAACTTTAAAAAGATCAATTTAAGCAACTAAAGACACAGAATCAAGTTCATCTCAAATTCATTTATTAAGTTTTTACAAATTTCATTGTATTGTAGCGCAAAGTTGTTTTTTAACATGAAGCTTGAACACTCTACACTTAGTGCAAAACATACCGTTAAAGGCTGCCGATGACTCTAAACGTAATTTTGTTGTTTTCTCTCATTCGCGTGACGGTTTTTCTACAACGTTCGACACAATCCAGACAGAGAAAACAACAAAATCCAACTTTTTTAGAGACTTTTTAAAACGGCACATAAAACAAGTGAGATTTAAAATGAGTAATAAAACCAGAACGGCCTGATGGAGGATTAAACATCTCACAGGAGGGAGAAACAAACAAACAAACAAAAGTAAACAGTAACAAGACACACCTAATCTGTTCCTGTACAACAACATGTGCTTGTGGAGATCTACCGGTGCATCAAAAGGCTGTTTGTTTATTTAAACGTGGGCACTTCTGAGATAAATGATATAAGTCGGTCTTGAACAAGATGAGTTTTAAGCAACTTTCAAAATAAGAGTGCCTTCTATCTTTCACAGTAAGAGTCCTAAAGTGAAACTGAACAAGAACTCCCCCTACTGCTAGTTTTACAGAATAATCTCCACAGATTAGGGCCAAACATCAAACCATATGCAGTAATCTCTGAGTGTGATCATTTATGGTCACTTTAAAACGACTGCATTGCAATTATTGCACAGAGATTTCTCTCACTGATGTCATCAAGTTGAGACACATCTGAAGCGGTCTGTGAGAATCCAAATGTGGGAGAGAAAAATGTTGTCTGGCAACCAAAGCAGCTTTGTTGAATAAAATCAGGAAAATATAGTTTAACACTTTTCACCAGTAAAGAAAAATGGCACTGTGTTGGAAACGTTTAGGAGAAATACTGAGACTCAGAACTAAAATCAAAGTGGCTCGATGATTATTCACAGCTTCAACCAAACCTGTCCAGTAGTAAAAATGTTTCTAAACAAGTACAAAAAGAAGTCAAACCGAGTTTTCTAAATGTTTACGATGCAAATTCATAAAAGGAAATAAACTGTAATGACGAAAAACAAGAATATGAGTCAAAAGGGTTTAAATTCACTTATTTCCATCCTTTTCACCACCAGTAACCCCAGTAAACCACCAGTTTACAACATGTCCAACCACCACCAGCACCATCCAGCCACGCTCACATATCCATTTAAGTTTTTAGTCATTTTTGTGACTAAAAACTCCCAACTGTGTCGTTTAAATATGTATTCATGAGTGGGATAAAACATTCACAAACAGCCGGCAGACCCAAACATCTATTTTGACTCCATATTAATTATTTTTATGAAAACAGATTTTAAACCATTTCTGTGTAGAAAGTGTGCTTAGAAGTTCATTTACTTTTATAAAACTGCACGGTTTATTTAAGATTTCTGTTCACTATTTTTACTGAACAACAAAACTTGTGCACTCAACTCATTTTACTGACTTCCTGGACACATCAGCAGAGAACAGAACCTTTTACGTTTGAACTTTTGACTCAGAAGATTAAAAATGACGTGCTTCGAGTCAAACACAAAAAAAATCCACATTATGCTTGAAAGTTTAAGAAACCATATGCTGCACCTGCAGGCCCGGGCCTGGTGAGTACAGAGTGGTCCAAGCTTCAAAAACAACCTTCCATCCACTCCCCACGACAACAACGAGGAGCCATCTTGGTTTGAACGGCAGCAGAGCGAGGGTGGATTTGGTGATCGTCTCATCCAACACCAACAGAAACATCAAACACGCCCAAACTCCTGCAGAATCTCTCCTACTAACCAATAATCAACACTGATTTCAAATCAACCAACCAGTCTGCAGTAACAAAAACAAATCCCTACACGTTCTGCAAACTTCAACCCAAGTCTTGGGGGGTGACAGGAAGGATGCAAGGCACTAGAAGTTCCTCCGTTTTAACCGGAGGCTCTAAAAAAGGGCAAGAAACGACAGAGCCGGAGAAAATAAAACCTTTTTGTTTCAAGAACATTAGAATGGACACCACTGGTTTATACATTCACATTCATCCAACAACAACGGGACAGAGAGGGAGGGGGGGGGTTAAAGTGTCTGATATATAAGTACTGTATTAAAAAGAAAAAATATAGCTAGCATTATTTCATTATCTAGATATCAGCGATCCTGCCGTTCACTCAGGTTCGTCTCCCTACGCAGGCGCGGGGTCCCCGTCCACTTCCAGTCCAACCAGTTCAGGCGGCGGCGGCTGTCGTTAAGGCTTTGTGTCGTTCGAATGAATGAAAGGGCGATTACGGAGAAGACGGGAAGTTCACTTTCACATTTTAACCTGGAAAATCCACTGAACTGAAAGTTAAAAGGGACCCCGAAACTGGATGCTTTAATTTTTGCGACACCCTAAAACTAACGTTGTCCAACAACATGTAGCTAGTAATAAAGAATAATAATCACAGTGTCTCCACATCGTACAGCGATGTGCACATAGAACAGGTCCATAGACAGAACACGGCTTTTGTTTCTGATTCCTTTTAAATAGAACAATAATCGTCAACATTAATGTACATGATTTCAACCCAACGTTGAAACGGGTAACAGTAAGAAACGAGGCGTCGCGTCAGTTCATCGAACTGCTGCTACACCTCCTACGATGTGTGTGTGTGTGTGTGTGTGCAAGTATGTGCTTTTATATGAATGTCTCATGCGATTTATGTGTGTGTGTTAGAGATTGCTAGCTCAGGGCAGCGAGCACAACAAACCCAACGAAACCAGAGTAAACAACAAAATGGAATCATCATAACTGACATTTGAAAACATAAACAGACACAAACTGTACAAGGACTCTGATATTATTCTGATAACAAGGCCACTTCTTTTGTTTTTTACACCGAGGTCTCATGTCTGGGGTTTCTTTTCAAAGGTCAACGCTGTTATTGCTTCAAATGTTAAGAGGTGATGAGAGGGACGGACGATGTGTAGTCACGGTGGTGAAGCGAGCGATCAGAGAGAGAGAGAGTAGTGAAACACACGAGTTGTGATCCGATCGGTCTGGCCTCCACCCCTCTTCTTCCTTACGTGACAAGGTGCTGGGTTACGCGTGGTCTCCATATGCATTTCTTTAACAAGATCTTGGTGCATTTTGTGCTTTTACTCACGAGGATACCTTTTTATTCTCCACTCATCTGCTGTCAAAAGCACGACCTCGGTTAGACCCAACTGGACGTTGAGCCTCTATGATATGTGATCCAGCTCTCTCCACTCATATCAGCTTCCTTAAACCTGGACCGGGTTGATCCGGTAAGATTCTGTAAACCCTGACTCCATCTAGGACGTATGCTGACTCATCACGTAGAACATGACCAGGAACGAGTGCGACCCAGACATAAAAGCCTAAACACACAGACCGCCGGCCCGCTCTGTGTCAGAACCTCTTTGGCCTTTGAACACTGCATTGGGACTCTTTTGCTTTGATCCTTTGGTTGGCTGTCGCCCGCCCAGAGCAGGACTGTGTGGAAAAGAAAAGGGAAGTAAATGAGACCAGATTTCATTCATTTCTCCGGATTTCTCCCCTCCAGTGCATTTTTTTAGTCTGTTTCCTCCTCCAGTTTCAGAACGTTCCACCTCACGTGTGTCCTGCTGGGCTGTCATCTCCAGCAACCCTCAGACCAAGCACTATGTGGTCCTCAAGTTGGGCCCTCCCGGGTTGCTCACCGACTTCTGCAGAGTGTTGGGAAGGTGGAAACCCTGGAGAGGGCCCTGTCCTGGTATTTGTCCCTGTGACGCAGGGTAAGGACCCAGAGGCTGGGAGGTGCTGACCAGTAGAGGCTGTGCCGCTGTCTGCTGTGGGGTGGACATGCTGTGAGCTGGACCACACCACTGTGCCGTGTAGGCAGCGGAGGGGGCGTAGGAGATGAACTGGGCGGGCTGGAGTTGGGGTGGAGTGGAGGAGACAGGAGGATGGCACAGGGAGCTCTTGCGGGCAGCCAGGGAGGAGACGCTGGTGGGGTTTGCAGGGAGGTGGGTGGATCCTCCGATGCTGCTGGGACAGAGCTGGCTGGGGGCCGAGAACTTCCTGCCCAGGCTGGCAGACTGGGTAACCTGTGGAGGAAGAGATGTTGGTTCATCTCAGTGCAACACTGCTCTACTGTCACGCTGATCATTAAAAAACATTGATTTTATTACATTTTTTTTTTTGAAAATATCAATTTTTAGAGTTCTAGGTTAGAGTCATCCATCATTTCTTTAAAATTCCAAAGGGTCAGACTTTCTTGCAACATTTAATGCGGTAATTTAAAGTTTTCTTTTGGATTTTGGAAGCAGCTAAACTGTGGTTTTTGATTTTTTTTCCGGATTTTCTATTTTTTTATTACACTTTATGATCAACAATAAACATATTTAGACAAAGTACTTTCAACATGGACGCCCTGGTTTGAACTAAACTAAAAGGAAACTGTGTGTTTTCACACTGACCTCATAGCTGTGTCCTTGTGTCTGGACCTGCTGCTGCTGTTTGGCACTCCTTTTACCCTAAAACAGTTCAACAGATTCAATAAAATACTAATCAATTATGTTTATATGTTTAAAAAAAGCTTTTGGGTAAATTACTGGTTTTATTATGATTTTTAAACATTAAAAATGACCAATAGGCTAATTTCCTCCTGCAGATTCTTCTAAAAACCAAAGGTTCTTAGCTAATTTGTTCAGGAAACTTAAAATAAAAACATACATTTGTAACGATTTAGACAAAAATTCAATTGGAATCGTCTTAACCGTATCCTCCTGCAATATGAAAACAAAAGGTAAAGGTGTTATGTGCTTTGCTTTGTTTATGCCATCGACCACTTCTTCTTTTGTCATCACTGACTATGTGCTTGTTTAAATTAACGCGCTCCCAAAGTAACAAACCTGGGACAGGTTCATGGCGTCTCTGGCCCAGTTGTCCACCAGTTTATGGAGGTCATCAGTGAAGGTCCCCTTCCTCTGGTGGGGGGCCGGCAGGTTAGGAGCCAGACACTGAGAGCCCCCCTGGCTCTGACCCAGACCACCTGATCCGCTCACTGCGTTGGTGCTGTTTGTCCCTGTGGGGAGAGGCAGGAAGGGGGGGCAGAGGAGCAAAAGATGTGAGGGGGTGTTTGTTTCTGCTGAAAGCTGAAAATGAAGCTATCAGAATGAGGGTGGATGCAGGCCCAGTCTGGACCAGTAAAAGAGGCCAGTTGGGTTGGAGCTTTAGGGCAGGTCAGAGAAATGAACGGCTTCATTCAAATGGAAATGATGATTAAACCTCATTTTATGAATAAAATGTATTATTATTGTTGTTATTATTATGATGATGATTAAACCTCATTTAGGATTTTAGAGCTTTTGTCAGAACACAAAAACTTGAGAAAACTGCATAAATAAATGATCTTTACAGTTTTCTCTTTGGGTTTCACTTTCCTCTAACTAGTAATTCCTCATCTAACCACTAGATGGAGCCCACACGCTGCAGCTGCAGCTCCTGTGCATTTTGTGGCATCGAATGTAGACAAATTGCACAAAAATGCACACACTGCAATCCAGCCAGGCTTCCTGCAGGCCCATAAAGGCTCATAATTACATTACACAATAAAAGAGCCTCATATCCCTCTGATCCAAGCTCATTTATAATGGTGAGAGCAAGAGGAACTAAATCACCTCAAACAGACGTGTGAAAATGAACCCATAAATAAAGATTGATCTTTTACTCAGATCAGGATTCTTGCTTTGAAAAGCCAGGCTCCAGTAATGTGTTTTATTCTTAAAAACATGTTTTAAAGAACATGTAAAAACCGAGAAGGTGGAACACTAATTAAATGTAACGTTTTTGTTCTCTTTAATGAATTTTGCACAGAAAATCACAACTTTCAGCTACAGAGCTAAAGCAGCAACCTTTAAGAGAAAAAGTGGCCTGAGCCGCGCTGCACGAGTGTGAAATGTTTGCACGATTTGGTTCCATCAGATAAAACATGAGAAAAGAATACCTAACAAGCAGGGATGCAGGGAGAGATCATTAAACAGCTCGTCAAGTCAAAGTTTTAAAAAAGAAATGGTGGAAAATAAAAATGAGATGCTGAGTCATGAGTGACTGCAGCAGAATAGGAATGTGGTCGATGCAGTCAAGCCCACAAGCCAAGTCTGGGGAGGCAGCTGCTCAGGTGTGTATAATCTAATGTTAGGGAGAGCCTGCAGGTGCATGCAGTGTGAGTTTGTGATGGGAGGATGATTTCAGTTATTTCAGTCTTTAAACCCAGAACATCTCCAGTAATGTTGGAATTAAACTAAAAGTTCATCTTAGATGCTGAAATAACTGATGCCAAATCTGTGCCAGAGTCACGTTTAACTCCATACAGGGCAGGAGGGGGAGGCGTTGGCGAGCGGGTGAGGAAGGGTGAGAGCACGGATGAGAGGAGGGAGGAAAGATCAAAAAGAGAGATAGTTACTACAGAGCTGGTTGCAGGGGCAGACTTTTTTCACCATCTTCCCTGTGGGGCCGGAAGACAACGATTGGAGGATTGGGAGAAAGTCAGAGTTAAGCCCCGCCCACATCACCCAACAATCAAACAGTGCATCTGATTGTTAGAACTGGAAGTGATCAATAAAAACACGTTGGAGGGTTTGGCTAACCATTAGCATCTTAAAATGAGTTTTTATCGACGCAGTAAAGAGAAAACCTGTCTCATTTTCAACTTTTCATGTTTGCACACGGTAAGAAATACCTAGAAAAAAACTCACGAGACTTCTATTTTTATTCAAAACAACGGCTGAGTCTGTAGCTTTAAGATGCTTTTGGGTAACCAAAGCTCAAGGTCTGATTTGAATCCTCTCTACAGCTCAACAGGGTTTTACCAGAACTGGGTTCCAGCCTGTAAAATGATTTGGTCCCAAACGTCTGACCTGCTGCCAACATCTTACAAAGTCCAATTTAGTCAAAAGTTTGATGCCTAATCTGTAAAATTGTCTTTGACGGTCACCAGGACCCAGGTCTGTCTCTCTCCCTTCTTGGGAGTGCAGTGATGGAGGTACCGGTAAGGGGGGAGGGTGTCAAAGGGGGGGGGGGGGGGGGGGGGGGGGGGGGGGGGGTGAGGACTATGAGTGAGGAACGAAAGAGGGGAAGGGAGAGAAAAGGCTTTGAGCTGCAGAGGGTTCAGAAGCATCCATAAACATCTTTTCATCAAGCAAAAAGAAAAAAAATTCAGTTCAACACTAGATTTAAAAAGATTTCTATGTCCACTCATTATGGGGAAAACAGCAGAATTCATTTAAATAAGCTACAGAACATTTCCTACTAAAGCAAAACTACATAATACAGAGTTCAAGTCACCAGGTCACGACTTCCTGTTTGTTTTCATCAGGACGAAGATTAGAAATGGAAATCTGCAGCGATTCAGTCCAGCTCATGTGCATTTAGCTGCTGAGCTTCTCCCACCATCAACTACAGCTTAACGTCGTATTTAAAACTCAGAAATGCATAAATAACGACTGATCGGGTTGTTTCACGGCCTCCTGAACCTCCACAGAGTCCTGCTAGTGTTTGGAAAGCTGAAGCTGCACACGGCACTAAAATCAGACCATGGCTGCTCGTGGTCGGATGACTTTTATTATAGGAGGGTGTCTTTATTTAGTCCCACAGTCAACAGAAACATCAGCTGCTCTGCTGCTGGTTTCTGTAATTAAACTACAGACTTTATTACCAGCTAATCAGATCAACCAGAAACAAAACCATTAGGATGCATCTTTGTGACGTTTTCATGCAGCCAAAAGTTCACAAAGACACTAAAAGGCTCTCTACTGTTACTATGAATTTCTGCTTGGTGGATTAAAACAGTTATTTTCTAGCATGGAAGCTAAATTAGCCCCTAAACAGTGTAAACATTTTGTCTTCTACACCTGCTGTATACGTAAATGCCTCACGCAGCGTTTTACACTATACTTTTATTACCAAAAGGAGATGATTTTAAGTCTGAAAGCTGTAACTTTCTGCACAGACGAGGCTCAGACTGAGACGGGAGGAGAGAAAAACGCAGGAAGACATCATAACGAGTAGAACCCCTCCACTGCAAAGACACACTATCCTCAAACTGAATGAAGCCACTCTTTTCTTTGGACTTTGGTCACTTATCCCTGAACGTCATACATGTTTCACCCAGAGATGCAGAAAACCCACAGGAAGACAGGATGACCGTGACTTGACATATACAGGAGTGGAATAAAACAAGGTAATTAAGGATAAAAGGAGAAGAGCAAAGAAATAAAGCGTTACACACAAAGAGCCAAGCAGGGCGTACTCAGAAAGCGCGTCCTCCTGCCGCCAGGCTTGAAGGCCAAACGCTCGGAACCCCAGCTGAACTTTACACAGCCTGAAGAGAGGAAGGATGGAGAAAGGAGGGTAGGGAGGATACAACAGGACGGGGGATGCAGAAGGATGTCAAGAACGTAAACGGAGAGACAATAAGAGGAGGGCAACAGAAAAAGGACAAAATGAAGGAAAAGATATAAGAAAACAGAAAGGATGTTAATGGCGAGGAAGCCATCACGTCGTTTACACTCAGAGAAAACAGACCAAGAAAGATGGATGATCTTGCTGTGAAGAAGTGATGATTACCCTATAATCACGTTGTCTAAAGCAGCTGTTTGTGTGAATTATGAGACAAAGCTGCAGCCTGGAGCCCACAGCAGCGTGGTTACCTGGGGTCTGAGCGTACAGGCTGGGTACCGACAGGGCCGCCTCGCTGGTGTAGGCTGAACACAGGTTGTCGCTGGATGGAGAGGGTTTGAAGGGCTGGAGCACGGTGCTGCTGCCTGAATCAGCTAGACCTCCGGGGGCTAACGGAGGCAGCTGGCCGGGGTACACGGCTGGGACGCTCTGGGCGGATAAAGTACTGCCTGGAGGATCGCACAAAGCATCGGCAGGAGAGGGCAGGACGGAGACGGACACAGAAAGCGGACAGATACGGTAAAATCACAGAGAAGCATCACCCACATAATACACACAAAGACAAGAAAAACACAGAGAGAACAGACAAGAATAGCGGTCAGAAATTTTCAAGCTCCAAGCCTGATTCAGCGAACGGCGACGTGCACGTGGAACAAAACAAATGAACGCACGACAGATATATGCACAACAATGCATGAACACAGAGAAAGTGCAACAACAGAGTAATTCTTTTGGACACAAACTGGGTGAAGAAAAGAGTTGGGTTTTCTCTTTTTCTGTGGTGTCTCATCATTTAATTACAGATGATGCTAATGAACTCGGGCCGGGTTTTGATGCGTTTTCGATGACGGGCTCACCTGGCTGTAACGGACTCTTGCTGCCGTGCATGGAGCTGCCTTTGGACGATTTAGAAGACTTGCTTTTGGTCGGTCTGCGCCTCCTGCCGGTCAGCGGGAGAAGTGAAGGGATCGCTGCAGCTGGAGGAGCCTGTACCAACACCAAAGCAGCGAGGATGTTTGGGACTGTACGTGACAGCTGATTGGATAGAAGTGAATGTTTCTGCAACTTGCGTAAGTCACCTTTCCCAGCCTTGTAAACAGATGATCTATTTCCTCTTTCTGGCGGGAATGAAGGGCCTGAATTTCACGCATGTGCCTAGTAAAAGAAACGGGGAATAAAAAAACAGAGATTAAAATAATAAAAGCAGAATAATAAGAGAAACGCTCAGTCAGGTGAGATAAAAATGTTAGCCATGAGAACTCACTTTTCTCTGAGGCGGCTGACTTCCTGTTTGAAGTCCTCATCCTCCTCAAACTCCGAGTCGTTGTCACTGCTGACGTAGGAGTTATTGAAGGAGTTGTTGTTCAGACTTGGCAAGGAGGCTTTGTGGGTCGAGTCTGGCGACACGACTTGGCCCGAGTCGCTGGGTCCGTTAGCAGTCTGGGCGGCGGGAGGAGGACTCAGGTCGAGACTCTTCTCCGGGGCGAGGCTGACCGAGAACCTTCCAACGCGAGACTCGGGGTTGGTGGTGACCTGGAATCAGAGAATAAAATATTGGATGAATGGACTCAAATGAACAGATGATGAGAAAAAAGGATGGAATACCTGAAAACGACCAATGGTGGTGGTGGGTTTGGGGGAGGCATGCTGGGATTTTGTTGGAGTCTTTTGTGGGAGTCCATCCACAACATCTTGATCTCCTTCCCCTCTCAGAGAAGACGAGGAGTCTTTGTGCAAAGTGTTCTCCGGGCTGGAAAGGCTGGAGGAGGAGGAGGAGGTGGAGGAAGTGGAGGAAGATTCAGTGCGGGACGGGCGGTGGACAGCAGGCTCCTCAGCAGCTAACGAGACCTGAGCAGACGAAAACTTGTTGTGTTTTATTGTTCAAATCCCAAATTCCTAAAATATGAAGTTTACCCTTTACCTGAAATCGTCCTAATTTAATTCCACAGGCAGAAGGAGGAACGGTGGGAGACACTTTGTCTTCCTCAGGAGGAAAGGGAACTGAACGAAGGATAATAAACATCTTAAAAACTCAAAAACACAGCCTAACCTGTTCAGGAGATATAAAACACGTACGTGTCTGTCCGACTGCAGGTATGCTGCTGAGAGGGGCCTGGAGGAGGTAAAGGAGAGCAGATTCATGAGGCTGATCTGTACGACACTAGTCTGAGTTAAAGGTTCAAAGGTGTTTAAATGAGCTCACAGGAACAGTCTCTGGGCTCAGAGCTCTCCTCAGCTGGGCATCCAGGTCCTCCAGAGGCTGCTGAGACTGAAGGTTTTGGAATAAAATACATTAATGCACAGAATGAAAACTCAGAAGGAGAAACAAAAAGCAAGTAAGATGATGCGTCACCCTCCTGCACACGTCGATTAAGTTCCATCAGGAATAATAAATAAAATCTTAACCTTCTGTTTTCCTAAAACCCTACAAAACTATGAAAGCTGTGGTTTCCTAATGGCCGGATGCAGCAGCGTCTCTGCAAATGATTTCCTCCTAACAAGTAACCTTTTTCAAGTCAGATGTGTTTGCTTGCACAGATGCGCTCACAAACAACAGAAACAAACGCTGACACAGTGAGCTGATTCTGTTCTCTCGAGCAATTTAACCATAATTAGAAAATACTTCATTAAAACCAAGATCCCAGGCGGACGTCAGCTCCAGACGGATTATCTTAATCAAACAGGACAAGTCTCACCCGGGGGAGTTACATAAGGGGGGAGATTTTATAACGTGACAGGTCAGATTTTTCATAAAAGAGCTGTAATTTGTGTCTCTCCTATTAGTGCGCTGGGTTGAAAATAAATCTATTTTTAGGCAACAGCATCCACAGCCACAACAACACAGTCTGGAAATCAAAGTCCATCTGCTCTCCGCCTGCCCTCGAGCGTCTTACACCTTCGTTTCTCATTCTGCAGCATTTTTTCTAACCGTGCATCACACTCTCACTGATGTTTCCCATCATCCTGCGTCTAGACAATCATGTTAGGCATACAGGAAAAAATGAAGCAGAAGTACACAAACCAGATCCCCAAATTAGGTTTTAACAAGATAAATAAATAAACAAAGCTGTGACGCAGTAGATTTATCAACCTTAAAATGAGCAAAAACAAAACACCTGTATTAGAGAAGATCCAGGGAAGGATGTCAGGAGTTCTGAAGGAGGAGAAGTGGCCTAATCTCACGGAAAGACGTGATGAGAGGAAAGTAAGAGAAAGAAAAACAACAGAGAAGATTAGAAGAGTGGGACTTGTTGCTGAGGATGTTAAAAGGAGTTTTCATGCCTGGTGAAATATAAGAAGAGAGCATGCTCCCGAATTACATTAGTTTCATCTAAACCATGCACATCGTTTTTAATCACACGTATAAATAAACAAAAGTATTATCTTGTGTTTAGCTAGCTTTGAAGTGCTGCAGAACTTACTGTTGTCCTGGATAAGGGGGTTTTGGATGGAGTACTTTGGCCCAAAGGAGAGGCCGGGATGACTGTGGAGATTTAAATCACGTCAGAAATCTTCTGAAACAGAAGAACTAACTCCAGCAGATGAAGAAACACACTTACTGGGTGGTGCAGGGGTGGCTATAGGCGTCCCAGGGCCCTGGGCTGGTGCTGCTGACCCCAGCGTCAGGCTGGAGGGGGGCTGAGGACCGGAAGCTGTGATGGAGGCAGAGCAGGTGCCTATGGGGGACGTGGTGCCCGTCACAGGAGCTCCAGAGGCTAGATCAGCGGCTGGAATGTCTCCCTGGGTGGAGGGCACCCCCACACCAAGATCCATGAAGAGAGAGCGCAGCTTCTTGTCCAGAGTCTGAATGTCATCCGGTTTAATTACGGACTCAGAGGCGTCGCTCCTGAGAGACAAAGAGAAACGTTTAAACAAAAACAAACTGATAAAATGATGCTAACCATGAAACTACAGCTAAATAGCTTCAACTTTAAACCATTGTTCACTGAGCTGCTCGTATTTTAACTAAAATACGCTCAGAAAAATGTTTAAAGTTTTAAACCCCTCACCTTGTGTCACAGTCCACACAGTGTGTGTGCGTCTGTCCCGGCAGGGCTGCTGTCTGTGGCTGGGAGTGGACCAAAGTCGGTTGGACCGGAGGAACGTTTGAAGTCACCGGCTGGAGCCCCACAAAGGTGGAGGGGCAGGGAAGAGGAGTGGTTTGGGAGGGGGTCGAGGGTACAAGCTGGGGACCAGGGATGGCAGTGGTGGGAATAACAGGAGGGGGGGAAAGGGAAGATGTGAGGGAGGAGGTCGGAGAGGCTGACGGGTGATCTGATGAGACTTCACTGGCTGGAAGGATGGAAGAAGGAGGTGAGGATACAAAGGGAGCAGGCTGGCTGGGGGGAGGAGAGGTGAGAGCTGTCGGTGGAATGATAGGGATGCTTGCTGTCGGTAAAGTTGAAGGTACTGACGTAGCAGTGACAGCAGGAAGCGTTTGAGACTGGATGTAAGCCTGGGGCTGAATTTGTGTTTGTACTGGTGGTTGGGACACGGTCTGCATCACCGGCTGGGAAAGAGCCTGCGACTGAGAGCTGGTCTGATTCACCAAGGTAGGGGGAGGAGATGAGGAGAAAGGTGGAGTGAGACAGACAGGAGGGACAGAGGAGGGGGTGGAGGATATGGAAAAGGGTGGAGGAGAGGTTTCCAGGACCTGCTCCTTTGTCTGACTTAAATTAATAGGAAACATCCCATCAGCATCCACAGTGGGAGTCACCATGCTGCTATGAGAGGGGACTGAAGCTGCTGCTGCTGCAGGGTGGAGGAGAAGATGGGTGGAGTGGATGGAGGCTGGAGCAGTGCTGGGACCTGCATCAAACTGACTTTTGTTCTGTCTGAGCTCAGAGAAGGCTTGCTGTAAGGTGATTGTTCCTGCAGACTGGGACAAGCCCAACACCTGGTCTGAAGTCTGAGGCTGAGCTGGAGGAACTGGAAAAACACGTAAATATAAAGTTTAGTTCACAATGTGACGAGGACCTTTGATAAACAGGAAACAAGAGAAGAGGGTTGAGTTTATCTACCTGCTTCAACTTGAGATGCAGGAGAAGGTGAAGGTGGAAACGTTTGTTCCTTCAGCCTGCCTTCAGGTACGGGACTAACGATGAATCTGCGACCAGCTGAATGAACCACCTGTGCTGCTGCATTAGGAGGGATGTCTGGAAAAAAGGAATATCAGAGAAAATATAAATAAATACATGCAAAGTAAAAGCTGCATCACATGGTGTTGGTGACTTTAAAGCTGTTTTTATTTACCGGGCATCGGGGTAGACATCACAGGAATGTGCTGCTCTGAGCCGCCCACCATCTGCAGATCAGTCAGTAAATGTTTTTGTAACTCAGAGAGAAACAGAGAAGCTCTGATGCTGCAGAACATTTACCAAACATTTAAAACCGATTCCAAAACTGGCGAGGGGAAAAAAAAAACCACTGTTTACCTGACTCTTTGCATCTCTTTCCAGACCCTTCTCATCAGCATTCTCGATTACTTCTCTGACCTGCTCAATAAAGGACTCCCGCTCACTCTCCAGAATAAACTCACTCTCAACCTGAAAAAGCAAACACAAACTCTTTATTTAATGAATGTATTATTGTTATACAGAAACCAATACATCGGAAGCCTGATTAGGATGGAAGGATTAGAGTACAGCTGTTATGTACTCCAGGCGTGTGACGCGTGATCCAGATTTAACATAAAGATATCAAGCAGGATTTATGGAGTCTGATTTTGATGTCAGCGCATCTATTCATCTCTGACATCACAGCACGTTTTAAAAAATCTATTAGAGACAATTAAACTGAATATTAAAGAGCCTGCTTATGTAAACAAGAACTATTGCTGTTCCTTCAGGAACCGCATCACTTCAAAGCCTCTACTCCTATTTAAAAAAGAGAGAAAACATCAAATGAGCCAATGCAGACATTTATTTTGTGTTTACCATAATCTGTGCAATCTCCTCAGGGTTGTCTCCATCCAGATCAAATCTAAATGTCACCATCTTCCTGTTGTGTGTCTCCAGCTGACACTCCGCTACCCTGTCGCCTCGGTTGGAGATCTGCATTCATCAACACACACACACGCATGCATGCATTCACACACACAACAAAATCAATACAAGTACAGAATGAAAAAGACGGACGATAAAGACATTATTTTAATGCAACTAATTGAAGCATTGAAATAAAGACAGCAGGTAGATTTTATTAGTTCTTATTCTCATGTGAATACGTATGAGTCGTGTTCTTACGCTGAGGACGTGGAGTTTGGCCTTTGATGTCTTCTCGTGGCGCGATCGACTTCTCACAGAACGTCTCTGATGTCGTTTGGTGGAGCGCCCTTCGTGGCGGCCGCCTCCTCCCTCGTTGCCGTCGCTCAGGCCTGATGTCTCAGAGTGGCCGCTGGGGAGCACGTTTTAAACCAGTAAATGACCAGTTTGAGCGACAGCATCAGATAACTAGAACTGGATGTCATTTTCAGCTTACCTTTCCATAGATGAAGGAACCTGAGGCGGCTGGAGCTGGCCCTGCGACAGCTCTGCAGACTGAGAGGCTGACTGAAACACACAGACGTGATCATGTCCATAACGATATCCAGGTTTATCCAAAATAATTTAAAATAATAGAAATAAGTTAATTCAGGGAGAGTAACACATAGCAAAATTATATCAAAATTAGGCCAAATACCAACAAGAATATGCAACATAAAGAACAGCTGCAGCAGAAAGAGGGAATTAAAGAATGTATCTGATAAATTAAACCATTAAGCTTTACTTTTATCCACAAACAACTCAAGAGATTTTTCCAATAAGCATACATTTTTTCATTAGTATAAAATTATTTAAGGAATGTGTTTTAACAAACCGCACATGAAGCACCTTTAACTGCCGTCACATTCAGAAACCACCTACCAAGAAGGCTCTAACAGATGCTCAACATGACACCCACTTGGTGGATTTGACCATAATCAGTACCTTGGGGAGGGTTTCCATGGGAGTATCAGGTGGGGCGGAGACCACACTGATGACTGGCACCACGGTGGCCAAAGGCTGAGGTACAGGTGTGGGTACGAGAGCAGGAAGAGGAGGGGAAACAACTGAAGGCACCACCCCAACAGGGACTGGCAGAGTAGAGGGAGGGGAGGCCACGACGGCTGTCGGTACGGCCATGGGAATAGACAACGGAGAAGGGAGGGTCGCCAGGGGAACGGTAGAGGTCGTTGGGGTTAAACTGGGCTGGAAGGAAGGTCAGAGAAAAGGAAAGGAAGGGCAGAGGAAATAAAGACGAGGTTGAGAGGGAGGAGAAGCCAGGAAAAAATGGAAGCAACGCCACAGGGATAAAAAGGAAGTAGATAAACCTACGCTCAACAGCCCCAGCAACGAACACGGAGCTTAACATTTAGCCTTTTTTTTAATGGATGCATTCTATCAGATGACCTGAAGGGGACAACTTTTCTGGTTGCAAATGGAAGTGTAGAGAAATCAGAAATCAACAACATCTGACTTTAATGCTGTGTTACCTGATGAGTTTGGTGTCCGTTTCTAATTTAATACATCAGACGTGTCTGGAAGTTGAGTTTCTAGAGTTCTTAGGTCTAATGTCTCATTTTAAAAGATGAAGACAGCAAAGTAAAGAAAAGCTCACAAGCCTTCAAAGATAAAGGATTATGTCATGTCAAAGACAATACATCCATCTAATCTGTAAAGTTTATAATCTAAAACAAAAATCTTACGTCATCCATTAAACTGATGATACAATCCATTAAACTGCTGCCCTGTTAACAAGAAGACTCGTTTAAGTCAACAATACATAAAAACTGTTGTAGCCATACCACTCACGTGTTCAGTTTTTACATTTTGAGGATGATTAGTTTTAGGTTTAGGTTCATTTTGTCTATAACATTCACTCCTAACGTATAACATGCACCCTAAAAAATGATCGTGTCGTGTTCAACATCGCACAAACTCACTGTCAAATCACATGGATCTACAACTACTTTCTACGGTGCACACATGCACAGACACACAAGGATGGAAACACAACCACCTGATTATGGTGACACTAAACACAGTAATACCTGAACCAGAGCTTGATGAGCTGCTTGGTACAAATAATAAAGGTGTTCTATGCTGGGAGATGGGCTGAGATCAAAGAACTACACACACACACACACACAAACGTAAAAAAAGAAACCATGTAGAAACAAACCCGATGGTCAACCACAGGCAGCGTTACCATGAGCGGGTAAGATACAGAAAGATAGAAAAGCAAAAGAAATGAACTCAGTTGATTAATTGAAAGTGGATCAGAGCAGAACACACAAACAAAAACACTAACCAAAGGAAAGTACATTCACTTCATTGCCTCTGGTTTATTTACTAATTTGCATATTCCATGGTTCGTAATGAGTGTGTTTGAAAAGTTGAGTCCCTTCTGCCAACTCTTTCATAAAACATGTCGTGTTTTTACTAAAATGTGAGCATATTTAGAGACTGGAGACTGTAATCATTTGACTGTTAGTCTCTCTATAAATAATAAAAGTAAAGTACCTGTGCGGTTGCCTGAGGGAGAGGGGGGTGTGTGGGGCTCTGAAGAGATGCACAACTCTGACTAGATGACACAACCTGGTAGGAAAGAGAAAGAGGAGATAAATGAGTAAAAGAATGACTCCTATAGGGAAAAATAATAATATGAAACCCTGGATGATGAATTTAATTAGATTGGGTTTGCCAGTCTAAAATAATAATAATAATAATAATAATATTTAAACAGAAACAGTCTCATTCTAAAACGTGTTAAATAACAAAGATGTGGTCGAGGTATTTCTGCATTTATCTATACACATACGATACATGATGGAGGTGGAATGATCTTACCTGCTGTGATGTCCCAGAAAGATCAGACTGGGTGGTGGCTAGGACCAGAGGGGGGCCGGGACCTGGCTGTGGGGTGGGGACCTGGACCTGCTGCTTAGAAACAGATTCATAGAAAGACACAAGAACAAATAGAGATGGTGCAGAGTAGAGCAGAAACAAATGGAAGATGGAGGTGAGAAACCAAGAGAGATCAGGAACAAGAAAATAAGAAAAAAAAAATCAGTTCATGTTTGCAGCTTTTAACGCAAAAATGTTTACATGAGTGCAAACACAAGGTACTTCTAAGTAATCTAGCTCCTCCTCTTGTGTACGCACACATGCACAAAGACAACACTACTCCATCCAGCAACAGATATGTGCACACCAACATCTACTGTATCATATACAGCAACAGTACAGGGGTTAGGCAGCAGGGTGTAAGTAGGAGTTTAAACATGCAGGTAAGAACTTCTGGGACTGGCAGCGATAATAAGTGGCTGTTACATCCTATAGGAGAGCATTAAAACAGGAAAATATAAAACCATGTCTGAAGCTTTAAAACCTTTCCTCCTGACCGACTATAATTTTCATAAGTGGTTCTTGAAACAAAAAAAGAGACGGATCTAAAATATTAAAACAACCTAAATGTCAAATGTTTTGAACGTGGTTCTAAAGAACGCCAACATACAGGAAATGATAAATGAACCCTTAGAAGGCTGCGTGCAACGCTGCACATGAAACTTAACTTAAAGAGTAAAGAAAGGTTCAGCAGGTTGCACCGGACACACGAACACTACGGTCAACAATGTAAACAGAGAAAAGGCTCACAAAATCAAACTCAACACAAACAAATGTACAGAATGATATAAAAACAACAAATAACATGAAACTAACGTTGAATTATTATTTTTAGATTAAAAACAAGAATCTAAAGAAAGTCCAGTCACAATAAGTGATTGAAAGTAAATCAAAGAGGTAGAAAAACAAACAACATCAGCATTCTAAGGGTTTAATTTGTTCAAACTGATCTTTGAACCTGTGTGGGAAGCTGTTTTCAGTCTGGGCAGGAAATGGCAACATAACATGCCTGAAAATAATGAAAGAGCTGTCGTGAACAGCCGACTTCTTTAGCCTTTCCAACACAAATATAACACACATGAATCTACACGGTTACATGGCTTAATGTGTCTAAGCCCTCTCAGTTTTTGTTGTATGTTTCTGTGTGTTTGTTCGTACAAATCAACAAAGTCTTGCAGATTTATCACACTTCAGTAATTCCATTACAAGCCTCGGCCTACATGGATGGTGAATAATTTGTGTTTACATGTGACGTTCATCTTTCCTGATGTTGTAAGTTTTAGCAGACTTTGAATTTGTACGAGCAAAATTCAAGTATACCATAGAATCTGTATACCTACACAAACACACATTTTTCATATACTTTCATATATGAACATACAGACAAAAGATTACTTACTCAGTACTGACCAAATAAATCAAATGAACATAACAAGAACAGCATGGAGGGGGCTTAGACCGCGTCTAAAGCTTTAACACCAGAGAATATCTCAAAGTCTACCACCTTGAATAGTGATAATTCTGTTTAATCAACAATAATTAATATTAGATGTTCTGG
Organism: Aphyosemion australe; assembly: GCA_006937985.1. Lineage (NCBI taxonomy): Eukaryota > Metazoa > Chordata > Actinopteri > Cyprinodontiformes > Nothobranchiidae > Aphyosemion > Aphyosemion australe. The sequence continues at coordinate 5,319,655 of SSNS01000001.1, forward strand.
TCTTTTCCAGATTCAGCATGAGTTGTGTCATCTTCTAAAAACTCTTAAATTAGCTTGGACTACCATTGAGATCATTTCACATGACTCCTGTGCAACGCTGAAGGAACGCTTAAAGAGGGACGGTGTTATGGTAGACCGTGAGACTCTCCGTGGTGTTGATGTGACTGTAGGGGGTTAAAATCACAATGAAACTACAGGATGACAAATAAGCATCAGCTAGGGGGGCCTGGGTCAGCGGGGTAGTAAAACAACAGGGATTGGTAATACTGCCTCTGGGTCAGATTACTAAATATAATTCAATTAAGCTACTTCTTGGAATGATTCATCTCACTTGGTGGATGCTACAGTTTCCAGTTGCGGTTGACGATCTTATGGGAAAAAACAAAACGAGTGGTTAGGAGTGTGTTTAGAATCTAAAACCATTCCTTTAGTTCATTTTACGCCTCAAGAAGTATAAAAGAAGCCCCTTGAATGATTTAATTTAGTAAGTAACCCAGAGGTTTGGGGGGTATTTCTGAGGTCTAAACTTTGTACCAGAGGGGGGTTAGCAGCCTGCATGGCCAGCAATGACTCATGGTATGTCATGTCAGGTTGGGCCGGTATCACCCCTCCGTGCCGAGGCCAGGCACTCTGCATCAGAGCCTCCAGCTGAGTCGATGAAGCGCCCCCAAGTGGGTGCTCGGACGACGGGGTGGGGGGAAAAAAGTGCTGCGCCGACAGCGGATGTCCTTGGGGATCTCCATGAAGAACTCCCCCTGATGGATCATAATGTGAAGTGGACGAAGAGCGAGGGATGGACTGAGCTGCTGAAGAGTCAAAAGGAGGAGGAAGAGGTGGAAGAGGGGGTGACTGGAACTCTCCGGCATCAGAGGAAGCCAGAGAGTCACTTGACGGTTCAGGACTTTTGTCCTTCAGGGTTCCCACAGCGTGGTGAAGAAGAAGATTTCCTGGTGGCAATGGCAGCTCCGGACTGACATAAGCGTACAGCTCCTCTGTCACTGGCTGGAGACGACTGTACGATCCAGAACCGCCAGATCCTGTCCCAGAGCTGTCCTCCAGAGGGAGGTCCATGGAGCTCCTTCTGGCTCGGTAAAGTCTGGATGCCAGGAGGCTAGGGTCTCCAGCGGCGGCTGCAGCTGCAGCAGCAGCTGCTAAATGGAACTCAAAGACACTTCCAGTAGGTGGAGGAGCATCTGCAAGTACCGGAGGTGTAGAAACGGGGAAGGAAGATGAGGACGCATGCTGTGGGGGGTAGCATCCTTCAGACGATGAAGAAGAAACAGAGCCACCTGTGGTTGCAGTCATGGGTGTGAAGGGTGGAGGTACTGGACTGTGTGCAGTCATTCTTTGCAGGATGTGGGGGTGCAAGAATCCTGGTTGAGGAGGAGGACCAGAGTCATAGCCCAGACCGGCAGCAGCTGCTGCTGCTGCCTGCCTCTGATGGTGGAAACTCAGTTGGCCAAGCTGATGAGCAGTCATGGGGTAGCCTCCATACGCCATCGCTTCATAATGGTCCAATAAGGCAGCTTGATTCAGGCTTAATCGCCTCACTGCCTCCTCATGTTCGGCCCTCATGTCTTTATAGCCATACAGACTTGGATCGGACTGTCCTGGCAGATGCAGAGGTTCCCCAGCTCCTAGCCTCTGAGCTGCTGCAGCAAAGCTGGGGTTGAGCATAAAAAGAGGAGGAGTCTCAACACTTTCCATCCCCGCGAAGGGGTGAAGGCTGCTCCCATAGCGAGGGTAGGCAGGCTGGAAGTGTCGGGTATGAGCTTCGAGAATGGAGGTGCTCTTGCGTCTCTGGGTGTTGTAGCCCTTTGGAGGTCCAGTGGGAGGAGGCGAGAAGGAAATGGGGCGCTCAGGAATGGGAGGGAAGAAAATAGTTGGAGGTTCTGGGTGGGTTGGGTGAGGGACGCTCCCCCCTGCGCCTCCTCCACCCGAGCTTGCTCCTCCACTGAAGGGGTGTGGCACTGAATGCTGCTGTGACAATGAAATACAATGGATTTAAAAATAAGGCTCAAGAGAACGACAGAAATCGACAGCAAAGGCCACACAAAATAAAGGAGCTAGAATCAAAAAGTAGGAAATAAAAAGAAAACCAAATTAAAAAGGTGTATATTCATCCTTCAAAATAAAAGCCAGTAAGAAAGGTAAGAAAGAGATTTTTTTTAAAAAAGGGATAAAACAGATGGTTCAAGTCACACACTGGTACAGCTGCAGCACAAAGACAGACCTTACAAAAGCCAGGCAGGAAAAAAGATCCAGAAGCTCACAGATGGGAAAAAATGTGAAAAGCTAGAAAAGAAACAGAAATTGTCGTCTTTGTGTTTAATATTCAGATGCATCTTCAATTACGAAAAATGTTGACCTTACTGAGATTTTCCAATGAATCAACTATGTTTGACATATGGACTAAAACCTCACCCTGAATTACGTTTTGGCTTTTGTTCATTTAAAAGAAAAACAGTTTTCTGATTGTAGATGCAACTGATATTAGACTTTTGTACCAACAAGCATAAATATGGCTTGTGACACTCAATTTGAACTGAGTATGAGCACATGATGGCCTACAAGAGGAAGAGAGAGTTAAAGATAAATGGAAGCATCTTATTTCCCTTCTTTACACCTTGTAGATGCATCTGAACTCCAACGGACCTCGCTGATTTGGAGCAGGAGTGCTAAAATGGAAATATTTGAAGCGGTTCTAGAAAGCACATTAATAGTTCTGGGAAAGAAAAAGCGCTAAAGCACCTGTGGGTTGGGAGAAATCTCACTGTGCAGCTTTTGTTTCCAGCCCTCCTTCAATAAAGTTTGAAAGAACTATAACAATAAAACACTCTGTTAGAGAAAAGTGGAGCATTTTATTTATTTTAGCCTCTAGGGTATTTGTTTATTATTAATATTTCAGAAAGTATAAAATAGTCCTATTTTTGTGAAGTCTGAGGGAAAACTGCTAATCAGAGCAGATATTGCAACTTAAAACATATAAAATAAATGTTTCTACTAATATTACATCATTAGATATTAACAAGGTGTGCTAGCTCACCCCTTTTAAAAATCTATCCTTGTTCCTGTTTGTTTTCTGTACACTAAAGAAAGAAAAGCTGTTTTTGTTTAGCGCTTTATTTAATTGTATCTCAAGCAGATGAAACAGCTTGAATAAAGTTGAAAGCATCTTTAAAATGATTTAATTTGTTTGATTTATGATTTCTGCTAATCTGACCGCTACACAGAATCACAGAGCATGTTTGAGTTTTTTATATTTGATCACTTTAACTTTAAAGATGTGTGTTTTGCACTAAAGTGTTGCCTGATTTGACCAGGACATCTCTTTTTCACGCTTGAATAAAGGTCAAATCAAAAGTCTTTAAAATCATGTCTGCGATAAAGCTTCCATATCTTTTCCTCTCTTTCCCGTTTGACTCTCACCACCACTGGGGATTACGTTTGTGAACCTACAGGGGTGGAGAACAGGGCGGGCAGGCTGGCCCTCCGCTGCCTGGCTCTGGGCTGAGAAGAGGCGGCGTGAAGGGGTAGGACCGTCTCCAGGGCTTTAGAGAGGCGGCCAGCAAAAGTGTCCCTCTCAGCTGCGAGAGGTACGCAGGGGGAGGTGTGGGAGGACAGGTCTGGAGGAGGCGAGGCGGGTCGTTTTGGAGGAACCGCCAAAGATGGAGTATGAGAAAAGGAGTACGAGGAAGGGGGGACGCAAATAGACATGCTACGACTTCGACGGCCGTGTGGTGCAGGCTGCAGGCCGAGGGGGGGTGGGGGGTGGAAGAAGGTGAGACCAACATAAAACAAACAAAATAAAGTTACTTAAAGGGAACATGACAGAATGGGCAGTGGGAAACTCAGATTAACTGAGGAAAATAAATCATTTTAATATTAACAAATAAACATTTCAGTTGTGAGGGAAAAAAATGACAGAATCAAAGTAAATGAACAGATTCTAAAAGATGCCGTTAAGTCTGATCAATTTGGTAGCAAATTATAGCAACAGAGAAAAAGATTAATTTAAAGTATAGAAAAAATTAAAACAAACTATAACAACAGCAAACAAAAACAACCTGAAAAGAAGAAAAACACGATAAATAAAACCCATTTAAATCAAGAGGAAAAAACAACATAAATAAAAATCAGGGCATCCAGGCAGATTAAGAAAGTCTTTTAATGAAACAAACCCTCCACTTTCTGAGCTCTATGGGCTCCAAAGAACAACTTTTGATGGTTTAACCACACGAAGGCCCTCAAAAGAGTCAAAACCATCAATTTACTTATCAAGTCCAACGGCCTCTGAACGTTTACCAGACCAATCATCCAGAGTCAGAGTGAGTTCTGGCTCCTCTGAGCCAGAACCAAAAACTCGTCACTAGTTTGTGTTTTACTGTTCAGGACCAGATTCTGATCTTTGACTATATGAGCGTTTAACAAAAAAAAAGGTTAACATGAAAGGATCAAAACAATGAATTTAGAAAACAAAACAGTAACTGAATAAAAAGGAGGTAAAGAACGATAAATGTGTTTTCCTAATAAATCATGGAGGAGTGGTTGATAAAACTGCTGAAATGTGGGAAATAAGTCATGACATCTTGGAAATTGAAGAAAAGATGTCCGACTCAGTAACTAAGTGAATAACGAGCTAACTGGAACCAGTAGACTGGATCAGCTGTTGGTTTAAATGATGAAGTTATTGTATGGTGTCTATTAGAACAGGTTAAATGTTGCACACGTCATGCCTCGGCATTCCTCCTTTTCATATTCAAGATGCAAAAATAATCTCTTCTAGCAGTTCCACTTCAAAACACTGCAAACTCCATTCCAACTCACTGCAACCTACAACACGGTCACCTCGAACGGATAAACTCGTGTATCACATCAATGAGCTGACAGACATCCAGCAGCTCACAGAAGTGAACGTCAAAAGTCGGTTAAACTAGTTTGCTACTTACCATCGGCTGCGGCGGCTGGGAGAACCCTGGATGTTGCTGCGACGCAGAGGCGGGAGTGGGGGGATAAGGGGTCTGGGGTTGGGAAGGGGGCTGGGAGGAGGGGGGGCAGCTGTACGACATGGACAGCTGACCCAGGTGGGGGGAGTCCGAGGAGAAAACCGAGGAGCCCTGTCCGCTGTCCACGCCTCCTTCAGCTGAGAAACAAACGTTTTGTTTAAATAAACTAAATCACAAGAAAAGGAGATTTTCTGGTTTTTACGTCTTACACGTGTGAGAGATGCTGGTCTGGTGGTGGATCAGATGTTGCTCCGGCTCAGTCTCCTCTGTCTTTGACTGTAGGAACACAGAAACAGTCATGATCACCAGATTTAGTGAATTAACCTACACCACAGAACATGGCCCGTGTGGATTAGAGACACCTAAAAGCTACGGCGATACTTTTAGCTGTGATATCTAACGGCACCAACTCACCTGGGCTTGAGAAGCTTTGAACGTCTCCTGTTTCTGCTTCTGTTCTGCCTCCAGCTTCCGTTTCTCCTGCTCCTCCCGCACCAGCTTCCTCTGCTCTCTCTTCTTTAGGATCAGAGACACGCGGTCCTTGATGGCCTTGGCCATGGTCTTGTGGTCCGCTTCAGCAACATAGCCAGACTCAACCTTGGGAGTTCAATGACACAAATACAAATAATAAGTTGCAATTTTCTCTTCCACTGTTTTTAACTTCTCCTCCAAGAAAAGCGTGTTTTCCAGAACTTACCATTTCCTGCGCCACATCTTCAGGCACGTCCTTGTTCAGGTCAAAGGAGAACTCGATGGCTTCGTTGTCTTTATATTTACCTGTTAGTATTTTAAATAATGCCGGTCAGCTGCTAACGCTAATGTAGCAGGTAACAAGACAGAATTGCTTCTCATCACATGTTCCTTTTCAGACATTATGAAAAGCTGTTACACTGAAATTAGAACAGTTAATGCTTGACAGGTATGTGAATCCTCGCCTTTCAGCTTCTTCACGTCTTCTATTCTGAGCCACAGCTTGATAGCGATCATTTCCCCATCATCCTCCTCTGCAAGTTCCACCCTGACCCCCGTCTCTTCCTGGAAGAACGCATGGTTCAGCAGAGTCTTGATGGCATACCTGGAGAGGCGGGATAAGTGTAAATCTGTCAGAACATTTTAATGACTTCTTGATACATTTTTATGCTAAACGTTTAAGCACAAGCTGGTCTGAGCCGATATCAGACTTGTTTTCTAACACAAAAACATTACATGTTTAGTACCTGTTATGGTCATTTTATGATTTATTTTGTCAACATGAGAGCGCTGTTAGAACGTGAAACAATTGGTGAACACGGCAAAGCTAAAATAAAATCACCCTGGAAACACCAAAACACCCAAAGCTAGTTCTTTTTGTGACTCACCTCTCATCTTTGTTTGTTCTGATGCAGCCCTCTATAATTTCCTTCACCTCAGGAATGGCCACCTTGTCAAAACTGGCTGGCTTTACTCCCTACACAAGAAAAATAAAGGAATGGTGAAAAAGGAAGCTAGCACAAAGGTATTTTTACATCCAGGCGGGCATTGCATTTGCAGACATTTGACACTCAAGTATACATGAACTGCATTAAAGTTCTTCCTATAAATTCATGCCACAGCATTTGCTTTTGCAGGATTAAGCAAATAAGCTAAACTAAATGAAGTCCTTGAGTCCAACACTTATTAGACAGTCAGAAGACCTGAGATACTTAAATCCCACATAAACCCAGCAGAAGGAGTGACTAATGCATCAAAACCGCTCAGAAGGAATCAGGAGGTCAGGAGCACCTTTAGAGGAACAACAGACACAATCAGCAGGAACCCACTCAGACGTTTGGCACCAAATAAAGCAGGGATGTACCGATCCGAACTTAATATCGGGATCGGTACAGATATAGAAGAAAATTCTAGATCAGGTATCGGAGACTATGGGCCCGATCCATAAGAATTGATCTATTCTATGTGCTGTGAGTGATGACGTCATGCGCTACAGTCCCACGCTGTGCAGAAGCTCACGTTGATTTCAAAATGGAGCGAGCAAAAGGATCGGCAATTTGGAACTTTTGGGCCCCTGTACAAAAGGATGATCCCAGTCTTTTTCATATAGTAACAAATAGTTTAATACTAATTTTCCATATCGGTATCAGATCAATATCGACTGATACTAAACTTCTGATATCGGTATTGAATGTGAAAAAAGTGGATCGATGCATCCCTAAAATAAAGCTTTTGGCTGAATTATAATAATAAACAGAGAAAAGCCCCCTGGAAAAATATATGAAGTTGAATATGAACACATGGCAGCAACGTACACACACACACACACACACACACACACACACACACACACACACACACACACACACACACACACACACACACACACACACTGAGAAAAATAGGTTAAAAAATCCAACAGTTCCATACATTTCTACTGTGTTTAAGTAATTGGGAACAAGAGAAACACAGAATGTTGCTAGATATGTGTCAGTGTGTTTAAAATCTGTTTCAGCAAAAACAAGTTATTGTTGTCACCATAATCCTGCTTAACCAATTGTTTGTTTCACTGTTAAATCTTCTAGTTGTGTAACGTCCAACTGACAGTTACATCAATCACACGTCATGTTGACAGTGAGCTGATAAAATAGCATCTTTGGAAAATATCCGTTTCATTAAATGAGTGAAACTGAACGGCTAAGGCACCCACCAACTTAACCGAAGCAGCAGAATCCAGAGCCAGACAGGTTGCTAAACACACTGGAGACAAATCATTTAGAGATTTAACAAATGGAAACTTACCAAACGAGCAGTCAGAGAAAAGAAGAACAAGACTTTTGTCTAAACTTGTTGATTAACCAAGTTTGTTCATTTTAACCCTCAAGCCCACTTCCTTCTGCTCTTCCTCTTGTTTTTCTCTTCTTCCTCCCATGTTTTCCTCTGGCTAACCCACCAGTGTGTCATTATATAACCCTCATCCCTCTGTGACACACACACACATACACACACACACACACACACACACACACACACACACACACACACACACTGACTCAGAGGTCTAACAGAGTTAGGAGTGACTGGGGTGTAATGGCATTAGGACTGACATAAGCAGAAAGGGATGGAGAGAAAACTTGCTTTTAGTTAATTGGGAGTTAGGAATGTTCAAGAGGGTGAAGCACAGAGTCAAGTCAACAGCAGCGATGGTTATAAAACCCTATCTGAGTTAACAACACCCTCTCTGCTCTCTCAGACAAACCTGACAAAAACCAGAAAATGTTTCACCACTTTTAGCTACAAGGTAAAATCAGCCACTATATAATGAATGAAAACATCAGTCAAATGTTTAAAACAATAAGACATCTCCTGTGTTGTTTTCTCAAAAAGGTCTGCCCCCACAGCTGGAAAGGAAAATCTGATGGATGCAAAAAGCTTTGAGCTGATCTGAAATGAGATTCTGATTGGATTCCAAAGATCCTGATGCTAGCCCTAACTAAACTAACCTTGAAGGACCAAATGGACCAAACGTTTTTCAGGAGGATCTTCTGAAGGCCAAGTTAGACTAAGCTTAATAAATAAATATATGAAAAATAAAAATGCAGGTCTCCTGAAGCTCTGCGATTCCACTGAGAGACACTTTGCAACAGCACTTCTGTGTTTATACATGTTCACTAAACTCCACCTGGGCTTGAATAAGGCCCATAAACACATGATGTAGCTCATGTTTATTTAAACAAAGTAAAACCACTGAAAAGTAAAAACTAAATCTGGGGAATAAAACAACAAAATTAAAGAGTTTTGTCTAAAATCTAAAAAAAGGGTTGGAACTAACGAGATTTGAACGCTAGATTAAACTGGATAATCAGGTATGTTGAGTGTCCTTTATAGAGAGAAGAAACCTTACAGAAGAACCAGCATTAATGTACTTTCATCTCATCACGCCTCGGTGACAGTGGTCAGACAGAAGCTGCCCCCCCCAGGAGGACAAGTCCACCCAGCTGGATAACGGCCAAAAGGGACACAAACACTCCCAACAGCGTGTGAGGAGGAAACTGGGCGCTGAGTATCCGCTCATTAATATCACCCCTACAGTGGAGCACGCTGGTGGCAGCTTTATTCTGTTAGAATGTGCTTTTATTCTTCTGACAGGGTCAAAAACGTACAGCAAACCAGCGTTTAAAAAAAGACTCTGAGTGCTCTGGATGTTTTCATTTCAATAAGAACATCAAGAAAATTCCTCTGAGGAACCAGTTTTCATAACTCAATCCTCGTCTCCCATCATCTGACCCTGCTTGAACATTTCTGCCTGGATGAAGAACAGAAACAATCAGAGAAGAGGTGCAGGTGCACGTCGGGTCATCCACGAGAATATCCGAGGCTGCCTGAGGTATTCCTCTGGGTCTGACTCACAAATCACACCAAACACAAGCTGAGGACGCTGGTGCGCTTCATATCACGGGATAAAAGGATGAAAATATATCTTCTAGAAACCATGCGTTTACACTTTTACTAATAAAATCACACATGGGTGAAAACCTGGTTTTATTTGTCTCAAATAAAGGAAGCAGGTGATAGAGGCACCATGAGGCGCTCACAGGGTTTTCTCTGAAAGAGGAGGATAACATCACCCCACTAACAGTAAATTATAAAAACACATGCAGGACAGTGAACCTACGGGCTGAAGTCACCACGATGATCTAACATGTTATGATCGATTTTCTGGATGTGAGCGAACAGAAAAAGGGAGGGGAGGGAAAAGACGGCAGGGCGAGGGATGGCTGAGAGCCAGAAATGTGATTGAATTGAATTTAAATGGAAGGATTCAGAGACAGAAAGATAACAAAAGGATGTGAGACAGTTCTCTTTCTATCAAAGGGTCGCTCAGAGGAAGGGAGGAAATCTTAATCCAAATCGTTTCACTTTGATTGTGTCGGCTAGATAGTATGGATGGGCACTTAAAAGATTAGATCAGAAACTTTACCGATATGAAACTTTTAAATGAAAATGAATATATTAAAGCAAAACGAAGGTGTGAGCATTTATAATATATAAGAACAAAGCTCGTTCAAGTTACATCTCAAAAGAAATGTTCATTTTTACTGCGAAGCATTTCAGATGTCAAAACGCTTCTAAAGAAGAAATATCGACCGGCTATTTAAACCCCGCTTAAGAAAAATGCTGAAGCAATTTTGCTTTGAAATAAAAGCTATAAAAAAGAATGCGTGTAACTGACAGGATAAGAGGTGCAGAGAAATTATAGGTATTGTAATGGAGATAAAAAAAAGATAAAGAGACAGACTAAGAAAAGGAGCTTTCAAGTAAATTCCTCTGGTCCATTAGCCGCCATTGTTAGCCTCCACAGACCGATAAGGCAGAGAGCTTCCTTCTGCTTGTGTGTGTTTGTGTCTGATGGCCTCCGCAGCACTCAGAGGCTCACCGGTAGAAAAAGATGCAGGGAACAGAAATTTTCTTTTTTTAACCTGTTCTGCAAGAATAACAGGAGAGAGTCCGAGTGAGACGGAGAGAGCATAAGAAAAAGACTAATCAGTGCAAAAAACAAACAGCATCATATGACTGGAGCTGCTGCAGCTCATGCCAAACTTATTAATACAGTCAGTAAACAAGTGTCGGGGGAACGGTGGACAGAGGACGGAGATTAGAGGCAAAAACACAAAACAAGACTTACACTCGTGACTCGTCTGTAGATCTGGGCGGCGTTTTGACATTCCGAGTAGGGATACTCCGAGGTAGCCATCTCCAGCATGCACATCCCAAAAGCGTAGACATCGACCAGCTCGTCGTACTTCTCCTCATACATCTCTGGAGCCATAAACTCTGGGGTGCCTTAAAAGAGAGAAAGAATTTAAAAGGTTCAAAACCACAAATCTGAAATTTCGTCGACAATTTACTGCGAAACCACAAACTTGTATAACATTTTTTTGCTAACATTTGAGCTCTTCATAATTACTAAAAAGAAGCTGTGAAACCCACAGAGAGCACATCGTTCCTGCCTCCAGTGCATGTTAGCATGTGCGTTTGCTGTGTGGAACAAAAGCCTGAGTAAGAAAATACTTGTGGAAGGGAGCAGCTATTACCTACCCAGACAGCTCAATCCCAGTTTACCAGCAGACTGACTGGAGGTTGTTTCACTTTCTGAATACCTGTGGTTGACTTTAACAGCCAGCAGTAAAATTATCGTGTAGTCGTTGTGCCTGCTGTGTGTATAGAATGTGTAAATGTTCTGCATGTGTGCATTATACTCCAGCCAACTATGCTAGCTATTCCACTTTCGTTTGGTGCACAGACCGGTATTACTGCATGCAAGACCCTCCAGTTGTGCGTGTGCTCTCCTACCGATGACACTTTTGGCAAACGAGGCCCTCTTCAGCGTGGCCAAGCCCAGATCTCCTATCTTCACTGAGCCTGTGGGCCCCGTGATGAAGATGTTGTCACATTTCAGGTCTCTGTGAATAATGGGCGGTGCCCTGGTGTGCAGGAAGTGAAGGCCTTTAAGGATCTGTCGGCACCACGAACGCAGGACTTTGATTTTCATGACCTTGAAGCGCTTCAGGTAACTGCAAAAAAATAAAAAACAAATGAAAGATCACACGAAATAACCTTCATCCCTGGAGGAAAAGGGAACACAAACCAAAATATGGTCTGTAAATATCCTACTGTGTCCAGCAGCAAAATAAAGAGTACTAAAACAAAATCGCTCCTCTATAAGGTGATCAGAATAATCTACGTAATACACCAAGACATTGCAGGCAGCCATGGCTGAATAGGGAGATCAGTTGACCACCGATCAGAAGGTGTGTGGTTTGATCCCAGACCTCTAGACCACGTGTCGAAGTATCCCTGGCCAACACTGAACCCTGAAGTTGTCCTCCGGGCGGCGTATAAATGGCAGCCCACTGCTCCTCACAGATGGGTCAAATGCAGAGAAATCAATTCTCCCAAAAGGATCAATAAAGGCTAAAATTATTAATAATTATTACAGGACAAGAACAAGGAAAGTAGAAATGGGAATATCTTCACTTCCGGTGTGTTCTGCTGAAAAATGCTCCCGTGCGCGTTAATGGAGGACACGGGGAAGAGCGGCAATGCTGCGGTTCGGCCGGGTTCGGCGAGATAGACAAGCGGGTGGTCCAATCGTTGCTTTCGGTACGAAAGCAATGATTGGCTGAGGTTTGTAGACAAATGCGAGAGAACCACCTTAGTAATTTTTTTCGTTATTTTTTTAATCTCCACAATATATTTATAGCTATACTACATTAGAACGGTGTTAAGAGGCATGAAAAAAAACGTTAAAAGCTAACTTTGTTTTCCTAATTCAGTAATGCATCTTTAATCACAAAAATCTGAACTTTGTTGATATGATTTTGTTTTCTTTACACCTAGACTACGCTACAACAGAAGTCCAAGTCCGTTTTGTGGAAATAATCCGTTCATCATGATAATGTATCTTGGGATTTTACTGGACCTCAATGGCTTCTTCCAACAAACTCAAAGTTTGAAGCATTTTACCTCCATATAACAATCATCTTGTTTACATTCTCAGAACCATGATTTTTCAGTGGTTTCACCTAAAATGTAAATCAGGTATTTGTCCTGAAAGGTGACTGAAGTGAACACACACACGCACGCACACATGCACGCACGCACACACACACCACAAATCTACATACTGGAATATTAGCCACTCCCTCCCACACTCCATTCATGATTCCAATGTCTTCCACGTCTCTTAAATAACACCACACCTCGTTCCTCCTTCACATCCAACCCTGACCCCCACCCACACACCCCCCACACACACACACAGTATTTCTCCACTGTTCTGAAGTCAGAACCGTGCTGACAGACATGTTAAACCCTGCGGCACGCAGCAATGCTGGAGTGACACTGCACAAAGTGCTTCTCTCTAACACACACACACACACACAAACCTGTGTGAGCACCTTGATATTTTCTAAACACATTAAAAACAAACACGACTCTCTCACACATACACGCATTGATAAAGAGCCTCTCATCTGCTGAACCTGTGCTGCTCAGTGTTTCCATCTTCAACACCTTTCCCCCTCCCTATCAGCACCCCCGCCCACCCCCTCTCCTGTCATCTCTCTCTTTTTCCACTGCCTCAGCACAGAGCAGCCCCTCTCCTTTCTGAGTATTCATCTGGACAACAGCCGATCCCCTGTGCAGCCTTCATCCTGTTCACAAACACACAAACATGCTCTGTGCTCGCAAAAACAAGCATATCTGTATCCAGATTGGATTTCCAGCATGCATCAATCAAGAGGATGGTGAACAGAAACATTCTCAAAGTTATAAATGTATAAAGTCATTCTAACTTCAAATAGCCAGGGATACTCACTGTTTTTGTCTTAAACATTCAATTGAATATTTTGGTTTAATAATAAACACAACAAACATTTTTGTCTGCAAATGGAAACTCTAAAGAAAAGCTAAAAGGAGAACTTGTTTTATTTTATATGTTTAAATTACATCCTTTGCATTAGTAAAGTAACAGTTTAACAAATGTTTAGAGTCTTCCAGTAGAGGGCGCTACTACCCCTAAAAGGGCTGTGCAACTGAAATCTTTCTTCCTCTGCTCTTACAGGTGAGTCAGTGGTTTGACACCACCTTGTTGCCTTTCAACAATCAATTTTCCCTTTTTTAACTGACTCTGTGCATCTTTCAGATTCTGCTCTCCTGTCTCCCATTCGTTGCTTTAATTTCAACCAACTGTACAAAACTGTCATTTCAGTCATCCATCTGTCCCCCTCTGCCCCCCAGCACTGAGGGAACAATGTCAGGAATGAGAGGAATCTGCAGTGGAAGCAGCAGCTGGCAGGTGGGCTGGCGATGGCCCGCAACGCACAGCGTGGCGCACTCTGAATTCAGCTCATCGCCTTTTTTTCCAACAGTCACAATGACGTTCGCACGTCTATTCTCATCAGCAGCGAGGCAGGCATTCAGCTGTGGCGTGTTCAGACACACGTCCATTCTTTACAATGAATTGTGGGTAGGGACGGGCAGAGGCGGATGGACATCTAAGGTGCTAAAGTCTCATTTGGAGGAGGAACACTTTTTCACACTGGCCTGGCCGCTGTGCGATGGTGCTGAAATACAATCTAACTTTTCCTCCTGTTACTTAAGGTCATCTAATTGTTGCATGTTGAGTCACAAACATTACAACACAGACTCTGCACGTAATGAGTTGGATTCTCACTAGCTGCTCGGCTAACGGCTCCCATTAGCGCTGAAATCCTGTTGGGATTCGAGGTGCTAAGAACACAACTGTGAATCCGTTTTAAACTCTTAAACACAGTGTGGAAGTGGAATTTTTATGTTCTAATAGCAAAGGAGCAGTTTTGAATCAAAGGAAAAGATTGCTGTAAGTTAAGGCAGCCCTTAATCCCAGTCTGGTGTGTTTCAGTGGGACACAGCTGCTTATTTATGCATAGAAATGACATTAAGCATTTAATGTGAAGTTTTTAAAAACACCTCATGTACTCACGTTTTTAACGTGCCAGATGTCATGAGCTCAGTGACGAGAACAATACATTTCTTTCCTTTGCACAAACCCTCCCAGGAGTCGTAGAAGCGGACAATGTTAGGATGCTGGAGACCCTTCAACATCCCGGCTTCCTCTTTGAACCGCTGACGCTCAGATTTGGACAGCTTACGGTCCTGCAAACAGGACAGAGAGGGACAATTAGACAGGCACACGGAAATCAAAGAAAAACAAAAGCATCTGAAATGTGAATGGAAGACCTAACTCTCTCCCACATCAGACAGGAATATTACAGGGCGTGCAATTACAATCAAAGCAAGTGGGGAGAGGGTTTGGAGGTTAAAAAGAGGATCTAATCAGTAGAGGTTAGGCTGAGAGAACAGAAAAGTAAAAAGACTCAATAAAACATGTTTTACATGGAACATCACTAAAGTACAAAGAATAAATCTGAAACCTAAAGCCAACAGAAAGCATTGCTCGTCTCTCTCCTGAATGAATGTGGTTAAAAGCAGATCTGCTTTTCATCTTTATCCATTCTGATTCTCACAACACCTGCTGCAACGTAGAAGCTTTGACTTCAACTCACGCGTGAAGCAAAACAATTCCTCTGACTTATTAAGTTTATTAAGTTTATGTGTGTGAAAAATACAAGTTGATGCACTTTTGTTTTTCTTATGATTTAATTTGACAAAAGATTATAAAACCAGGCACACTCACAAATGTACTTACAACTACACTCAACGTGGATAATTTGTTTATAGCTGATGCTGTTGTTTTTATACTGGGGTACTGTTTTTTATCTTTTATGCTGTGCAGCGCTTTGTTTAAAGGTATAAAAGTAAAGTTATTATTATAAAGATTTTGAGTGTCAGATAGCCATTTTTCACATTTACTATTACTGCATCATATTAGAAAAACATGCTACATCATTTTTGAATATTGCCACCCTCTTCTGGGTTTTACGTTGCAGGACGTGTGCTGTCAGGGTCATTAGGACACGCTGGAAACCCACAAAGGTTTTTAAGGCCCACTCCCTCTCCCAGAGCTGGATTTAGGGTTTATGATTTTTCACTTTTGTTTTGTTACCAATACTTGTTCATATGTTTTATATTTAGCTTCACTAGTGGTTTATACACAAATCACAAGATGTTATTATTACTTATCTTTAGCTCCTATAATAAAAACTGTCTTGTTTTCCTTTTGTGCGAAGCCAGTACAAGTGGGGGCTCGTCCAGGATCTGACCACAAGACATTCGGCGTTGTTTAATTCCACTTTATTTCATTCATAATATAAAAAAAACAAACAAAAACAAAAACACCTTAACTTCATCCTTCTATATAATAGTAGTTACAAAAACTTGCCATTGACTGCAGTCAAATCAGTCCTGCTCTATGCACTGATATGACCCAGCACTCACAACAGCAATCACTCTGGAGAAAATGTTCAGCTAATTAAAAAAAATGTCTTTTGCTGTTTTGGCCTTAAAGCCATACTATGCAACTTTTTCATATTTTTAAATCATTTTCTTGAGCCAGTAAGTGCTAAAATGACCCTTTACAGGGTTAATGAAATGTTACTCAGACCCCCACCGCCCTCTGTGGCCAGAATACCGCACTTGCAACTTCAGAGTATCCGGACCGGTCTCTGTTGGACTTTAGTAAAGTGGAGCTGACATGCCTGGTGCTGCAGTCTGCTTCCAGCATGTTTCCTGCATGTTTTAGATCATGAACACAGCTGATTTGTTTGATTTAGTGATGAACCGCTCCTGTAGACACTAATAAAGGCTGAGGAGACATTTCAGCTGTTAGATTAAGGTGTTAAAAACACAAACGCAAAGTGAGGAGATAAGTTTTACGACAGTGAATTAACAACGGACACTAGGGGGTGCTAAAAGCAAGCCAAAACTACAGTTTCCCTTTAAATTACATTCTATAACAGTTATACCTCAGGTTTATTGTGTCTGTCATGGCTGCCCAAACAAACATCTAATAAACAGACACATTGGTCAGTTTCTTTAGAGACCTTTGAGTGGGTGCTGTGTAGGTTTTATCTTAAAGGAAAAAATTTTTAACGTTTTTTTTAAATAACAACCACTTTTTTCTAAAAGAAATCACCTCAGCTGCAGTTTCTATACATTCATTTTCAGAAAAAGAAAGCTAATAGTGAGTTGTTTATGAAGTCCCTGTTTGCTTTGTTCTGTATGCTCGAACAGTTTCCTCCTCTAGTTTTTAGTCTAACTGCAGTTGACACATTCGGCACATCACTGCCCCCAAAATAAGCACAATCACTGGTGCCTGACAACAAGAAAATGAGATGATGAATCCTCAAATCTGAGGGGATTTTTGTCCAAATATAGCTGCAATAACCTTCATGACCATAAATTTTTAAAGCTCTTCCTTAATATGAACTTCCCACAGCGGCTGCAAGACGCTTTCAGAATATCAAATGCTCCATTTAATTGGAGCAAACAGAAACTTGTGTGATTTGAAATGAAATCATAACACACATCCAGAATGTCTCATAATGTCTTTGACCTCTTTAGAAGAAGAACCTGCAGGAGAGTGAGCAGACAGACAACAAGATGAATGCTGAAAGAACAGCAAGTCTGAGGCTGAGATGACGGCATGCACAAAATGAAAAGAAAATTGTATTTAAATTTTCTATTTAATTTGCTTTTAAAGCAGCAGCAGCAATGTTAGGTTCATCAGCTGCTGCAGGTTAGACACCTAAACTAAAGAAACCCTATCAGAAACATCTCCATGGAAACCGATGTTAAAGAGGTCAAATGAGGACAAAATACATTTCTTTTTAAATGTTTTAAGCAATTAGAAAACATGATTAAGATTAAAATAATTCCTGACATGACCTAATATTGTGTTCTTTTATAACCCAATGCCTCATTTACACCATGTGACTCACACACACACACACACACACACACACACACACACACACACACACACACACACACACACACACACACACACACACACAGGCTTTCAGAAATAATGTGTATCTGAGAGATGGCCTGAAACAGCTTAAAGCTCGTCATCCTGCTGCAACCACTTTCCTGATGATAGCCCATTAGCGACTGACAAAACAAATCGTCCGTGTGTGTGTGTGCTCACCAAGCCATACTCCAATTCTCTTTCTCCTCTACGATCACATGACCTGGTGGTCACATGATCATAGCCGCAGGCCACCTGACTGACTGGAAGCCTGCGCTCCGTTTCCCAGCAGCACTTAGAAAAGACCCGAACTGACCGTAGCACTTACATCATCTCCTCCAGGCATTAAAGAATTCCTTCATCTTTCCTTTAATTATTTGTCTCTTCATCGCCACGAGTGTTTTACTAATGTAAAAACCAGTTCACGCTGAGGATTTATGAGGACTAGGCTTCTTGGCCGCAAAGAGCTAATTCATGCTGTATAAATATGCACATCAAGCTTTAAATTAGACAATCAGTGATCCTTGTTCCAACAAATCCCCAGGATGTCTCTTTGGATCAATTGAATATCCTCTATTAAAGGAAATAGAACTGCATGAGTCTACTGGTGTGTTCATATGTGTGCCTCTACAGACGTGACTGGAGACAGCTGACAGTAGGTCTAAGAATGTTTACTAATCCAACATTAATGTGTCCTTACATCTAGAAATGGGCTTACCCTTTTCCAGAGAGAGTGTAGTAGATACCCAAAAAAGTATTAAAAAATAAAACTAATGTTGGAGTGGAAGGAGTTAATTTGATGCATGGCACAGAGGTTCTCTTCTTTCTCTTCTAGCTTCAAAACATCATATGGGTCACAAAAATATTCTCTTTTTCCATTTAAGACCATCTCTAACATTCTCATACATCCCTCTTACTTCACACAGACATGCCTGCACACTCAGATCTGCAGTGTCTTATCTGACACACACACACACACACACGCACTTCTTTTCGCCATAAGGACTTCACACTCTAATCCCAGTATTGCATTGTCACTGGCTCCTCAGCCTATCTGAGAACTTCAAAGAACCCTCCTGTGTAAGTGACAGCTCTAATTTTGTCCACCCTATTTCTGATCTGTAGAACCCAATCAAGGACAACACACACGTGCGCGCGCACGCACACACACACACACACACACACACACACACACACACACACACACACACACACACACACACACACACACACACACAGAGAAGCGCATATGTGCACCCACAAACAACAAAAAATCAGAGGTCTTGGCAGAAACTCAATCTACAGTGTCACATCATTATGCAGTTTCCTGCAGAGGGGCTGAAAACCGATACCCTCTGATCAGCTCATGTAGGTCTGGATGTCCTGCTGAGTTTGTACACTCTGTGATCATCTGCTCTGGTCCCCCTGGTCTCCTGCACCCCAACCAGTCATCACAGCACCAAACGGAACAAGGCTACAACAGAACGCTATACAAACACTGTGGAGGCAAACATTCTCTCTCACGGTGAAGTAATACTAAAATGTGCCTGAGGAAATAATAATAATAATAATAATAATAAAATTATGTCTCCAAGTTCATGGGTACCAAAGCAAGATCTCTCCTGGGGAAACTGATATAATTCAATTGTTTGTCTTCAAAGAACTGTCTGTGTCTCCGGCTTCCCATGATGCATCACTAATTATCTCCCATTTGAAAAAAAAAAACATGAAAGAAGAATGAGAAGAAACCTTTCTGTCACTTTTAGTAGTCAGTTAGACAATTTAACAGAAATGACCAGACCTGTGCAGATATTTTGAACCTCTTCCCATATCTTTATCTCTGGTAATATTTTAATACTGCAGCAGTCCTTCATGGTTGCTCATGTTAATTCTTGGGACATTAGCTGCTCTTTTGCTTATTTCTAAGCTATTAGTTGACAAATGTCGTAATAATAATAATAATAATAATCAGGTCATGAATACATTTTTCATGAACTGTTGACACTGCCATTCTGGTCAGACTCTGAAATGTTGCTGAACTTAACTAGGGGGAAAACTATGAAAAATTTACAGAAACTCTAAATAAAAAAATAAATTTTTTTATTTGGCCCCCAAAAAATTCTAAAAAAATATATTTTCCATAAAAAAATTTTAGATCATGATTTTGTTCATTTGAAAACTGCAAAAGAAGAGTTGCGTAGAAATGATCTGAAGTAAAATGAATATAGCTATAGACATTTAGAAAAACCTTCTGTAATGCATGGTCCCATCGCTATGCTAACTCACTGCATGCTAATGGAGGGTAGGAGTGTGGAGTCCTCAGGGATGTAGAAATGATTATTTCCTGAACATTAAATCTTTGTAATTTAGATGTGATTTTGTTTCTAAACCAGATTTAAGACAGTAGCTAAAAATATTAACTTAAAAAAAAAAGAGTAACAACTTACAGCACCGTTTGGTGACTCCATTCTGGAAAGCAAACATTAAGTGTGAACTTTTTGCTCAAGTTCTCCAGAAGTTATTGTTGACCCAGTTTGATTTCTCTCTGATCAACCCATGACCCAAATGTTTCAGAACGCTTTTCCATATCTAAGGAAAAAAGTATAAATCAGGAAGTGTAAATTTTAATGAAATCCTGGCAGCATGAATGAGCTGGTTTGTTTCTTTTTACTCATGGTGGGGTGCTGCATGGCTGCATGTCTGTCTTGTGCATGAAAAAGACCCAATGTGTTCACTTAAGTTTGGAGCAAAAAGTGGCCCTCAGACCCCCCACGGTCTGGGTATGCCTTCCTGCATAAGTACACATGCACACACACACACACCTAATGAGCATGTTCTCAAAAGGCCTTCATATTACCTTACTCACACACATAAACCAGGACCTTTACCGCAGCTTGTTCTGGTTAGCCAGGCACAGAGAGAGAGAGAGAGGGGGGAGGGGGGGCATACAGAGTGAGAGAGAGCAAAAGAGAGGGAGATAGACAGACACAGGGAGAGGGGGGGGGGCATACAGAGTGAGAGAGAGCGAAAGAGAGAAAGAGAGAGAGAGAGAGAGAGAGAGAGAGAGAGAGAGAGAGAGAGAGAGAGAGAGAGAGAGCATCTGTTGTGAATGACTAAACAGGAGGAACAAGTTCAAGTAAAAGTCACAGGGGGAGAGAAAATGATGGAGATTGATCCCTTCTTCTTCTGACAGTTTTCTTTTTGGCATTGTGTGCAAAAAGTCGTAGAAAACACCAAGACAGATTCTTTTTCTCACACATTCCTCTAATATTCCTATTGTGTTGATTTATCCTCATCTTTCCGAATGCCTAACCTACTCCGTTTCCCGGTCAAACCCCTCCACTCCTCTCTCCTCCGTTCCTGTCGTTTAGGTTTTTGGTTTCCCATCAGTCACCACTCTACGTATTTCAGTAACTAGGTCCATGTGTTGGTGTGCATGTGTGTATTTGACCTAGATGTGGGGTGAATTATGTAGTCGATGGCTTTTCTAATGTTGGGTTTTTAATATATACGACAAACGTTTTTCATGCTTGCTTTAGTTATGATTAAAAGAAATTCAGACTTTTTGCTGGAAATACAAAACAAACCCAATAATCAACAAGGTTGCATCAACTTTGTCTCTTAACAATGGGAGCCATCCCAGCCTGTCCCTCACTGTGCACTATTGTCTCAAGTCAGGCTGCACGATGCACACCAAAGCACGTGCACATCTTCACCCTCAGCCCTGCTGGTTACGTTTCCTCTCTGCTTGCAGTTCCTCCGCACTAATATTCTTCTGCTAGTCTTTTCAGTATTTTTCCAGAATTCTTTAGAAAGCGTCCAGTTTTCCATTCATTCATCATTTCATTAGAATGAAAGCAAACTGGACTTCAGAACCCGGGATTCGGCCACCTGATCCGAGCGTAATAAGAGGAAATCTGAAGATAATCAGTGGAGCTTCTGGTGTGAAGCATTAATCCTCAGCAACACGCCAGACACACAGAATCTGATTATACCTGGGATATTCCCAATTCCAGGAGCTAATGAGCAAACGCCAGCATGCATGCAACTGAGCGAAGGCTTTGACGAATGCTTTTTTACATTTAAGTAAAGCATTAATTAAAGCATCTATTATGTGATATATGTTGGTTTGAGGTTTCTTGGAGCATTTGAAATTCAACACATCCACTTCTGAAACAATTAAAAATAAACAAATCCACTGATCCTAAAATAGCCGAGTCCACCTATCCAACTATTCAGGACTAATAATGCTTCAGTCACAGATTTTTTTGATTTCAATGATTAGGGACTAACAATGACGTCCTTTGTCACAGGAAAAGGAGTGGAAGTGCAGGTCTGATACAGGCGCATGACTAAGGAGGAAGAGGCTTATCAGTGGTGAGATTAGAAAGGCTTTTTGTTGTTTGTGGAAGTTTCATCATCAATACAGAAAGGTCAGAGAAAGATTAGTCTTGACAGTGTTTTAGAAGATGCATCAACTCCACACATTCATTTACAGATAGTAATAACTCTGTGTGGTAATGAATTAGCACAATTTTCCAGTCTTTGTGACATATGTTGTCATTTGCACCAGTTCACGAGGACCCATCGGTCATTCCTCAGCTGGCCGTGAGCAGCTCCGGATCTCATGAGAACCACGTACACTCGTAAATATCAACGCTGCAACAAAAAGTCACTTTTATCCTCATTTGTACAATTTATCACTTGTGAATAACAAAGACACAAAACTGACAAATTCCTAGTGAGACATGACTCAAACCTTTTCAGCGTGAACAGCTGACAGCACATTATTGCCACCGAATGGGCTGAAGTGTGAAACCGTAAACACGAGCTGAACGCTGTTGTGCAATAAAAACAAGTGGAAATAGCTTATTTGATATGGTGTAAGAATCTAGGATAAATCAAGTTCTCCAATAATCCTCTTCATCAAAGGGAATTTAGTTCATGACCAATATTATTTTCGTCTTTCCAAGTCTAACTGAAACCTGTCAGTCTTTCCACTTCTGATTTTCGCCAATTTCCTCCCAAATCCATCTTTAAAACAAATGGAACTGGGATGTAGTTTAATCTGACCAAGACATGTGCCCAATGAAGATTGAGCTGTTTTGTCCAGGAAGCTTTTTAACGTGACTATGTGTAGGTTCCTGCCCATAGGGGGCAGTACATACATTTTCAACAACATTTCGATGGATATTTCCAGAGATTAATGGTAAAAACTACACATTGTCACTTTAAACCTTAGTTTTAATCTAGAGCACAATAAAAAATGTAGACCAAACAAATTTGCAACAAACACTTGAAAACAAAGTCTTAGTAAAATGTTTTTCTCACTTGAGTGTGGAAAGATATACAACCTTTTGAGATAGAAAATGAGACAAAATACCTCATTATTTCAAACATGTATTAAAATTCTCTGAAAATGATTGATACCTTGTAAAACCTGCCATGTGTACACCTTCATAAGGCCTTTTGGATTGATTTGGTGGTAAAACTTTCTTTGAACCACAATAAAGATTCATATGAAACTCTAGACATTTGCATGTAATGGCTGTCATACATCACAGCTCCCCTCGACTCCAACAAACCAAAGATTCTTTGAATTTGACCTTTTTTGCAGTAAAACAGCCTAAAATGTGCCGTTTCAGTAGAAAATGTGCTGGGTGCAGATCAAGTACACAAAAATAAAAAAGGTTAAGTTTCCAGATGTTTATGTGAGCTTATTTGAAACTATGTAAAAGTAAGTTTCTATGTGCAAAGTATTTTAAGACACACAAGGCAGCAGCCTCAATATAGTGCAAATCCACCTGCCTGACTGTTAGCACATCATAAAGAGATCGGAGGGTGATATGCTGGTGCTATGATCTATTCCAACGGTGTCTACAGTTTAGACCTTTAAATCACATTGACTACCCCCTCAGCTGAGTGAGTCACACATCCAAAGGCAAAATTAAAAACACACAACGGAGAAGAGCTTAGTGAATCTCCAAGGCTTTTAAATTAGACAAAAGATTCCACTGACTGCAGATCAAATCCCTCCTAAAGCCTATGAAAATACCAACAGATGCTACCAGCAGGAGTTCATTACCAAGAAACATCACACCAGTGGATGTGTGTCATTTTATAGTGTGCATTTTTGTGTGTTAATGTGCTTGTCTGCTTGGGTGTAACTGACAACTCACACCCTGAAACTGCTACAGTAACCGATGAGGAGGATATGGGACTTGCAATAGAAAAAGGACAAGAGCCGTCCCAGATAAAACCATTACATAATATGGGCGGACTATCTTTTTACACTCCATTAAATCTGGGCCTCCACTACTAACGCCTCAGCGGAACCTCAGTGCTTCTCACATTTCATCTGAGAGAGCATTAGCGGCCATCGGCACCCAATCACATGTCTGCACTTTGTGAGTGCTGAAGGATAAAACCTCAAATAAGCAGCTGACAGGTTTCAGTCAGACAATAAGCTGTGGAAAGTTCAGATAATAAGCATTCAAATCAAAATACTACGATAAATTATTACAACTAATAGATGCTTCCTGTTCGTTTCAAATACAGGTAACTGGTTATAACAAAATGATGTTTCAGGGTTTTAAAGTGGCAATGTGCAGTTTTTACCATTAATCTCTGGAAATATCCATCAAAATGTTGTTGAAAATGAACTAAATGATGCCCAGTTGTTGATAAATATTGACAGCTTTGTAACATATAACCGTAAAAATCGGGTCTAAAATACATGGGCACAGGTCTAATGCTGCGTTTGATTTACCTCAGAAGTCGGAACTGGGAATGACGTCATACCCGAGTTAACAGTGTTCTGGTTACCGTAGTCAGAGAAGTCAGAATTCCAATATGGCGGCGCCCTCAAAAACTGCTGTTTTGGTAGCTCTCAGACGACTAATAAACAACATTTTTAGTTTGTTCAGCTTAGAGATGCAAGCGCTACATGTAACATAGATTTTAAACGCACTCTTATACACATTTCAACCAAAACTTACTGTTGTTGATACAGAGAGATGCCATCTTGGATCTCGAGGTCTGAAAATTATTTGATTTTTCCTACTCTGAAGTCGGGATTTCCGAGTTCCGACGACAAATCGAACGCACCATAAGTCTCTGGGCGACGCCATATTAGACACGATATTTCCTTCTACGGGAGCCCGTGAGGACAAATCGCATTTACAGATTTGTAATAAACGGTTACAAGACTTTCACCATTCATAAACGTTGTTTTACACATTTACTGCTTCGCTCGTTGCCAGTGGTGAAAGGGAGTTTGATGTGCTTGTCATTTTGTTGGAGGTTGAACGACCTGACGAAGTACTCGTTTGAAAATTGGGCTCCCAGGGATTTTTGACCCTGATGGTCATCCGTTGGTAAGGTATTACTTGAACACAAAAATACAGCTTGCTTGCAGTGATTTAGGTATGTACTGCCCCCTATCGCCAGAGAAAATACACACCGTCACTTTAAATATTTCAAACATTTATGCAATTTTTTTAATAAATGTTTTTAATCAAGCATGAAGCCCATATGTGATTTGATGGAAAGTATGAACGTCACCAGATAACATGAGAAACTGCTGCTGTTGGGCCAGGAGAACCCAGCACTCTCCTCATTGTTTTTTAGGGTATTTCTTTTTTTTTTTTAAATCACCTGTTGAGATTTTTGTTTTGTTTATTACATAAAAAGTATTTAAGTCACTTATAAGGCAGACAGCATAAAAAAAAGTAGTTAAATGAATATTTACGGCCCTAATGACCACTTGAGGTTGAGAGGAACCAAGCGAGTGTTTGCATAAAGACTTCTATGGTACAAACAATGCAACACACCATGATAATGCTTGAATATTGTCTACAGAAATGTACATAACGAGTGCAACTGCACGTGTGTGTGGGTGGTCGCATACATGCAATTTCTCAACTTTTACTTTAAGGCCTGGCTAAAAAACCAGAAAAGCAGCGAGAATGAGGACAGAGATGAAAAATGGAGAAAAACTTTAATATCATCAATCAGTTTCCACCCCCTTCCCTTCCCTTGTGCCTTGCCTATTCTTTTTGCCTTTTGTTCCGTCTCTGCTGTGTTTTACCTCTCATTGAGGAATGTTTCCCTGTAGCCGGTCAGGTTAGGCAGCAGTTCACTCAATCAACTCATTCCAGATGGAAGTTTCACAAGTGACAAAGAGCAAACTGTAAAAGTAAGTTTGGAGTGCCTTTGTCTTCACACAAGCCTCTGGGAAAGGGCACACAAATGTATTAAATTTCCCCAAACTGCAACACTCTTGCAAAATAACCATCCTTATTCTTTCTTTAGTTTTCTAGTTGAAATAGTGTCGACTCCTTTAATGGTGTTTGCAGATGTCACCATGAGATGCAGAAATGACTAAACAGAAAGTGAGCAGGAGACCTGAAAGCCGAAAAGAGGAAGGAAGTGAGGTCACAGGAAGAGGAAATGGGCATATTTGTCCTCTGTAGTTTTTTCTATTAAAACAACACGCAAATCTGAAGTATTTCATACAATGCCTGCTGTTTTTGTTGTTCAGATGACATATCTGGCACTTATGGAAAAACAACAGCCTCAACAGCCTGGTTCCAGTAACAGAGAACGTCTTCTTGACAGCTTAAGTCTGACCAAGTAGAGAAAAGATGAGAGAGGGAGAGGTGGAAAGGTTAGATTATATGACACAGTGATGCAACAACTGTGAGAACATCATGCACAGACACACACATACACACTCTCTCAGGGTATAGTGTTACTGCAGAGGTGCCCGTCTGTCTCAGCAAAGCCTTCTCCGAGAGCAGAGATGTCAATGCCACAAGGACTGAGTCAGACTAACGGTTATACCGGCGAGGGACACAAACTGCTTTTGTCAAGGAAAATCTGGACAATCTGGACAAACAGTCATCCCAGCTCAGATGAGCAAACGCAAAGAAAGATGAGAGAGGAAGTAACCCAAGTTCAATAGGGGGAGATTAGCAAATGCTAGTGGCTGATCATAAGAAAAAGAGCTCCAGGAGGGAGACTACACTTGTAAGATTGGGTTTGAGAAGAAAAGGGGGGAGAAGGAGGAGAGACGGGATGAGGTGGGAGGGAAGACGTCGCCGATAATGAGCTGTCAACCAAGACAAAAGCTAAATTGTACAACTTCATAATGAGTCTAATTCTCTGGAAAGATAAGTGTAATAATGACAACAAGGCCTCGCTAATGAGACTACCAAATCAGTTCACGCACAATGCTACAAAGTGTTCTAAAGCCAACTATTAGACCAAGATTACCCCGTTTCAAACTTCAGACAATCATAGCTCTATAAAAGCACAATGTGAAAGGTTTATTCATGAAATGACAGCAAAATCCTTTGTTCTTATTGTACCTCTGTACAATATAACCCTAGCTAACATGGAGTCAAATAATGGGACATTAACTAACCGAGTCCAACTTCTCCCATCAGGCCTCAGAGCTAATTAATGCATCTATTTTAAACTACATTTAAGAAAGTTTAGAGCTGATTAAACAGATCATGAAATTAGCAGTTGTTCTGCTGCTCTGAGACCCAATCGGGCATGCGAAGCCCTCCCGTGTGCTTAAAAAATAACACCTTGGGACTACCAGCTTCAGCTCAACCAAAACACTTCTAATTACTTTTGTGATTTCAGCTCCCAGCAGAGTCCAACTCATGAATCGTTCCTGGGTCTGGACCCAAAGCTTTGGGGGGAAAAAAGAAGGGGACTTGTTATTTCAGCTGTATCGTCATTGGCGTAATGGTTGGCAGGCTGTTGTGAGGAGAAAAAGTGGATAATTGCAATAATTTATAAATTTGTCGTTTTAGAATGGAAACAAAGTAATTAATCACAAAGTCCATCTGGCTACGGTTAGCAAAGCCCTTATCGCCGCCAGAGAAGATGCTTTAAACTGTTTTGGGTTTAAATATGCAGTTTAAATTAAGACTGGTCTTCTTACTGCTAAACAGAGATAAGGTAATGCCAATAAGATCTCATCATGCTGTGATTTAAGATGCACAGAGGATTCATTATCATGTTCATGCGTCACATCATGCAACACCTTATTAAAGATACAAGAACTATTTTAAATGTTGCTCATACAACTTTTCGGGAGCTGATATGAGTCAATCATCTGCTACCACTGAGCTTCTTAGTCGTGGCCAGACTGTATATTCACATATATATAGGATGGCTTGCCAGGCAAACAAAGAGCAGTTTCCTGGTTGAAAGTGGAATTGACCTTTCGCCGAGCCCCGCACCCCTTAGTTACTGTTGCCAACTCAGACAATAAGTGGATCAAATACTGCAGCTCCGCAGATTTCCGTGATGGAAAGAAGTAGACAGATGCGTGTCAGCGACATTTTTTGGAGCAATTCCTCCTCAATATCATCCAGATCGAGGCAAAAAGGGTTACAGTATGCAGTGGAGGCATATATTAGTGTCGGCTCCGCTGAGCGAAGCGTAGAAGGGAACAAGGAGTTTGGGAGAAGGTCCGGCGTCCGGGGACGCATGGATCCAAGGAGCGGTGGCGGCGATGCGGTGTCCCTGTGAGCTGTCAGATGATCTGAGCTGCAGGCAGCTCTAACGGAGAAAAGCTCCCGGCGCTCTGCATCGCTATCATCTCAGCTGAGTCTGTTTATAAAATGTAACTTTTTATGCCCGTGTTTACTTTCATTTTCAATATAGTTCCCGGCCGGAGCTCAGCATTAATTCATCACGTGATCATGACACCACCCGCTGTTGCGCCAAGGCTTAATGTGCGTTTATAAGACACACGGTTGAGGTAATATTACGCTGATTTGCCGGCATGGTGTGTCTTATCTAAAAGGGTCTTGGATAGTCTGGGAGGCGGACCTCCGCCCAGCCGCGGGCGGGGGGAGCACTCATGCTTGGCTGTTGCTGGTTGAGCTCGATGAGGAGGTTCTGAAGGGAAACGAAGGAGACACAACTACTATCGAGACTAATGCTTAGTAGTAAATTAGGCTTAGCTTCATCATTTTGTTTGGAGTTGTCGGATAGTAACGGTTGCTATGATGTGTGATTGGACAATAGCCGTTCTGGGGGCAGGGCCGGCGAAAGGCTAATTACAACTGTCGTAAACAACCCTGCTGCAGCCTGCTGTAGCTAGCGCTAACAACAATCTAACGCTAACATGAGCCAACTAATACTAAAATAAACCACAAAGTAAAAAGATCCACACTGTTGGACAAAAAAATATTATTACGTACAAGTCCAGTAGCAACAAAAATGGCCTGTAAATGGCCTGTATTTGTATAGCGCCTTCTTAGGGTTCTACAACCCCCCAAGGCGCTTCACAACACAATCAGTCATCCACCCATTCACACACACATTCACACGCTGGTGGGGATGAGCTACATTGTAGCTACAGCTGCCCTGGGGCGCACTGACAGAGGCGAGGCCTGCCGTACACTGGCGCCACCGGTCCCTCTGACCACCACCAGCAAACAACAAAGCCAGGTCACCATCAGTCCGTGATTTTGTAGCCTCCTTTAGCTCCCTCAATCTAGCGTAGACCACACTGACATTACTCTCTTACTTTTACTTCCAGGCTCTGTCATAAAGCCAACAGAAAACGCAAACTACTTATTTTTCTTCTTCTTGTGTGATCAGCGAACTGAAAATACTAACTGCTACCATTACAGCTAACAACCGTAAAGCAGGTAAAGAGCGCCCCCTATAGGGTACCTACCTGCTCCACAAAACTGTTAAGTGTAGTGTCTGGCCAGCAGAGGGCTGCAGAGTTGTGTCAAATATGAAACTGGTCAAGTTTCTAACTCAATATCACTGAGATCAGTGTTAAAGCTCTAGCTTACAGTTTAAAAAACTATCTTTAAGATCTGATCAGCTGGTCATGACACACACACGCATGCACACACCTGCTTTCAACAGGTGACAATAATCATGAATTACATCAAATACAAAACTGTTTAGGAAAGTAAAAACATTTACACAAATATAGAGGTAAAAAAAAAAGAAAAAAATTCTGAAACCTCCTGAGGGGTATTAACATGAAAAGAGGGGGCAATGTCAATAGAAATGGTTCTACTGCACCCTGTGGCAGGGATAAAACACACACATACACACACACAAGCCAATGTTACATCAGCTCCTGGTTTAATACAGGTCAAAAAAACAGGGTTGAAGTCGAAAGCAAAGGAAAAAAGTGAGTAAGAAAGTTCCAGTCAGGCAAGAACAGGGTGAGGGGTAAACAAGTGAGTGGACTGTGCCGTATAAAAACATACGGCACAGGCACGGACAGCTCTTGTATGACAAGTGGGTGATTTGACTTGAAGAATTCATTTGGTTTCTGATAAGACAGCAGATATTAACTAACAGAATGCCGGTGCACACAACACGTAATGTGAATTCTTGCAGTGGTGTACATTCGTTCCACTTCAAATCCCTGAAGAGAGTGGAGAAGCACGGGTACTACGATGTGATCCATCAGGTCGATGACTTCAAAAGGCTTCCAACACCTGCTCATACAGATTGCTGTACCACACACAGTATCCTCAGTGTGAATTAAATATTATGGCTAGAAGTCTGGGTAAATCATCAATTACAGCAAAAAAAAAAAAAATCAGCAAAACACACATTATGTCACACAAGTTCAAACTTTGCTGGTAATTATGAAAATATCATGTCAGAGGAGAGCTGTTTAACATTCCCTTCAGCTCAGAAGTGGGCGTCTTCTCAAAAGGCCACTTGCTGTATCATTAGTGGAGATAAATAAACGTCTAACTAAGCTTACATTACAGCCTGAATCTCCACCCTCTGACAATATTACAGTTAGAGTTCATCCAGGACGAGTTAAGGTACACATTTGGAACATTTACGAGGTTTTTTTATTATATTCTCACTTCCTGTGGTCTATTTTTATGATTGGTATATGAATTACGCAACCCAGCCTAGAGTTTGTGCCAAAATAAACTTCCTGATCTCGTAAACAACACAGGTCACATGTTCCCACTTGGCAATGTCGAGACTTGTTGACTGTATGCATGAGAGATGGTCAGGTAGGCTGCTTATAAAACACAGATCTATCATCGTGTACCAGTCGAGCCGCTGCTCTTCGTGATGACAGTTTACTGACAGGTGCTGTTTCGACTCTGTCAGGTGCGTTGCTATTATTCTGATTTATTTAGACAGAAAACTATTTAAAACACTTTGAACGCAGGGAACTGTCAAAGCACGAGGCTTGATCGCACGTGTTCAATCACGAGACACCAGCCTTTAACCGACTGTTTACCAACTGAATAACAGAAATCTATGGCAAGCAATTATTCAACAGGTGCTACTGTTGACTATAGAGGTCGACGTTGAATAAGAAACCGTACTGGGTGTGTAAAATCAAGAGATTTATTTGAATAGGCTTAAATTTCCTAGATTGAACTTTGTTAATGGAGCACCTAAATAATCAGCTGTGATGAAGATTAGTGTGGGTGCATTCAGACGGGGGTATAATACCAATGCTTTTATGTTCTCTGACTAAAAACCACTCATGTTGGGGTCATACGGTAATAAGAGTGAAGAGGGATTGGCATGCACGCGCACACACACACACACACACTAAAAATGGTAAAAATAATACAAATTCCCCCACCCCCACCCCTCGCCTGTCTCAACTAATCTGTCATCATTCTGAAAGACGCCGCCGATGCAATCTCTAAATAACGCAAATGTTGACCCCGAATCTGACCTCAAACTCTTCTACTCAATGGGACCCTCAATGTCCCTCCTTAAATAAGTGCATGTGTGTGTTTCCAAGCATGTCAGTGTGTGAATGCACATGTTGATGGCCTCATGAATGTGAGTTCTTATGCTCTGTTTGTATATTTATTTAGGTATATATGCAAACATATTTAAATAAACGTATGAAGCCAAGTCTGAAGGGCCCGTGTGTGTTGATCCTTACATTTTTCAAGCTGCCTTGGAAGCTACGTTTTTAAGTATTAGTCATATTTTATTAATGGTGACTAATTTAGTCAAGCTGTGTACTAAATGCTTAGCATTTAAATAATTACAATCAAGAAAAAAGCAGCTCTGTGAATTCTAGAATGCATGTAAACAAACTTTTCTTTGAGTTTTGTAGCTAAATTTAATACTCAGTCGCTCAAAGTGCTCATTCTGTGCTAATAATTGTTTTTTATGTTGAGATTAATAGTTGTAGCTCAGAATTACCGGAGGCAGAGCACAAATCGTGACTGTTAGATCCCGTCCGAGTGCTAGAGAACATCTATGATGTAAAAATGACAAGATGTCATTTGATCAACATTTCAGGCTTTCTGCTCCTTCTAGAAGCCAAGTTTAGATGTGAAAAAAGGAAATGTTTAGTGTAAAAAAGTATTTTTAGACAGCCAATGTGCATCCAGATGGCACACATATTCTCAGCTTAACAAGAACTTTTATGCTTGACCACAATGTAAAGTAAGAGCTTAGCTTACTACGGAGCAGATGGTTTTATGTGGGAGTTTTAAAGGAGAAATACTTGATGAATGAAATCCATGATTGGTCCAGAGACTTTGCTTCAAGGAAAACAGTCAGAGTTTACTCAGGGGTCAGTCACATTAGAAGATGAGAGAAGATGAGATACCAGCGAAGGTAAATAAAAAGACAGAGGAGCGAAAAAAAACGAATCATGTGCTGCCATTGCTGCTGCAAACACCTCCAGCCCACGAGGCTTCTATTTATAGACGAAGAGATGGAATGGAAAAGAGGTGGAGAACTAAAAGAGAGAGGACAGCTAGGGATGCAAACATTATCACACTGAGTGCAGACATCTGGATGGAGGGAGGGGAGAGAGGGAAGAAAGATGAGTGCAGTTTCTGAGAAGAATAGTGGACGGATGACTGTCCTCTGGAGACTGGAGACATTTCTATGTATCCATGTAACTCCTTCACTGAAAACACGATGCCATTGAAAATAATGGGAGCGGGGGTAGCTGTTCATTTAAATATCTTTCAGTTCTTGCTTCCTACACTGGATAAAAGGTATCTAAGGTGATCTAACTCTACTTTAAACTCAAACCAATACAACAAAATCTGAAGATTTCTGTATAAAATATCTCATTCAGTAACAAAGTGCTAGAATTTTTTTAATTTCGAGTTAATAATGACTTCTGACACCCAGATATTTACATTCAATAATAAAAAATGTAGTTAATAATCTCTTCTAAGTTGCTAAGCTGGAGTTTTATTGTCAAACAGCAGAAATGGACAAATGAAAGTAATTTGTGGATTCTGTGTTTAATCATTTATCTTTTAATTTTGAAAATACAAATTAAAGGTTTGTTAAAAAAATTTTGCTTGCAATTTACAAATAAACAAAACAAAAGGAGGTTTCAGTTGGTTACATTTTGCAACTTAGCAACTAGATGGCGCTGATTTCCACCGAGACAACATTTGTTGAGTTTTAAAGCACAGATCGGTGTGTGTTGGTGTGTATGTGTGTACCTGTGCACCTGTCATTCATAAACATAGAGGCAAAAGTCAAAACCATTCCATACACAGATCCACACAACATAAAAATGCTATATATTTGTCTTCTGAAGTATCACACACTCCAAAGTTGGCTTTGTGACAACAAACTAACTCTGTGTCACTTTGCCAAATCCTAAATGTTACACACCCATTGTACATAAAAGACGTGTTTGGAAAAACAGGCGATTACTGCTCGTTTCTTTGCTAAAATGGCAGGACTTCTTTGGGTTGGTAAATATAAATAAAGACTTGTTAGAACAAAAGACATATTTCTGATCAGGAAAAAAAGGGCCTGCAGCTATAAATATCAAATCAAGCTATAAATATCAAACCAAATACAAAGTCTTGAGAGAGAGAGACATTTATAAAAAAAGAAAACACTCAATTTCCAAAATACAAGGGAAACCCATCAAGAAAATCTAAAACCATAACTGGATTTGTCTGAAAAAACAAATAAAATAACCTTTAAAGATCATCTGAGCAACATGATATTTACCCAGGATGATAACCTCCACCGTGGTAAAATGTTACATGTTCAATCCTGTTTACCAACAAACACACATTTAGCTTATTGCTCAATATTTGACAGCCTTTCTGGTCAATTTCCCAGTTATCTACAGTGTAGCCTGATGGAAAGGATGGAATATATATATATATATATATATATATATATATATATATATATATATTAGGGCTGCACGATATTAGGAAAACCTGTGATATGCGATAACAGTGCTTAATATTGCAATATCAATATTACTTACGATAAATGAATACTTAAATCTGCAGTTTTTGTATATATACTTTAGACACACCACTCCATCCTATATCATTAGTATTAATACAGTAACAAAATGAAATCATGAAAGTTCACATTACATTTCTAGAGCCCAGTATATAGATCTTTATGGTTGCGTTGGAGGTGACAACGGAGATTTGTCGTGTTTCCCCTCGTGGTTGCCACAAGTGTTTGGCATGTCTTGCAAAGTACTTGTGTTTGTTGAACACAAGTACTTTGAAATAATAGTCATGCTGTTTGAATTATGAGTTCTTTCTCGCTAACATTTTCCACACACATCTTACCCTCAGTCATTGCGACGCTCTCTAAGCTAACTCAGGTGTTTGCTAGCCATCCAAATGAAGTGCCGTCCACCTAGGCACCAAGGCATCTAACCTATAAGAACCCAACCGATTGGCCAAATGGGTTTAAGGGCTCTATTTGATTCAGTGGCGGCCGGTGACTTTTTTTTTGGGTGGGGCGCTAACCACATATCACCACTAGGGGACGCAAAATTACCATTGATTCTTAAGCATCAGCGTCACACAACTGACGGTCACAGTAGCGCTTCCGGCAACAGTTATTCAAAAGGTTTTCGAATATATTAAGCATGGTTTTGACAAAAACATTCATCCATTCACCCATATATTACACAAACTGCACACACGCTTAAGGGGAGTAGGCTAAATCTAATCAATAGAATCCACTTTCTACAAACAGAACACCCATAAGCTGTAAATAAACGTGAGGCCGTAAAATAGACGCTACACGTATCCAGAAAAACACACAGTGACACAACGCAAGATATTCACAGAAGCAGCCGGCGTTTAGATTAAAGCCCAGACTCACAAACAAGAAGTACCACTTAGTTCAAACCGTATGGAGCGGTGCTAGCCGCTAACGAGGCAGCATGCTGTTTCCTGAAGCCAAAAGCTAAAATGAGGCTTACCTGCAGGTTATGGCCATAATCCGTGTGGTGTAGTAAAAATAATCCACTCGGTTCGTGAAATTCTACATCCCAACGTAAAAGCTTAGCTGATCAGACTGTTTGCTGGCATTGTTTTGCCAAAGACTATATAAGAGTTTGCCCGCCCGCATTCGTCATTTTCCTGTTTACGTGGATTCTCTCCCTGTGATTGGTTAACACGAAAGCCAGCCAGCTGAAAAAAACTCAACAAGCAATTCGATTGGCTGAGGTTTTACACATTGGAACCTACTAGTAGCGTTTGCTACGTCAGGTTTTGAAGCAATTAACTTTATTTGTCACTGATGATTTCACAATTATAGCAAAGATGGCTAAAAGGTTGGACAACAAAAAAATATTCAGTGGAAGTAGTGTGTTGCTGCTGTGACAAATTGGCACAGATGGAGCCACACTGTGCCAGCCTGTGGAAAGTTTTCCCCTCAGGGCGGGGTGAACAACCTGACCAATCAGCGATCTCCTCCCCCTGGTCTGAGCAGAATTCACCCGGTGAGGCGGCGACGATCGCTAAAAGATGCGACCAACCGCTCTCCTATTCTTTCTCGTTGTGGACGGTTTGGGGACCCACTGCACATGCGCCAGTTAGCCCATATTAAGTCAATGGTAAAGATTGCTGCGCCCGCGAGAGGACACGTGACAAGTACGTCGACGATTCGGCCGTGTTAAAAGTAAAAAAAAACATTATTAAACACAGATTACACACAGCACTTAGTCCATATGGTGTGTATCGATCGTTTAGTTCACTTTTTATGTTTTTTTAAATATATTTTGTGATTC
The DNA here is from genome assembly GCA_006937985.1 of Aphyosemion australe. Classification (NCBI taxonomy): domain Eukaryota; kingdom Metazoa; phylum Chordata; class Actinopteri; order Cyprinodontiformes; family Nothobranchiidae; genus Aphyosemion; species Aphyosemion australe. The sequence goes on from SSNS01000001.1 coordinate 5,355,140, forward strand.
CTATCTTCTTCTTCTCCTTCCTGTGAGTGGTGGGGCGGCGCCCTAGCGCCCCCTATGGACGAGCCGCCACTGATTTGATTTGTCAAAAACTTCATGCTTCCATTTGATTGACAAAATGCATTTTGTGTAGCAAAAATCTGAGATGACCATTAATTGCGATATTTTTCTGTTTTTGCGATATGCCTATTGCGCATACTGATATTGCGATAACGATAAATTTTCGATATATTGTGCAGCCCTAATATGTATGTATGTATGTATGTATTTCTTTACATACAGAAATAGCTGTATGCAAAGTGTCTGTGTGCAAAGCTGTAACCACAGATTACGGATGTGCTGCAGACTGTGGTGAGTGCCACCTGCAACTTAAGTCTGCAACATTTGGGCGCCAATAATGTTTTTCCTCCTGTTGTGTGCAAAACAGTGCATGTGTGTGTGTCCCTCCGCTGCTCGATTTGTCGCATAAAGAAAGCATTGAATCGAAAATACCCTCGAGGTAATGTGACACTGAGCAGCTTCCACTTCTGAGAAACTGTCACACAATTAAGAAAAAAAGAGCTTAACTACTCAAGACATTATTTAAAAGTGGGACATGCTCTTGGTCAAACATGTCAACTTGCTCTTCTACAAACAAAGCCACATGGCTGTGCATGCATGCATGCACGAATGCATGCACACCCACCCAAACAGCAAACACACACACAGAAGCTAAGTGAGGCATCATCAATATAGAGTGCAGGGATAATACAAGGGGTTCTCTAAGGGATTAACATGAGTAAACCTTCAGTCTTGCACAACGAACTGAATTTTCAACACCAAACTGGTTTTTCCAGCAAACAAATTTACCCCAACTTGCAAGCAGAAACTCAGCTGCAGCATAATTGTTGACACGATCTCTGTATTCTCGTGTGCAAAGGCCCCAGAGCAAGGGAGCATCTGGATATGGAATCGACAACAGAACAGATAATGCCTAAAGTACACAGGTTGGATAGGCTTGCCGTCAGGCCACATGGGATCTACAGTCCATTACCTTCTAAAGCTGCCCATTAATGCTCTGTCTTGTCCTCTCTTACCCCGTCTGCAACCACCTCCCTCTCTCACTGGCTTTGTCTGCTTGTTTTTATCCATCTTTGATTGTCTCAAAATATTATACGTCCATTCAACCTTTCATGTCATAACCCATTAGCATCTTTATGTGGTCTTCTTCCTGTAGCTTTTAATTGTGAAAGATCTAACTAAATATCTGTGACGACTGAGATTCTGCTACATCTACTCTCTGATATCTCACTGTTTAATGAACGCTGGTGACCAAATCTGACAGATTTTGAGTTCGAATAGACTGAACATTCATTATAAAATCAAGTAATTAAGATGATCTTAATTGTATTCCACACATGTCAGCACATCGTGTCAGTACCAGTGGACAAAGCTGGAAAATCATACATTTAAAATGTATAAAAATGTTGCAATGCTAACAGGCTGGAGCTATGGCTCCACACTGATGGTGATGGTTGCATTACAGTAAAATATGATGTTCTGCAACAGCAATCTGAGGACTTCTGTTACATCTACATTAGCTAAATTACATTACATTGCTAACATGCATCCGTGCATGCACATTCAGCACTACGGTAAGGATTTTATTTTAAATCAAATATTGATGTAGTGGGAATGGATGAATTTTAGATGAGCTAAGAGAGAGAGAGAGAGAGAGAGAGAGAGAGAGAGAGAGAGAGAGAGAGAGAGAGAGAGAGAGAGAGAGAGAGAGAGAGAGAGAGACCCACCAAAACCCCTCAACCAAATCTACAAATCCACCTAATCCATAACATTCAGACAAAAGAGCAGCCTTGCTCTTGGCCTCCTCGTCTTCTGATCCCTCTCTATTTGCAGTCCCTCTGTCTGCTTCGTTTGACTTCTTCCTGCCAGCTCAGTGCCGCCCTCTCTGCAGCCAAACTAAGCTTGAATCAACAACAGTGCAAGAGAGGTGAGCTGTTTATCACGTATAACACAATGAACAGACAGCACAACACAACCCAAACGCGTTAGCAAATGCACAGAAAGAACAAAACTAAACAAACAGTCCTGACCTCCCCATCAACCCAACATTGTTAGAACTTCTGCAGGTGAGTGCATTTTCCTAAAGTGTGCAAAAAGAGGCAAACAGGGCAATATGTTTTTTTTATTTAGTAACGTATCGCAAAGTCATTATTTGTGGACCTTGAGGTAATATTATCCAGATGAAATCATGTTTAATGCTCAGCTTGACATTTCCACAGCTTTCCCAGTTGTGACCCTTGTGTTGCACTGCTCTGCACATTCTAGATGTGTCCCTACTCAGACACACCTGATCCAAAATAACTGTTGTGGTTTTTCTCATAGAAAACTGTGCTAACTTTAATCAGAAACATATGAAACATTTTTTTAAAGGCCCTATCAGTGATATTCATAGAAATCATGGTAAAAACTGCGACTCTTTAGCGCCATGCAGTTTCAAGTAAGTATTGCAGCTACGGTGGCCCACTCAAAAAGGCAACAACTCCAGCGTTCACTCCAGCTATCTGGTTCGTTTTTTTATAAAAAAGCATGAGATTGATTTATTTCCAGTCTCTGTAGCCTAACCCACACAAAGCATATAACTACTCAAGCAGGTAAAAAACATTTTTTAATGAGTGTTCAGTCTTAATGCATAATGCCACACGTAGCCCCCCCTCCCCATCCCCCGACAAGACGATGCGCGCGCACCCCCCTCCCCCCGCGCGACGAGGCGGCGCTATCCTACACCCCCCTTAGTCAACAAACATCACGGCTGTGAACATTTCTAGGGGAAACACTGCTGTTAGCTGTTGTATCAACCTACCAGTCCTGAAGGAAGCTAGCATAGCTGCCTGTCACCGATTCACACACGGAGGAGGGGTGGCATCAGCTGTGGCGTCCGGTGTCATGTGGATCAGAGCAGCGGAGTAAACAAGAGTCTGCCGGTTAGCCATCAGCTGATCGGTGTGCGCCGCAATGAGGATCGAGATGGAGCTAACATCAACCACTGGCTGTTTAGCGATCGGATAGCCGATGAGGTTTGGCTGGAGCCGGGGACACGCTGTGGAAATAAAGTACCGGTAACTAATGCTAACATGGCTACCGGCTAGCGGACCACCGTTGGGAGAGACACGGCAGGCTGCGGTAAGAGAGGAGACTTTAATAGAAGGAGCTTTCTTGAAGAAGGACTTTGGAACTGATACGTTGGGACAGGATTGGGAGCTTTATTATGAAGAAAAGATCAGCTGAGGTGAGTCATAAAAACAACACTTAGAGGCTGGTGTCTAGCTGTTGCGGGCGGGGTTCTCATCATATGCGGCTGCTGAGTGTTGGAAATCAATAAGACCTGACATATTTGATGTGTCTTTTGATTTCATTGTTTGTTATTCAAACTAACAAAGTCCAGCAACAGTGTAACAGCTAGTCTCGTCTCTTCTTAGTTGAATTGTCAGACGCCATGCTTCCACGGCGCACTGCTGCCCTCTGCTGTTTCTTTCAGGCTACAGTCATAGTGCAAACGCGTAACTCAGAGCTCGTATGTCCCTAAATAGCTACCGTATTTCAAGATGGAGGATGACCATGGAGCGTCGACCACAATTTATGTATTAAAAATGTAAAATTTGAAGCTGAGAGGAATATTTAGAATTGATGTTGGTGAGAAATATTAATGAAAAGGGACAAGTTTGTGCACTGGATACACAGAATTTGGTAGTAAACAGGTAAAAATATTACACATTGTGGCTTTAAAGCAGCAGTAAAAATTTGTGTAAAAGGCTTTCCCTGGCTTCAAATATGCTCCCATTAATAAATCTGTTTGTATTGCGTGTTTCGTTGTTTCTTTAACTTAAATTGGATATTGACGTGCTGGTTGCAATTCCTGGAGCAGCTCATGCAATATCTTTTTCCTAACATGAAGAAAACCATCTCAGATAAAACCACATATTGGCTGATCTAAGCAATAGAAAAACATGTGTACTGGTTAAATCAGCAAGTGTGACATAGCAACCTCACATCATTGGGATTAAAATGTAAACTTTCATAAAAATTAGCCATATAAACCTGAAGTTCTGGGCAATAGCTTTTAAAAACTTAAAGCTACAACAGCAAATTTGGAAAACAAATTAGCTTAAAACATTTTTTCATGCTTCTTAACAACGTTCTAACATTGTGGAGATTAAAAAAATGAATAAAGAGGTTCGCTCACATTTGCCTAAAAACCTCCGCCAATAACACGATTCGGACTGAAAGCAACTATTAGACCATCCGGTGGTCAGTCTAGCGATACCACCGCACTTCTGCACTTCCCTGGGCCCTCCACTCATTCCACACTCACGTATTTAGCAACAGTGGTGTGAGAGGTTCTCCACTCAATCATATCAGAGAAGGAGAAACAGCCGACTGCTACCACTTCAACTTTAGGACAAACTACAAGAGTCCCAAAAAGAAAAACACAGATTGAAGTCACGGACAACAAGAGATGTTGACCCCTGACTTCACACTGGAGGCATCAGCGCGGTAGAACGACAGCGGAACGATTTACTTGCGTGAGTCCACATCGGGAGAGCTTCAGCCATGGAGCAGCTTCTCCGTCATCCTCCTCGCCAGACTCACGAGATCACAAAATCCCACGAGACTTCAAAAGTCACGGCTTGTTTATGCCATCCGCAGAAGAAGAGGAAGAAATCACATTTGATATCGCTGTTTGATGTCATATATAATGTTGTTCCTCTCTACTGCCAGGATTAAAGCCATGAAAAACACACTGTTGCACTTATCGAAGGATGCTGGGAGTAAATAAGCCATGAGGTCACATGTATAGATAAAATCTACATAGATATGAAATCACATCACTGCAATAGTCTTTTATTTTGAAAATTACCAGACGTTTTACACTGAAACCATGTGTGATTTCCTGTCTAGCCCTATGTTATCTGCGGAAATTGATGTGTCCCAGAAGCGGCTTGAGGCAGATATAGAAACCAATCCCATCTTTAGCGGCGCAGCGTGGCGTGGCGTGGCGCAGCGTGGCGTGCCGCAGCGTGGCGTGCCGCAGCGTGGCGTGCAGCTTCTGGAGCGCGCCTGAAAATTTCCATGACACAGCCGGTTTGGATCAAACCAATAGACTAAAATGGATTCTATTTGAAGCAGCAACATTCCGCACTGATGCCTCCAGGGTGAAGTCGGGGTTAGACCTAGGCGGCTGGTGTTTAGCACCATCTCGTTTCCTTCAGCATCACGGGTTTTGGTTCTGGCATTCGACATAACAGCTAACACAAACAGCTAACACTGCAGCATTCCTGTTCCCGGCCCCATTTCTTACAACCTTCAAGACGCTTTAGAAACGTTTGCATCACTGCACTCACCTGATATGATTTAAAAGTCTTCAGTTTCCAATCAAATAAGACCTTGCTCTGCTTGCCTTTACAAGGAGCATCAACTTGACGTGCTTTAATCTAATATTGTAAACACGAGTCATTCAAAACTTTATTCACAACCAAACAGGAAGTATATGGTGATACTGGTTTGATGATCAAATGACTTTGTGCTCTGCTGTAGAGGTTTGGGTTAGGGTTAGATTAAAAGTGTTAAACCTATCAGATGGTGTCTATCTACATTAAGTTTAACTTGAAACTATTCAAATCTGAAGAAAGACCCAACATTACGACGAGTTTCTAGCCAACTGTAATCACTGCTAGGGGTCAGGGTAAGAATGCTTGGTGACAAACCGTGCAGCTGTCCGACCTTGCCCCGAGCCTCGGCATTAAAAGACAGAAGGGGGTTTTCCCCTTTCGAATTCAATGCCACTGAACTTGCATACCATCAGTGTGATCTCTTTCTGTGGTACTTACATCATGCAACTGTGGCTTATGAGGGATTGACTCCTAATCTGGTGCGGAGAATTTCCTGCCTCACTGGCCGCAGTGTCTGAGATTTATGTTGTGCACATGTTTTTTATACACCTCCTACTGACTCAGCATGCAATTTCACAGACTTTCTCTCCAGACAGATAACTAAAAACTAAACTAAACCGGTGGCAATACTGGGATGCAGCACAGGAAGGAAACTTCTGGTTGTAACACTAATAATGAAAAGATCTGGCCAATCTGAGGGGTGTGAAAAAAAATGTTTCTTGTGAGTTTGGTAGACTGAAGTAATTGCTACATTTAAGCTTTTATTTTGCAGGAGCAGCTCAGTTCATTTCATCTCAGTTCAGTTGTTTTGAGGAGGGAGCGCAGTTGCCACGACAACGAATTACTCTACTCAAGGAGCATAATCTACTGAACTTGCATAAATTAGTTGGATTTTGAAACCAAGAAGAAACATTTTTATTCCTTTAGAGCTAATGCTACAATTCTTCATGCACACATGCTAAACCTTAACTGGAGCCATCTTTTTCACGTGCATGGACTTGGTGCTCGGATTAGTAGTTTAGGTCTGAAAATCACATTTCTGAGCTCTGAGCCTTTTTTTCCAGACTTATTTTGCCAAACCAAGAAAATAACCACAAAATATTCCTCACTATATAATCACCATACAATAAGAGTGCTCAGAAACATCACGTGAAAGGTAGTTTCTTCTCAAACATTAGCCAAACAATTATGGTTAAGGTAAAATAAAGAAATGACGATGTAACCCTGCAGTCGTGGGTGTTGGAATGTTTTCTGCAGAAAGAAGGCTGCAACTCTTAAAGAAACAGAAGCAAAACGCGCAGATTTCTTTGTTGGTAGTATATTTACGATACCAACAGAAAAACATAAATCCTATTATAAAGAGCCACACAATGCCCCTGCTCATTCTGCTCCAGTTATGGCTCAGCAGATGACACTCCACTGCTCTGCTGCTATTTATAGAACAGAAAGAGACGGAGGACGAAAAGAGATGAGGAGAAAAAAAAGTCCCATCTCTCCCCTTGTCCTGCTCCCTCCTTCAGTCTCCAGCTCCTCCTCAGAGGCAGTAGCTAAGGTCATAGAGGATGTTAGAGACAGGGAAACAAACACGGGGAGTGGGAAAGTGATGGAGATTCATTTATGAAGAAAAAAAAGGCAAATACACACAGTTACACACTCTGTAGATTCTGTTTTTCTGTCCTATTTTCAGAAGAAAATGAACTTGTTCAACTCAAAACTATTTCTGTTAGAGCAGAAATGTAGTTCAACTCACCCGACGTCTACTTAAGAAGAAGAAACAGGAAAGCTGTGGGTCAAAGTCTGGTGGGATGTCTGTATGGCTGGGGGTAGATGTCAATAAAAAAAATGATTTAAAAGTGATTTAAAAGACCATAATTTTAAAAATGGGAGAAAAAAATATGTAAATTTAAGATTAAAAAATAAGAATAAAAATGAAAAAGTCTGAAAAATACAGAATAGATAGAAGCAGCAGCAAAAAGAAGCTAGTGAGGAAGAAGAGGATAAACAGGAGGTCACACCAAAGCTAGCCTGAACAGGTGAGTTTTCAGCTGCTTTTTAAAGGAGACCACCGAGTCCACTGATCTCACCCCGACTTCACACACATAACCGGTACGGAACGGCAGCGGAACGTCGCTGCTTCAAATAGAATACATTATAGTCTGTGGAGGTGATTCAAACCGGCTGCGACGCAGAAATTTTTAGGTGCGTCCCAGAAGCAGCACGCCACGCCACTAAAGACAGGAATGGGTTCTACTTTTGCTGCAAGCCGCTTCTGGGACAATTTCCACTGCTAACACAGGGCTAGGCAGGAAATCACACATGTTTTCAGTGTAAAACGTCTGGTAATTTTCAAAATAAAAGACTATTACAGCAATGCAATTTCATATCTATGTAGATTACGTGAATACATGTGACCTAACGGCTTATTTACTCCCAGCATCGTTCGAGAAGTGCAGAGGTGTGTTTTTCATGGCTTTAATCCTGGCAGTGGAGAGGAACAACATTAGTATATGACATCAAACATGATTTCCTTCTTCATTTTTTTTTTTGGTTTAATGGCAGATGGCATAAACAAACTGTGACCTTTGAAGACTTGAGGGATTTTGTGATCTCGCGAGTCTGGCGAGGAAAGCGGAGAAGCTGCTCTGTGGTTGGGACTCTCCTGGTGTGGACTGACGTGCAGCAAAGCATGCGAGTAAACCATCCCGTTGAGGCCTCCAGTGAAGATTGGGGTTAGGCTCTGGGGGAGAGAGTTCCAGAGTCTGGAGGCCACAGCAGCAAATGATCCGTCACCTTTGGTCATTAGCCTGGTGCGCTGCACAACCAGATACACGCCATCAGCTACATAACCATTTAAGAAACAAGAATCAAATTGTCACTTTTAGACTTCATGTTGGCTGATCCAGCTCTGGTGGGCTAGTGAGTGTCCACCCCGGCACTGGGAGATTGGGGTTCGAATCCCAGTCGGGTCATACCAAAGACTTGAAAAAATGGGACCTGCTTGACACTCAGCACTAAGGGGTTGGATTGGGGGGTTAAACCACCAAATAGTTCCCGAGCGCGGCCACAGCTGCAGCTCACCACTCCCCACCACAGGGATGGGTCAAATGCAGAGATGTAATTTCACCAGTGTGTGATGATGACTTGGGACTTTAACGGTTTCTCAGTGACGTCACATAAAACTACTTATTTATTGAACAGACCCATGTAAGCCGTGGTCTGAGGAAACACACGAATATCTGACATTCCGACACACCTTAGTTTCTGCAATTTACATATGTATGACTTTGGGAGGCAGGGTTTGGTGTCAAATGTAAATGCACACACCCCAGACCGTTTTTACTGAGGGGTGACATCTTATCAGAGGAATGTGGGGAATCTGGGAGGGATACAATGCAACCAGGGAGCAGCCCCCTTTTCCTCAAACACAGAAAATAAAAGGTGAGCACAAAGACAGAAACCCAGTCCACACACACGTCACGCATGTATAAAACCTATTGTACAGATGGACGGAGCGCACACAGCAGAATGATCTGTGCAGAGTCAGGGCTCAGACAAAAGCAAAAGCAGACTAAACACAAATAAAAAGACACAACACGCATAAACACACCCTCACACCTACACACACTGTTGTAAAGCAAGTATGTGCTCCCCCGATCAATTTACGCTGATGCAGACAACTGGCAGTCATCTATTTTAGACTGAGGTCACACGCCACTGAAACCATTTCATAGGAGATGCACTGCTTTATTAAACAAGCACTCTGCCCTGGTGTCACAATCGGTCATAGATGGTCTGTCGCTTTGTGCAAAAGTACGGTTTGAATGATATTCAAACTGCATCATATAATCAAACTTACCAACGGTCACATTTAAACCAGACAGAAGGAAACTCATTGGATTAGTGCTTTTTTTTCTTCTGCAAAATCACTTAATTTTGAAAAATTAAAGCACAGAAAGCAGCATCTCAGCGTCATGACAACTACAAGCTTTAAATGGCGCATCACGTGGTGTACGAAGTTTTTATCTGATGGTTCAGAGTCTGATCTGAGATTTCTGTCAAACAGCAACGTGACTCGATCTCCCGCTTCTGATCTGCAGCTGTCAGCCAATCGTGGCTCTGGATTTCCAGGAAGTGATTACTCTCACAATGTCAGTATTGTTTATAAGCTTCCTGGCAATAAACAGAAAAACATAACCCTCTTTGCACTAATCAGCCATACGTTTGGATTTGGATGAACAGAACTTGCTCTGCAGCTGGAATCTCTACATGCACTTTTCTCACGACTATGTGCTCATGACTGGGAGGTAGATTAAGAAAAAGCAGGTAAACAAGTCACCAGACAAGTCATCTAACATCTGACTGATGCATTTATTGTCCTCAACTAACCCCGTCACCCATACACACACATCGAGTAAGCACCGCCTTTCCATGAGTCAACACACACATATATGCACGCTGTTTCCAATTAAACCTAGACTTTATCGCAATAAAACATTCAACACACACACACCCTCTGTTCCATTGAGACAGAGAAGCATCAGCACACACACACACATCCAACGCACTTTCTGCACCATCTTTCATCTAGCTCTCCTTCACTGTCAGCTCTCCTCATTTGCAGCATGACTTTATTTAGAAGAAGGTGCCAAAACACTTCAGCATATTCGTCACACTGATGCAAGCATGTGCACGCACACATGCGTGCGTGCACACACACCACCACCCTAACACAACTAGAAAACATCTAGGCTCAGAAACACACTCACTTCTAGTTTTTCTGAATAAACACAGAGTGGGAGGGAAAAAGGTCAGTGTCTTTCTTTCACATTCCAAACACACACAGTCAGCCACATAACCAAACTCTTGGCACATGTTTTCAAACCTTTAAAGCTATCAAGTCTGAGTTATCTGTGAGTGATAAAATGCCTCACTCCCGTGGGTGGAAGGCCTGAGCTAGACGTCGTATTCGTCGTGAGTTTGAGTGACTCCGCGTAAACACGATTACGCTAACTCCTGTCCAAAACACAACATGACCTGGAGCTGGGGTCGGGGTCGGGTGACACTTCAAACCAATACTGATGAAAATCTAAAAGGCAGGATGGCCTGACCTGGGGTTTTAAACGTTAGGGGGAACCCTGCTGCTGAGAGAAACACATAAACCATAAAGTAATGTGAGTGGATGAAGACGAGGATGGTTTACATTTGAGGAAGTGCCTGCTTCCCCGTCTCCCTTCCTTTGCAGCTCACAGCTGGTAGCTGACACCGGGCAGAGGAGGAGAGAGTGGAGCAGCTGAGGAACGGTAAAGACAAAGCAAAGTCGTGAGAATCAACCTGATTCCCCTACACCCGTTATTTAACCTCCAAATGACCCAAAATAAAAGCTAACAAACGCCAGCTCTGAGACTAAGGTCTTCATTCCTGCAGCAAACACAGCTTGGACTTGATTTACTGCTAGCTTTATTAGAAAATAATAACAGCATTAGGAAACGCATTATTTGTATAGAATCTTGACCTTGTTGTGCCTTTGGATGACTTGCGTCGTGATTTGTGGCTTTGTAAATAAAAATGTAATTGCCTCGTTATAAATATTAGCCTCCAATCCATTCAGACCTCCGAGCCATCTGCGGAGCGGCTGGAGGTTATTTTCCATCCTGAGAAAACGCTCATTCCAGCTATAAAATCCCCTTTCAGGTTGTTCATGAAATAGTTCATCAGCTTTCGTCTTCAAAATAAAAACAAAAAGACTTTGAACAATTTTTTACTCCCAAGTTTTTAAAACTAAACAGCTGAGTTCATCGCAAATGAGGTTCAGCCAGATACATGAGCTAATAATCCCCAAGAGCCAGCTGCACTAAGGGAACACACACACACACACACACACACGCTTTCTGCACCAACATTTTTCTCAATGCACTTATATGGAATTGTCTAGAATAGTGATAAAGAAAAGGAAGTGAGGAGGTTTTTTGTAGCTGACATTTAAGACATTTAAAGAGAAACGGTTAAAGTACGAAGCGTTTCCACTGATTTATGACGCGCGTTGGTGTGTTTTTGGTTCTGTTACAGCTTTACGGCTACTTTAGAGCCTCTTACCAGGGAGAGGCAGCTTTGGCCAAAGGCTCAACGCTGCAGCAGTTTGCTGTTTTGTCAGGGAAATCTGAACCTTGGAAAACTGTTACACCTCAGCTCTGCTGCCCTGAAGTAATCTGAGCACATTTATCCAATAGTAAAATACTTTAGCTAGCCTTTACACTCATCGATAACATTTTGGTTCCAAATGCTAATGTGCAAACAGCAGGTTTATTCTAAGATGTTGGGCAGATGGGTGGTTTATGCTTAAGATTCTCAAGCTGCACTAAAATCAAGGGAAACAGATAATCCTTTGTTTCATTAAAATGCCTCTGGGAACCAGAGGGGCTTTTTAAAATCTGACAGAACACTTGTTTTCTCCTTCCTCTTCCTCCACGGTTAGTTCCTTGGCTGATGCATGGAAAAAAATTCAGATTCAAATAGGGTTTCATCTAGCCTAGTGAACTAGACCAATTCTATATAGGATGGCTTGCCAGGCTAGGTTTCATCAGCAGCCGTGCTAAGTTCAGATCAGATCTGAGGGGAAACTTGTTTTGCTAGATCCAGGTTATGACACAGTACAGTTTGCTTCCACCTCAGAAGCACGTGTCCATAAAGCTGTGTGAGCTCCGAGGGCAGTCTCCAGTCCTAAAAGTGGGTGTGCATTTGTTCAGGCTGGGGGGGCTAATCTGCAAGGTGCTGTTGTGAGAGAAATGCTAAGATCTTACTGAGCCAACAGATCAGGAGAGGTCTCTCACACACACACACACACACACACACACACACACACACACACACGTAGGGGTTCTATTCAAACCCACGACTCTTCACCATTTTTGTTCCCATCACCTCTGAACTGCTCAGCTGGGTTATTTCAGGTAACTTTTGTTTGATTTGATTCTCGTCCGTTCCCTCCACTCTCCTCAAATACAAACTTGTGATCTTTGAAAAGAAACGCTGAACTCTGACCTCCACCCCTCCTCCGTCAACTTAAAAATCTCTACCTTTTCACTTCATTTTCCCTTGATGCCTGTCTGCTATTTTACTTTGTGGTTCATGAGTCACAAAGTTTTCTTCTGCCAATACCAGAACAAAATCTCCCTAATCTGCCCGGTAACAAAGCCACAATGCTCATCATACTAACTAAAAACAAAAGAAAAGTCCTAGCAGTAATGAATCCTCCAATAATTACTGTTATTTAGATGGAATCATTTCAAAGAATCCTTTCGTTCCAGGTCTCCATCCTCCTCTTCTATCCAGATTAATGAGGCACCTAAAGATAGGCTACTGGGTGACCTTCCTCCTCCTCACCACCACTCCCACCATATATTTATTTTCAGTTTGCTCAAAGATTAAGCAAACCTATTGGCTCCTCTCCAGTTATGTTTCCATCTAGGGAGATTTCTGTGGTAACCAGTTTTAGATAAGATGACAGAGTTTCTAAAAATAGGAGAAAGCTGACCAAATCCAACCGTCAAACTAAAACAAAAGCTAGAATTCAAACTGCTGCAGCTAACTTCATCATTTCATTTTCTGTGACTCAAAAGGTTGGAAATGTTCCGCACAAACACAACTGCACACTGGGAAAACCGACAAGTTCCAGATGATCCTGACTCACAGATCTCCAGTCGCCATGCCCACCCAGTGAGAGAAGGTGATTGGTTGTAGAGTGTGTGTGTGTGTGTGTGTGTGTGTGTGTGTGTGTGTGTGTGTGTGTGTGTGTAACTTTACTCTCAGCATTCTGCCACATGTCAACAGTTGCTCTGTCATCTTGGGCACACAGAAGATTACAGCTGCCTGCTTTTAGACAAGTCGCCACACGCCTTCATTACTTAAATAACACAAAGTATTGTTCAGTCAAATGAAGCAAAAAAACTTCAGCCACCCTCATTTGTTTGGATTCTTGCCTCGGCCTGGAATATACTTGCTTTTTAACCTCACGTTGGCGCAGGCTGCATCTTTGTTCACATCCTTGCTGCTGCACGGCACTGCATGTAGTACTGGATTTTTTCCACTAGGGGGCACAGTAGAGAACTTAGACCAGATAGAAAGCCGGGTTTGTGAGTACAACCAAAACAAACATGGCGTCAATAGAAGAGATCAGTTACTGGTTAATTTTGAGATCAGGGCAGGAAAAAAGATAGCAGCGGTATCGTAGATGGTGTGAAAGAACTCCGCCTGCTGGTTACTCGTATATTGCAGCGTTCGGACACACACAAACGACGCTTCAAATCAACGCACGTTACGCGTGGCAGCCATTTGAAATGCGTATGCGTCGTTAAACAGAAAGTATATTCCAGGCCTTTCAGTCTGCAGAAGCAGCCTTCGCATCAGTTCTGTGGGGTTTCTGAAATTTTGCAAAGTTTTTATTTGCACCATTTTTGCTTTTACGTTCCAGTCCTTGGACACCAATTCAGACTTAATTGTTAAGTCACTTAACAATGGCTTCTACATCATTCAAACACATATAAAGACTTGGAACTCAGAGGGTGAGCCAGTGTTTTACCAATAAAATGACAAAAAAATATTAAACTGTATTTTTAGAAAGTTTCACTTTAGCAGCTCATCTCAAAAACAGTTATTCCCTATATTCATATTTTCATATACAAAATAAATTAAAAGATTATTTTGCCAGATACCATTCATCTACCCCATTTGATGCTCTTGTTTATTCGATTTGACCTGTTTCCTTACATCTTTTTAGACTAACACCCTTTTAAAACTAGGGGTGGGAATCGAAAACCGTTTCTTGTTGAGAACCAGTTCCCACTGTCTCAATTCCTAGGAATCATTTGCCATTTTTGCAAACGATTCTCATCAATTCCAGTTGGCGCGAATGACGTCACCATGTACGTTGCGTAGCTTATGCATTTACTCAGCAGAAAACATGGCGCCTAAGTGGCACAAACGTTAACAAGTTTGGTTATACTTTACTAGAAAGGATGACAACAGGGCAACTTGGAATACTTGCAAAGTAGATATTTCATCAAAGAGAGGAAATACTACGAATACGCAAAAGCATTTGCGCACAAAATACGCACTAACTTGAAGTGAATGTCGTGTTTCTGACCCGCTCTGGACTAGTGAATTACAACGCAGCAGCAGCGGTAACGTTAGCACGTCCTCTCTTTCCAACTGATTGCAGGTACAATTGATTATTTATCATTAATAAACTGACAGTTATAATGCAGGAGACCGTGTGCAATTAATTTTTTTCCACCTATTGAACTACTCGGGAATTGATAAAGAATTGGATTGATAGACACAATCGACCAAAGCACTGATATTGATCAAAACTTATCAATCCCCACTCCTATTTAAAACATGCCAACTTTTGGGCTAAAAGTACTAAAAATCAGTAAGTAGTAATTAGTTAATAAAATTTTTTTTCAGATATCTTTGGGAAAAATGCAGAATTATTGCTTAAGACTAGGGGTAGACCGATATATAGGTCAGCCGATAAATCGGGCCGATATTTACAGGTTTTTATGCATCGGCCGATATTTGACCTTAGTACAGCCGATTTAAAGTCAGGCACATCTTCGGGCAGCCCGGTGCTGTTGCAGAATTTAATGTAAATGTATTTTTACGTTCACTAATAACATCTGCATAATAAATATACTAAATAAACTTTATTTAAGTGTCTGACTTTAACACTGAGAGGTGCACAAAGTTAAGATTTAACAGTTTGTTAAATTCAGAGTTCAAAAACTGATTCAGCTTCAGAAATTCTGTGCATCAACGGATGTTATTAGTGACATTTTAGCATGAAAATAAGGTGGAAAACGTCTAGATATACATTGTTATATACATAAAAATCAGCAGTACATATCAGCCATCGGCTGACCGTGTCTCCTACATATTGGCATTCGTATACGCAATAGAAAAACCAATATCGGTCGACCTCTACTTAAGACTTAAAATGACAAGTTTTGTTCCTTTGAAACAAAAATAAAAATAAATAAAGGTAGTAAAGGGTTTTCATGCACTAAAGATTCATCATCAACAATAGTATATGATAAAAAACAGGCAATAGAGACCTTCACAATGCACTGTACAGTCAAACATCATCAGGTTTAAACATTCTCCAAACTAACTGAGGGAGAAAGAAAATGAAGAACGTGTGACAGGACCGCTCAGCCAAGGCAGGACGTTTTGTTTTCTGACAAACAAACCACCGTCTCCTAGACGCGGAGCATCAGACAAAGCTGCCTCTGGGATTCAGGAAGACCCGAGAAGCATCTTGTGATGGAGATGACAGAAAAACAACCACATGCTCCTGAAAAAAGAAGTTATAAAAATAACCTATTTATCCATAGAGCCCGACCTCATCGGGCCAACTCTGAGTTGAATTAAACCAGCCATAAAGCCAAGTGAAGCAGCATAAAGAAAGCACGTTAATGCCCGACCGTTTCCCACATACTCTGCAATGTACTTGTTAAATCCAGTATATTTGTTTCTTTGGCATAGCAACAAGTGTTTCATCTGGCCAAGCAGTTCCACGTGAGTCTCTGTCAGTGTTTTCTTCCTCTGCTAAAACCTCAGCTCAGTCATGTCATATGACTAGCAGAAACTGTTATTCTACATCTCCAACTGATGAACGCACCTCTGGCTCTGCGCCTACTTCGACAACCAAAAAAACGTTTTTCTGATTCTCCTTTCGCTTGCCGCTAATTAATTAAAGAAACATTGCACTCCTCCTTATGTCAACCCTTTCCTCTTTTAGTCTCACTTTCTCTAACAAAAACACACTTGCTGCAGAAGTTGCTTCAGGGCAACAGCACAGTGTGTGCCATCTTGTTTTTAGGATTCTTGTTTACTTTTAAACATCAAAAGAGCGAGAATAAAAGTGGGCTGGGTGCATCCTAGCTTACCTGTCTACACCCAGTATTTTAGAGATGTCAAACAGGCATATTTATGACATTTAATTACCGACTCATCAAACTGACATCATCGGGAACTCAAAGCCACTCACGAATAGGCCGCAGCCGTTTGGCATCCTCTAACATTCAATAGGCATTGTGCAACTCATGATGGTGGTTATCCATTTCACCACAAGATCCGTTCACACATGGCGTAAAATCAACCCTGTGCACCAGAAAGCACGTTTGCAAAAGTGACAGTAAAGCATGAGTCAGAGGAAAGGAAGAGTCTGAGCTGCAGAAAAGCACAAGAAGTCTAATTTTTCAAGCTGCACTTTTAATCTGTCCTAACCAGGCGGATCTCAGATCGCATGAGCCATTCACAGAAAACTATCTGGGTAGGCAGGAAGTTCTCTAGAACCATATCAGTATATCAAAATAAAAACAAGACACACAAGAAAGGAAGAGGTAAAGTTCACAGCTGATGCTGGGTTACAGTCAGACTGAGATACACGATAAGATAGCAAACATGCGCTGGTGACGCAAGAGTGTTCTGGTGCTGGACTTACCTGCAGCTCACACCATGCCACTTCCACGGTAGTTTCAGTATCCAGTCCCTTGTACACGGTCTTAAAAGACCCTCTTCCAATCTCGATGTCAAATTTCAGGAAGCGTCCATCTGGTGAAGTCCCCACAGCTTTGGTCTCAGCCTCCTCTGTATCCTCTTGTTTTTGTCTGTCAACTTCCCTCTGCTCGGCTCGAGCCTTTGCAACGCCCTTCCCTTCCTCCGTCTCCCTGTCTTTCTCCTCAGTGGGACTACTAATGCTCTCCTCTATCACAGGTTCAATCCCTTTCCCGTCTTTTGATGCCTGTTGCGATTCTTGAATTCCTCTGGGATGCAATGTAACTTCGGGTTTGCTGTGAATGGTATTGTCTGTAACATCCAATGCTGTCGGGAAGGGTTCCTTTGTGCTGTCTGCAGTTTTACCAGCCTTGCTGATGGTCGGAACAACTATAGTGATGACACTGGCCTCTAAATCCCCCTCAGCACTTTGGATGTGCCCTGATGCAACTGTCCCACCAAGGCTAAGGTAAGGCGGAAGGCTGGTACTTTGTAGATAGGACCCTCTTCTGTCCTCCTCCCCATCAGAGTCTTGCTCCTCTGGCCCGTATCGCTGTGGAGACAAGAAGGCGGGAGTCCCTTCACAGTCTGGAGGTGAGGTGAGTATCACAGCTGCCTTGCTGGGCAGGTCCAAGGCTGTAGCATTTGAGTCACAAATAACACTGCGGCGGAAGAAACGGTGCTCAGCTGTTTTGGAGTCCCTATCCATTGTGTGGCGCCGCCGCCGCACCACGGGCTGTTCGTCGAGCTTCTCCACGACGTGCGTGTCTGAACTGGCAGAGCCATTCACATTCTTGTGGGAGGTTTGAGGTGATGGACAGGGGGAGTTGGAGGATACAGGGGGCAGAGGGGCAATAAATTTCACCGCTTTGCTGTTGCTTTCAGACATTATTCCACAAGGCGCAGATCCCAAAATTAGAACATGTGTATATATAAATAAAGATTTTTTTCTATGTGAATGTGTAACCTTGAGAAGTGGAAACAGACCTCAACGTTTCAGATCCTCTCTGAAGGGAAAAGCTCTCAAACTCACAAAAAAGGCAATGGAGCTGAATGCAGCAACCCTTCCGTTTTAAAGTTCGTAAGGACTTATTAACAGTGCTTCCTTTGAGCAGTGTCAGCTGTTTTAACAAGACAAGTTACAGTTCCTAAAGGGCCCGCCCATACAGGGCTGGGGGGTGCCCCAGGTGAGAGGAAGGGGCTTCGAGATTGGGAACGGGAGGGATGAAGAGTAATCCAAGGAGGAGTGTTGCAAGCACTGCAGTGAGTTACCACTGGTCAGATTTACACCTGAATCCATCCTGCTGCCGACATCCAGACAGGGACCACCACAGCATGGAAGGACTGGAGCTTGATCCGACCAATATGGTCTCCCAAAATCAGTGAGGGTAAAAGGAATTGGAAGTGTGTTCCAGTCTGACTGCTCTGCCTGCTGAAATGTGAGGCTCCCTGGAGGAGTTAGCCTGTCCGGTAGGGCCAGACGGAAGGCTAGGCTGGCCTAGCCAGGCCCAGCTTGGTCTGCTTGAGTTCTTGTCTCTGAAAATGAAAAAAACATCAAAACTGTAAAGGATGAAGTGTTTAAATGCATGTCCATACATGACAAATTCACTATATGGTTTTTATGACTCTACAACCGATATAGATCACAGGAAACTACCAGATTCTTGACTATCAGACAAAATAGATGGTAGAACATGCTGTACAAGCTGTGAGATGCACTAAACATTTTCCTGCTTATGGCTGACACAAGGTGGTGAAGGGTTCCACAGATCTGAGCTCTCAGACCTTGAAGCCAAATTCCCCTCCTTTGGACGTTCTTTCCATTACTATTTAGATAAACAACAATTTTCAAAGAGAGCTGAACTATTGTGAACCCTTGGTTCACCCTCTTGCCAAATAAAGATCCAAGATTTGCATTCAAGTCCAGGCTCTGTATTCAGTGCAACACATTGATGCAGTCTAGTGTGCGCCTAATTGCTCCGTGTTCCAAATTTAGCCCAAAGACATGGCAGTCTGGCTGACCTCAAGGTTAGGGTACTTGGTGGCAGTTCAGCAGCTTAACATGGGGGGGGGGGGGCTCAGAGAGAGAATTACTGCACAGATACTAAATGCATAAGCGAGGACAGGGCTCAGTACATTACTCAGCATATTGAATTACAGGCAACACAAGTGGCAAGGAAGATGCTTACTGAATTTGCCTTACGTAACAGCCTGCTGATAACTTTGGTCTTATCACTAGCACAGACGAGCCGACAGCAGCTGGTTTGGTGTGTAATGTCAGAATTTTCCAGTACACAAGTTAAATGTTAACAATTTCTTTTTTAGAGTTTTAACATCTATACAAAAAAGCTGAGTAATTGTTTTTCATTTATTCATCTAAAGAGTTACGGTTTGTATCCATTTGGCCAACAGCAAACTTTGTGCTACTTTATTTAGGGTATAAACGTGAAAGAGTATTACTGATAAAGGCCATAAATGCACCTTAAGTCCACCAGGTACAATCTGACTGCTTGTTTGTGTTTTCCCGTGCAGCCGTGTGTGCTCTGCTGTTCTGCTGCACGTGTAGCGAACAGGGTTTAAAATTAGCGTGACACGGCACCACAGATTGTGCAGGCTGCCCTTGAGGTTAAAAGAGGTAATTTATTCAAGCAGATGTCTCAAATCCCAGGTGTGCGCCGTTCTGTTGAGAATACCTCCAGAATGAACAGTGAGGTAATTCCATTAGACAGGAGATGACACAGACTAAGGAGACAGATGATCGTATGAATGACAGAGCTGTTTTCAATGAAGTGTCACAAAACAGCCAGTGCAATTCAGCATTTTCAAAGAGCCTGTGCCTGATTCATCTGTGCATCAGGGCCAAACAGCCCTGTGTGGATGCTGCTCACCGTTTAATGTGCACCAATAATAAACCTGAATCATTCATGAGGCGCTCCCAATCCCAACAACATATGACTTCACATTAGCTCTGACATGCAGCTACAAAGACATGGCCAACACACTGTGGCGATTTCACAAGAGCAAGGATGAGCTGCAAGATCTAATGAGGGTTTTGTGTTTGCAAGCAGCAGAAACTAACTATGCAACGATCAGAGATTACATATATTATGCTTGATTTCATACAAGGCAACAATAATAATGTAAGTTCATATGCAACAACGTGTTACTAAATAATTTTGTTAAGTTTAATTATAAAGATAACTTCATCACTACTGTCTTACAAAGAACACATAGAGTCCACTTTAGGAAAACATGGTGAGATATGTAAAAACACTGGTTAATAAGCATTTGACAATATTAGGTTTTAGACCATGTGAATCCATTTACACCAACTCCTGACAACACTGTATGGCTGGCAATCTGCATACTATTTTGAGCAAAAAAAGTTCAACTAGATATTCAAAAGCAGTTTCTGATTTGTAATAAGTGCAATTCAAAAAGCATGCTGACCTTTAAAATTTAAATGATAAGAGATATTGGATGGACTGATCTGGTGTTTGACATGCATCTTTGAGCTGTGTGAAAATATTCAGCTCAAATCAGAATAAGTTAGTTGACAACGGCTGGAAAACTGATCCTGAACCAGTGGCAAACTGGGGCTGGTTCACTGCTGCTTGTGTTGGAGATCCCTTAAAAACGAGGCTACACTCCTAACTTTACCGACAGAGCAGTCACGACTAAAACAGTAGAATAGAAACAAAACGAACCATTACCTCTCACATTGGTGTGGGCTGTGTTTGCACCGCTGGAACAGAAAAATGAAGACAAAAACTTGACAAACGAGCCTTTAAAGTCCTCTGCAGACAGTTGTCTACGATGCAAACATCTATATGGTGCGTCACATTAAAGCCACAGTTGGTTACCAAAAAATACACGGAAAAAAGCTAATTATAAAAACCCAACAACCCTTTGAAACAAGGTCCCAAGCAACTGGGGCAGCGGTACGTTGAGGAAGCCAATGCCGACAGACAGACACCTCCCACCGCACAGCGATGCCAAGTTCGCTCGCTGATGTAGCGGCGCGGCTGTGGTACTACTTTCTGTGTTGTCTGTGTTCGGGACCAGACCCAACGAGCAACAGCCTCACTCAAACATGCAACATCCCAATCCGCGTCGGCTTCCAGTCAGCTTCTGAGGCCGTCGGTTTGCTCCCTTCGGGTCTATCTAACGCGATAAATCCACTGTGGATAACTGGTATTCCCCGTTTTGTTGCTACCAGACAGCGGCTCCGTCTGCTCCGGGCTGAGGGCTCTTCTCTGGCGATGACTCGTCAAGCAGACGAATGAGTTTTCACAGCAGTGGCGCATCAACCGTCCGTCGGTTACCCGGATGAGACCGGAAACCAGATGTTCTTTCAAAATAAGATATTGTGGCACAACGTTAAATCCGAACCGTGTTCAATAGACACGCTGGGCTCAATCCTCCCGATCCCATTTAGATCACAACTACAGAAAATGAATAAATCAATATGAAGGGAGCAAAGAAAGAAAAGGAAAAGGCACTAAATACGTAGTTGATCCCCTCCTCGATCTGTACATAAATTGTGTCTTGTTTTGTTATTTAATAGAATAGAATAGAATAGAATAGAATAGAATAGAATAGAATAGAATAGAATAGAAGAATAGAATAGACTTTATTGATCCCACAGTGGGGAAATTCACTTGTCACAGCAGCACCATCACTCAAAGGGTAATTAGAAGAAATATAAAAACAAGGGTACATGTATATACACATAGGCAGTAATCTAGTATTGTAATCTTAGATCACTAAAAAAACCACAAATAGAAGATGAAAACAAACTTGGGTACCAATACGTCATAATACATCATAATACATCATAATACGTCATATTTTTATTGTCTTCTTTTTTTAGCATTATTTATTTACTTGCTACTCATTTTTAAATTCTATTTCCATATTATTTTGTAGCGTAATATAAAAATCTAGCCTATATATTCCATACAAATGTGAGGGTTTTCCAAAGATTTTCCTTTTGCAATAGTTTGTGACAAATGAAAAAAACTTGATCTGATTGGGAAAAAAATTACCTAATCAAAATGTGTTTTTTGAAATGGAAAATATGTTAAATTCGTTTAGGTTTTGTATTAATTTATCAAGGTGAACATTTTAAATAAAATATTATCAATATTTATTTTGTAAATTCTCCAACTGGAATTTAAACATTTGCACCTACAATTACAGAAATGAAAAAAGCAAGTCTAAGAGGTAAAAAGAACATGAAAAAAAAGTCTGACTTCCTAAAAATAATAATAAAAAAAAAAGTCTAGTAACACGTCGAATATTTAATATTTGAGGATCTTATTTTGACATGCCAAATCGGAAGTGCCTTTGTTGTCACAAGTTCATTGATGCCGAGCAGTTTGGACCAATGCATGCAGCCTAAATCACGCTTTATGACCGGTGACGGATCTTTGTTGACTCTATTTTGTTTTTAATAACATGAGCTGTGTCATAAATAAGCTGAGCAAAGAATGTATTTATCTTTAAGTTTGTAGCTTTTAAATTATTTTGTTCAAAGATAAATGCAACCATAAACACACACAACCCAGTTCAGTCTGTTTGTCTATCTAAAAGCTGAAATGCATTTGAAAATGACAGAACTGAAGGCTCCCTTGCTTGTTAGGCTGTTTGACAGAAGTAGGGGAAAATAACTTTCTTGACATTTGTTGTTCTTGTTTTTTTTTTCTTTTTTTGTATGTTTTTTTCTGGTGTCTTTTTGAACAACACAAGAGCAGAGATAAACATAATTATTCTATCAATTGTCTGATGGAAATATAAATTTTGCATGTATACATAGCGTTAAAGACACAATCACACAGAAATACAGTATTTGAAAAACATGCACGTATCTCTGACTTTGTGCATGATTTCTTTTTGTTAAGTTCTTTATTTTATTTTGACAAAACCTTAACGATAAACACAAAATCTCCTTTTTACATTGATCCATATGTTGTATTACACGAATAACTGCTGTGATAACACCACAAAAGCTCTGCAGTGGTCTAACAACCATAGAATATGACTTGGCCATGCGGTCATCATTAGCAACAAGGTAACTGATATAATCTTCCACTCTTTACAGAAGGATGACTTGTTCAGTGTTGATGCAACACAAACAGCAACTGCTACTGAAACGATAAAGGATGTTTCCATATCTGAAACTCCAGAGCGTGTTTCTGTTTGTTGTTTGTTGAGTAATCAGAGACATACTGGGTCATGACCTTCTAGTTTTAGGCCTTAACTTCCATACTGGGGTTTCATCCTTCAGCAGAGCAATCCCGTTACATTTAGAAAGAATCATTGAACTGGCTGCTGTTTTCTGACCTATAAATGAGAATGGTGTTTATTCTCTGGGTGCATGCATACTGCACATAATTATTCTGCACCTTGCTTAAGGCAATGAAGATGAAATTGCAAAACAAGAAGTCTGCAAGTTCTGACTGAAACAACCTGGGAGGAATTATAAACTGATTCCAGGGAATGTGGGCTCTTCCTGCCCGTTTATCTGATCTTCTGTTGTTGGCTGGTTTAAAAAAAGGATTAAAATCTCTGATATCTCTTTGCTTTGGGCAGCAGTAGCTCAGGAGGTAGAGCAGGTTGTCCAGTAATGTTGGATCGATCCCAGCTCCTGGCAGAGAATGCTGCTGTTGTGTCCTTGGGCAAGACGCTTAACCCACCTTGCCTGCCGGTGGTGGTCGGAGGGACCGGTGGCGCCTGTGCTCGGTAGCCTCGCCCCTGTCAGTGAGCTCCAGGGCAGCTGTGGCTACATTGTAGCTCATCACCACCAGCATGAATGTGTGAGTGAATGGGTGAATGACTGATTGTGTTGTAAAGCGCCTTGGGGGGTTGTATACAGGCCATTTACCATTTAATGAAGGAGTGTTTCAATTCCATCTTCAGGAATTCTTCTTTGAATCCTCACCTTCAGATGAGTCCGCATCGTTTCTGTTTCGACATAAAAATGATCAAATCATCTAAACCTAAGACATGATACCGTTGCTGTTTTCTACTCCAAGAACGGTTTAGAAAATGTAAACATTTCTTTTTAGAGTTAAAAGAATTGGATAAATAGTCCTCGATCACCAAAACTTCCTTTTGTCAAATCAAATGAAAACAAAAAAATGTTTAGCTGACTCAGTGACGTGCCGCCCAACACTTATGCTGTTCTTGCACAATCCGTGCATTTACACAAGAGAAATGCAGCAAATGTTGGCAAAGAAACGCATGAAATTTAAATGTCCTCTTGAAGGTGTTGTCTGACCATGCAGGAACACGATTCACGTGCTCAAGCAGGTCTCGTTAACCTGACAGCTCTCGCAGCTGTAATTCATTAGAGACTCTGACTAGATACATCCTATTCACTGACTTGGACGGCGTCCTGCAATAAACCATCTTTTTTTTCCCTTGAAAAAACAAACTTCAGCTATATAAACTTCAGTCACTTTTGTACAACTTTTATTTTTATCCTCAGGAGAGTTCTGTGATTGACAAACAGTTTCCAGTCCCACGACTCAGCATAAAGAGAAGACTTTGCTATTTTTGAGATTGAGGAAAAGTCAATCAAAACTCTGCTTGGCTTTAAAATCAGTAAAATGTACATAAACTACACTATTTGTTCATTCTTGTGCAGGAAAGAGGATGTGATCGCACTTTTAAAAATAGAGATCTTGCTCAAGATTCAGCGTTGTTTTCTGTAAAAACTAAGAAAAATCCTTCAAAGTAAAGTTCAGAATTAAGTTTCTCTTGTATGTCAAAATAAAATATTTTCTTGTTTCCTTGTTAAATAAAGAAAGTTTATCCATTTTAAGTTGAATAAGGACATATTATCTACTTATTGCATTTACTTTGCTATATTGCTTCAGAACACTTGTATTTATTTAAATGAGGGTATGTTAAAAAAATGCAACTCACACCACATGACCAAAAGAGGAAGCTTGGCAGTGCAGCCCAGTGTAGAATGTGTCAGAGAGAAAAATGCAAAGAAAGGCTGCAGATATAGCAGCATGTGCATGTTTGTACTTCTTTGTTTTGCTGAATTGCCCAAAAATTGCAGTCATGCAATTTATTTCCTACCTGTCGGCTGATTTCAGTCAGTTTGGGATAGGTGAAATTTTCATGTGGGAAATTACAGGTGTGTTGATATTTCTGAAATTTTCAGAGATATGTTTTTATTTATTTATTCATTTACTTTTGCATCACTTAATTATCTCTTTTGCTACAGGTCGAGGTTCTGATGCATGTGACCTCACGTCAGAGAGCGTCAAACCTGTCGAGTCACAGCAGGTTGGAGAATGTGTTCAAACTCAGTTCAGCTAGTCAAATTTAGCTCCTCTCTCTCTCTCTCTCTCTCTGTACATGCATGCATGTCTGAAATGAAATAAAATAAGAAAACTTCTATTTTTGTCATGCATAATCATCCGTTTTTTCCTCTTTTGCATACTTTTACTTTCTGACTTGATCATGACTTTTTTAGACACTTTCAGCGATGCAGAAAATACAAATGAAAGACTGATTATCTTGCAGAAAATCAAATCTACTTCAACTACTTCTCTTTTATGACACACATTCTCCTTTGCGACCAGTCCTCTGCTTTTGTCGTGTCTTTTTTCCATCTTCCTGTCATCTTTTCATAACTTTTTTCTGTGACATCTGAGATAAAGTCCGTTAATCTGTGAGGTGCATAGAGACGTCGTGGCAGCTGTGACTAATCAGACGCTGGTTCTGGGTCCAGGAGAATTATCCTTGCTTGCATTCTTTGAAAACAAAAGAAGTAATTTCAGATTGAAGGTCCTGCTGTGGGTACAGAATTAACACTCCTCTGCACCTGTTCAGAAACTAACACTTTACTGACTTTGTGCACACGTATAAACAAAGTGAAGAGGGTTCTCTTGCACAGCTCACTTCAGAGCACTTTCACAGGAAGTGAGAAGCTTGATTAATGCATTTCCTTTAAAGTTCTTTTTTTCAGCTGTGTTGCATTTTACGAGCTCAAACCCACTTGAGTTACGACTTATGACAGCAGCTCAGTGTGTCTATGGGTTTCAGTGTGTGTGCCTCTCTCTTAAAATTTTCCATGTTGCAACTGTGAGCCTGTCACCTCCTTTCACAGTAATCCTTCATGCAGCTTTCATGTTCTCTCTTTGTTAATTCACATTTGCTTCATGAACTTTGCATGCAGGATAAACAAAACCCCTCTGGTCATCTTCTGTCTGCAGCCAGCAGCCTGGGCTCTATCGTGCACTGCAACGCAACGTGCATCTATAGAAATTATGGGATACTTTAAACCCAGCATGAGATCACTGTGCAGTACAATCTCCTGCCAGACAGTGACACTAAAGAGTCTGCTCTGAGATCCTCCAGTAATGTCTGCTTTAACAGATCCACCTGACGTGGATGTTAACGTTCCCTTTGTCGTGCACGTCTCCCAACAGACCTGCAGGAAAACCGAACAAAATGTCTCTACATATGTTCTCACTCACAGATGGATCGTTCTAAATTAAAGAGCAATTAACACGAATGAGGTCTCTCTCCCTGCAGACAGAGGAGTGGATTAAATATGACAGATTTTTTTTTTAAGTAACCAAAAGGGACCGCATGCCTGACAGGGGCGAGGAGAGCGGGAAAGATTAAAAATAGCAAGCGATTATAGATATTTAAAAGCTAAAGCAGATAATTACTTACTTTGATCTCATCCATTTAGAAATGACTTTGTTAGGAAGTGTCTCCAACTGGCTTTGAAAGCGTTTTAATATATTTGCTTGCCAGAGGGAGGAAAAAATAACTATTTCATTATTTTTAGCTGTAAAAATCACTCATGTTAGGATAGGTCAGGTCATGTGACCGGCTGAACTATCATTAAGTCACTCTAGTTGAATGTTTTTGGTTGAATAATTTAAATCCCAGGAATCACAGGGAACTTTGGACAGAATTCACCTCCTACTGCAGAAATTATGAGGAGTTGCAGGGCAGCATTTGTGTTCTTAAACAATTTAAAGGTCAACTTTACTCATATTTTGATACATTAGCATTGGTCTCTAGTAGGAATGAATGCCTTGTAAGTCATTCTCTGGGGGAAAAAGCTCCGGTGCACCTGTATGAGGACGTAGAAGTCAGCTGGAGGAGAACGTGGCAGGACACGGCAGGATTTGGAGTTTTATTTCCTAATAATTGGACATCTCTCCTCTGATTGGCTAACAGCAATGCAACTCTACCACTGACTCAGTTTGCTCTGCAACGTTGATGTTTTATCTCCACCAATAACACAAGCCTGGAGGAGTTCTGCTGTGTGGTGGAGTTGCTAATGCTAACGGTTAGCTTCTACTAGCTGAGACGTTCTCTGCTGTTTCCTGGACGCTAAAACAACAACAGCCTTCCCCGTCGTGAGTCAAGATGGGTGAGTCCATGAATGTTAGTGACAGTGTGACGTAGATCTGTCAGGATTTTCTGATCCGAGTGATTTTCCGTCTATTTTCTATCAGAAGCTAATGCAGGAGATGGGTGTAGGAGACTATTTTCATGTTCAACCTGCATGTTAAACTCAGAGTGACTGATCATTTTCAAAAGTAGTAAGTAAAAATAAAAATCTAAACATCACTGCTTCTTTTGAAACTTAATTCTTTTAGAGACGTCTACAGTTGGTTCAGAACTCTCTAGCCAGATTTCTGACAGGAACGAGGAAGTCGGCACACATCGCTCCTGTGCTGGCCTCATTACACTGGCTCCCTGTAGTTTTTCGGACAAAGTTTAAAGTTCTGTGCTATGTCTTCCGGTCTCTTTATTGGGGGGGGGCTCCTCCATACTTGGCAGTGCTAATAAAAAGACATACCCCTACACGTATTCTACACTCAGCTAACCTGGAGCTACTGACTGTCCCACAGACTAGGTACCGGTCTAGAGGAGATCGGGCTTTTCGGTCCTGGCTCCTTCTCTCTGGAATGAGCTTCCACTTGACATTAAACTGTCACCATCACTGCAGGTTTTTAAGAGTCGTTTGACGACTTATTTTTATCGTATGGCTTTTATTTGATTTGGTTGTGTGCTTTTGTGTCGTGTTGATGCTTTGTATGTTGTTTATAAGTATGTATGTTGTTTTTTTACCTCTCTTTTTATTGTACTTCATGTTTTTTGTGTATTTTATGTTCAGCGCCTTGGGCTCCCCTAAAAGGCAGTAGAAGGTGCTATATAAATAAAGATTGATTGATTGATTGATTGATTGATTGATTGATTGATTGATTGATTGATTGATTGATTGATTGATTGATTGATTGATTGATTGATTGATTGATTGATAGAGTAAATGTGCAAATTACATTTTTCTAAAGTTTCTAAAAAAAAAACACAAAATAAATGAATAAATATTTTTTGGGCGTTTTTTAAAAAAAACAAATACAGGGAAAAGCCATGAAAACACATTTGCAGACAGTTGCAACTGAGTGCATAAATAGGGTATTTTTTAAAATGTCATGAGGAAAATCAGCAAATTTTGCATGCATGAAAATGTATTTTTATTGTGTTCAGCAGAAGCATCAACAAACGTGTCATGCATTGTGTGTTTGTACCTCAGAGCGTGTGATTCATGTGGTCTCACGCATGAATCACACACTATTTAGTGGTTTATCATCCAGTCAGGATTCAAATCAAATGTACAGCACCTTTATGGATGTCATCTCTTTTTAAACTGCAATAGTCAACGTTGCTGACCCACTTTGGAACATGTGTCCTGATTTATAAAGGTGTGCTAGTACATTTCAAGTTGTTTGATGATTTCCTTTCCTTCAAGGGAAGGTTATTAGTTTTCCAGGTCAAACATAATGACAAAAATGAATAAATTATACCTGGAGCTTTTTGAAAAAATTGGATTCAAAATGAAGGTAATCAAACGACAATGAAATACTGACAAATCATAAAATGATTCTTCTTTATCTGACTGTCAGATGCAGCCTCCCAAACAAATCTGCTGCCAAGCAAAGCCCAAGGAGGTAATCCAAAGAAAACGTTAAATCAGGGCTGCAGTGAGATTTCAGGGGGTGTGACGTTCCTTATCAGCTAATGAGACTTTCTCTGTGCTACTTTCAACAAGTTGGTTTTGAGCAGTGTGACACACACGCACACACACACACACACATGTGCAGGTGAAAGATAAAAGCAGGAGAACACCTGTTCTTCTGTCAGTGACTCAGGCTATCAGCTTTGATCTGCTACGCCCTCGTCCCAAGGTAGCCTGCTGCGTGTGTATCTGTAGCGTGAACGTGTGGACGGCTGCTGTTTGTTTTGATCTGCTAACGAACTCTCGCTGTTATCAACCGCCAGTACAAATATGCTCTGTTAGCTTTGAATAGGCTTCCTGGTAGAGCTAGTTTATGCACGTGTGTGTGTGTGTGTGTTTTAGGACATACTGTCAAACTATGGAAATACATTAAATGTTTTACTTTAAGATTAAATCTGCTGAAGTGTCTGCTGGAAATTCGATCAAATATAGGAGCATAAAGGCCCTTTTATGGCAGAAGGGGAGGCTGGCACTGTCTGGGCAGTTTGCATGTGCATGTGTGTATGACAGAGTGGTAGAAAGTGAGAGGTCAGCGCTGCTTGGTACTCATCTGCTGAAGCCTTCTCTTTGTGTGCCAGAGAGAAAGAGGCACTGAACGAGAATAAAAAACAGGCACAAAGACAGCTAGAGCACAAAAAACAAGGCAGACTGAGAAAGACGATCCGTACAACACGCATGTTCCCACAGCTGATCGTGAAATCTTATTGAGACATTTACAAAATTTAATAAAAAAACAAACTAATTTAAGTTTTGCTTTTGTCCTCAGATTTATTGGAAATGAGCAGAAACACATGTTATCACAGTTATTCTCCTGGGTTTCTCTTTATTGTGCTATTGGCACAACCTTTTAAAAGCATGCATCACGGTGCACTTTTTGGTCGGAGCATGTTTCAGCCTAATTCATGATGTGACTGTCACATTCATCTTGTTTTTATAGATGCAAATCACTCATAAAACACCCAAAGTGACTGTTAAACAGCCAAGCGTCTCTGATTCAGAGTTACTGCTAAAATTCTTAGAAGTGTACACAACAGAGTCCTGTTATTTGGAACTTTTACCACAAACGCTTCACATTTCTTGTTGGGGCTCGTCAGTGTCGTCTGGTTTCAATGCACAGGAGCAAAATCTGCCAGAAAAGCTGCTATACATCCCTTACATCAGCCTCTGATTTCAGTTTGCCATCTGATGTGCGTCAACACAACAAAAATCCCCAAAAGTTCAGTCACTCTGACGTGCATTTACAGAACGCCTGTATTTTATCCTGCAGCCAGCCTGAAATAATTTGCAAGCTGCAGCTCTGCCCTTCAAAAAACTGACATCATCTGATAAAACTGACTCCTAAATTAGAGGCAGCCACTGCAAAAGCTTCAGCTTGCAAAATCATAACTCAGGCACAGCAGGTCTCCTAGAGCTGAAGGGTTTAGATAAAAATGCAGCTTATTTATCATTAATGAGTGAAATAAATATAGTTATTTTTGTAAAAAGTCTCCTTTTTAACATTTTGTCCTAAAATTAGTGGCAGAGAGGTCTCAAAATGAGTTAAAACTGATAAAAAAAAGGCATACTATGCAACTTTTTTATATTTTTAAATCATGTTCTTCATTCTGTGGCCAGAATACCACTTGCAACTTCAGAGTGCCGGTCCGGTCCCTGTTGGACTTTAATAAAGTGGAGCTGACATACCTGGCGCTGCAGTCTGCTTCCAGCATGTTTCCTGCATGTTTTAGATCATGAACACAGTTGATTTATTTGATTTAGTGATGAACCGCTCCTGTAGACACTAATGAAGGCTGAGGAGACATTTCAGCAGTTAGATTAAGGTGTTAAAAAAAACGCACAGCGAGGAGAGTTTTACTTTTGTTTTTACTAACAGGACACTAGGGGGTGCTAAAAGCAAGCCCAAACGGCCAAGCATGCATATAAGTACCGTCGGGTTGTTGACCAGTTTTATTGAATTATTTGAGCAACTTTAGATGGTTGCAGACTATAAATTGAATTCCTGTTTCTCTGACTAAAGCTGAGAAGGACAGCTAGTTTTTACCTTAACTGCATTTTATTTGCATTTATTTGCCTGCAGATAAATTTAAAATGCACAACTATTAAGGCAACACCGTCTCACTTTATTACAGGTTTTTTTCAATTGCAACTTTGCATGAAATTAAATGTTTATTGCTTCCATTTTTGCAAAGAGGTTCAGTTTTTGAATTAATTCAAATGACTGCAGGCAAACCACAAACGTCTTCCACTATTGGTGAGAACATCTTATAAATGATTTATTTATAAATGAAAGATGTTTCCTTTCAGGTTTTCTCAGGGTTTCATTTCAAGTCAAGGCAGGTTGGTTTTTCATATAGATCGCTGTCATCAATGACAAATTTGCCTCAAGCCACAAGCCTGAGGGGACTTTCCACGCGTCACACCCGTCACATCCAAGTCTGAGGATTTTATAGCATTTAAATGTTGCAAAAGGCTGAAATTTATTTTTCCCGGTTGATTAAATCCCACTGGATCTTTTGGTGCAATAAAGACATGGTACTTTATTATATTAGCAGAGGGTTTGGGATTATTCTGAATATGTAGGATTCAGAAACAGAAACTGAAGCAAGTTTAAAAGAATTTACATTTAAATCTTAATGATTGATTTGTTTGACAGAGGAAAGGTTTGTGAGGACACTTGACTGATTGACTTCCAGTAAACATGAGTGGCAGGCGGGTTTGAATGCAGGCGGTAAGGCGAGGCAGGCTGGTGTGACGAGCTGATGGTGGAGCTGAGAGACACGGAGAAAAGTTCCTGATTCCAGACTGAGATCAGAACCTTTATGAGTTTCAGAAAACAGCAGGAATGTTTCCCTGTTAAAGGAAATGATGAACTGGTGATGAGGTGATGTTCTGTTTAATCTGGATGGGACAGAAACCTACAACACACACACACACGCACATGCGTGCGCGCACACGCACGCACACACATGCACGCGCGCACACACTCACACACACGCATGCGCGCACACACACACACACACACACACAGGCACGCTCACACACACACACACACACACCCACACACACACACACACACATACACACACACAAACACACACACATGCACACACACGCACACACACACACAAAAATGCACGCACGCACGCATGCACACACACACACACACACACACACACACACACACACACACGCATGCGCGCACACACACACACACACACACACACAGGCACGCTCACACACACACACACACACACCCACACACACACACACACACACATACACACACACAAACATACACACACATGCACACGCGCACACACACACACACACGCACGCGCGCACACACACACACACACACACACACACACACACACACACACACACCCACACACACACACACACACACATACACACACACAAACATACACACACATGCACACACACACACACGCACATACACACACACAAACATACTCACACATGCACACATACACACACAAACATGCACGCACGCACACACACACCACATACACATACACAAACATACACACACATGCACGCACACACACACACACCACATACACACTCACATGCGTGCGCACACATGCACGCACACACATGCACGCGCACACACACTCACACACACACGCATGCGCGCACACACACACGCACATACACACACACAAACATACACACATGCACACACACGCACACACACACACACAAACATGCACGCACGCACGCATGCACACACACACACACACACACACACACACACACATCAACGCACACACACACTACATGCACAATGAGAGAGAGAGAAGGTGGAGAAGAAACAAAGAAATGGAAAAATAGAAAACTTTGCAGCTAATTCTTAAGTAATCAGACAAATTTTACAAGATTTCCTGCGTAGCCCCAAACCATCACACCACCACCACCATCTTTACAGGCACATTCCTGTTGTTCTGGTTTTTCTTTCATGTTAATGAAAGTTTGAAACATAAATTAATCACTTCACCAGGAATGATTTATAACCTAATTCCTGTGTAACCTGCCACACTCTTGCAATCATTTGTTTTATTTTCTAAGGAACAGCTTCTCTGCTCAGTTAAATTATTTCTGGGGAATTTTAAAAAGATGAACTGGAAAATGATGAAGTCTATTTCCAAATGACATGATATTTTAATATGGTCTATTTGCTGCAGGCATTTGTCTTTTAACTACGACACTTCTTTTCTTGGTGTCTTTTATCCAATAGTCATCGGGCGAGAGGTGGGGGAAACCTGACCAGTCCATCACAGGGACACAGAGACAACCAGTCACAGCTAGGGACACTGTTAGAGTCACCAATCTAAAACTTCATGTTTTTGTCCTGTGGGCAGAAGCTGGAGTACCTGGAGAAAGGAAAATGTGCTGCAGCCTGGATTTGAACCTGCACAGCAAAAAGTCAAGTGTTGATTTAACTCCCACAGAGTTGATTTTAACACTTTTTCAGGGTTTATATAGATACACACTCTACAGAGTTAAATTAACACTTTCAAAATAGTTAAATATTTAACTCTGTGCCAGAGTTCCTTTTTTAACTCACAAAGAGAATTAAATTAACACTAAAAATAGTTAAATAACACACAGCAAATTCAGCATGCTCAAATTAACACTGTCAGAGTTAATATAGTAACCCTTAACACCAGTGTTAAATTGTCAACTCCAGAAGAGTTGTTTTTTGACACTAAATCAGAGTTAAAGTACCAACTCTCCAAAAAGAGTTAAATTAACTCCTACTGGTGTGGACCCATATAGACACTTTAAAAGTGTTGAAATCAACTCTGACAGTGTTAATTTGAGCATGTTGTTGTGTAACAGTCACACTGAAAAACACCAGCTAACTCATGCTCTGTACCCCTCATGACTGTGGACAGCCAGTGAGAGAGGAACACAAGGAGCAGAGTCCTGAGCGTTTAGTGTGAACCATGCTCCACCTCTTTATTGTGACAGGGGAACGGCACAGCAGTGCCATTCCTGTGACCAGCCTCCTCACTTATGGTGCCAACATGACACAACAAGTAACACCACATTTGCAACAGTGAACAAAGTAATAACTAACAACACAACTCCCCAAAAATAAACATGCATAAACACCCCAAAATAGAACAAATTACCTAAAAACGTGACTCCCACAATGCACCTCACCCACTGCAGCGCCTGCAGCTCTCTGCAGCCAATCGGTCACTACCAGTCCAACTTTTGAATAAAGGGGTGGAGCCTGCGAATTAACTCTGCAGGTGTTAAAGCCACTGTGGGAGTTCAGAGTTAGCTTTTCAGGAGTCATTTTGGACAAAATGACTCCTACAGAGTTGATTAGGAAACACTCCTTTTTAACACTTGGGTTTAACTCTCATGTCAGTGCTACATATCAACTATGTAACTCTTTTAGTGTTAAATTAACTATTCTTAGTGTTAAATTGGACCAACACCCAAAAATTAACACTTTTAAATTTGCTGTGTGCAACCTTCTTGCTGGAGGTCAACATAATGCTACCAGCACGGTGGTGCAGCCTTCTATTGACCTTCCTTTTTTCCAGTTGACTCAGTTGGTTTTTAGGAATCACCTGGTTTAGTGCAATCTTACCAGTTTCATGTCAGAGTCGTGTTTGGGAACAAAAATCTGCATCTGTGCACCAAGAGGCACGCAAGAAAGAGTTTGAAAGAATCAAACTGGTGTTTTATTGTTTCTAGGCACAATGTTTTTGTCTTAGGACTTTTGGGAGAAGGCTTTGATTTATGTGCTTTAATTATAAAACAATATATAAATGTTCAGGCTCAGAATCTGGTTAAAAACAACCCTTTAATCTGAACGTAACTAATACTCCAAAATGAAAATGAAAAATGTCTGGATCTTTGGAAACACTAAGCGCTGCATACATAAACACAGAAAAATGTGTTAACACACTCCTTTTGAAACCACAGTCCTCTATCTTTATTTTTACTGCATTTCCCAGAATGTTAAATCCAGAACAACCGTTTATAAAACGGGATTCATCCACCTGTCAGAAACACCACACTAACTCTTTTACACCAGGAGAGTCAAATAAACATGTTTACCCAACTTGATCCGTCCCATTTACATTAAAATCTGTCCTTTTTCATGGAAGGAAAGAATACCGAGGTCTGGCTGATTAACGATGTGTCTTATGCAAGCTTGAGTTTCTAGGAACAGAAGAATTTCTGTGGGTGGGAAAGTTTGCGTCTAACCTCTAACTGAGGGATTAACTTGGAATCTGACTGCACACAAGTCAAACAGTGTATGAACAGTAGCATTAAAACCTCAAAGGACGGGAAAGTGAAAGTCTGGAAAACCACAAAAATGAAGCTGTTTCTCAAACGGGATCAGCTGAACTTATGAGAGTTCCAGGAAGTGCGTTAAATTATTAACTAAAAGAAGGAAAACTGGAGATGTTTTTGGACATTTTGCACATATTTTAAGAGAAAATGACTTCTTAAGAGACCCAAATGGACCTAAAATATTATATAAAGTTATAAAAGATGTACCCAGAGAATTAGTTACAGACTTTTAGGACACTTTCTTGTTCAGATTTTGTTTAAATTTCTTGCATCAAGCAAAAAAAGTGATAAATATACAACATCTCTGTTTCCTGAACTTTTACAACCAAACCATTTGACTTCATAGAAAAATTGATGAGGAAGTTTTTTATACTCTCTTGCTCTTTTACTGTGTGACACCTCACCAGTACAATCTAACCCTGAGTCCTTTGCCAGCATGGATTTGTCTCAAAGCACTGGGATGATGACAATATCTGTATTTGCCTTTTTTCTCAGTTTTGGAACTATTTACTCTCACATAAACACGTAAAACTGCTCACATTACACCTGAGAAACAAAACATGACTTGGAGAAAATGACAGTGATAGTCTGAAACTGCAAATCAGGGAAAGGAGGAGGCCGTGTGGAGTGAATGGTCCGTTTGTTTGTCCTCCCTGGTCTGGCCTGGTGCTTGGTGCCTGGCATCCAGGGTAACTTCCTTTCATAGCGACCTCTGCCATCCATGCATTTGCATTGTCGCTGCTGTGAGGGCAACACTTGAGTCTGTGAGTGCTTGACCGCTCGCTTCGGGCCTTATGATGCAGGGACTCGGGAAGACAGAGAGAGGAGAGCAGGGCCGAGACGTCGACCTGACATCGCTGAGATCAACCATGCCGGCCAGCGGCCCTCTGCAGGTCAGTGCATCCAAATAAACTTAAAGCAAATGAGATGAAATGAAGTGGAACGGAGAAAATGTTTCTGCAGGATCTTTGCTTTGTTATGGACTGTCCATTCCACTGTTCACACCTCCTATTATTCCTCTCCCTCTTTAATCTTCCTTTCCTCTCACTCCGGGTCTATCTGCTCCTCTGAATCACCGCTCCCGTCTCGGCCGCGCCACAGAGCTGTGGTATGTGCTGCTTACGTGAGAGCTGAGGATCAGAGGGTTGCTATTTGGCTATCTGGGTTCAGCTGACTCTTCTCCAAGATGAAGATGTGACCCCAGCATCCATCAAAGATCAATTAGAACATGAGTGTGAATGCTAAAAAGGTCCTCTAATGTGAGCGTGGGCTGCAGGTACAGCTACACGCTAATGCCAAGGAAAAGAAGGTCATTGTTGGGTTAAAACCTAAAAAAACAAACCTGTTTTAATGATCTGATTTTTTAAAAATATAAAATTATTTGAATTATTTTCAAAAATGTATGCTCTGCTTGAATTATTCACTTTTATTTTACTTGGAAATGGGAAGTTGCTGCAGTTAGAGTCTAAATAATCAGTTGTGGACACACGTGCATGCACGCACACACACACACACACACACACATGCATGTGTGTGTGCGTGCGTGCATGCATGTGTGTGTGTGGTACACATTAAATCAGACATCTCATCTTGGCTTTGGGGTTAGGGTTGAAATGAGATTTGAAACAACATAAATATATATTTACCTACTATCTGTTGGTGCTTTACATGCTGATTGAATGTCATCTTGCCTTTTTGGTTTTTGGTTTCTTCTCATGCACAAGTTACACAAGTTGGTATTTTTAGGTGTTTGAGGAGCAGCCAAAACTTCACTTTAAGTCACTTTGTGATTATTGTAACCTGCAAATGACCTTTCTACATCCCAAACACTTGCTCTGCTCAAGAAATAACTTTCTTTTGATCTTTTGTCACTGAAGCCGGCATCTAATCAGTATCTCTGTGACTAGCAGGAAACACTCATTTTGGGATATTATTTAAAGCTTAGACGCTTTAAGGAGTTTTTATTTCAGTCACGTAGGGCATGTTATGTAATTGCAAAAAACAAACTGTGACTTGTTTTACTGTCATGCAGATTTTTCTGTTACAGTCACAGTGTCACAATTTGGTTTCTAAGGTCTGAAGCCTCTCCCTATCTCCCTGTCTGGTGCAGCTGCCGTACCATACTGTGATGCAGTAGGTCAGCAGGCTCTTGATGGAAGTTAGAAATGCTGCAGCACTATTGGTTTACGGAGGATTAGAGAAGAGATCTGTTTCTGGGTTTTACGATGGCCTTAGACATTGTTGCCCTGTTTTATGATGGTTAACTCTTACCGTTTGTGTATTGCAGAATGTGATCACCGCCTTAGCAGGAATGAGACAGAACATACGTCCCAGGAGCTGTGCTGGCTCAGACTTGTGAGAGTATGTGTGTGATGGTCTACTTATGTGTGTTCTGACAAGCAGAAGGGTGCGTCTGAGTTCACGTTTAAAGATGGGAAAGTGACGGTGGAGCAAAAATATCAGAAAAGTGATGCTAAGATTTGATATAATAAACAAAAAATATTGTTTCTGAGCTCAAGATTTATTTTGGCGAAACTTCTCATCAGTGCTTCGTTGGCTGGAACAGGATTTATGAGTTTTTCATGTGCCTCCTTTGTGCAGTCATCATGCTGATTCTATTTCAGAGGTGTGAAGGCGTTGCACCCCCAAGTCACTCTCTATGTAAAGAGCTCAGCAGCAGGGTGTGGAGCTCTGATACGGAGTTACAGGAATCTCACAACCTCTTAAAGCACTAGAGCTTCAGAAAGGGAAATTAACTCTCTCTCAGGAGAAAACACCTTAAGATGCCAAATAGAGACTTCCTAGGAGCTATAATAATATAATCATTTGTTTCAGTGGTGAAAATGTGAGTTTCTCTAAATAACCAGAAACTTTTTCTGTCAAATTTTCTACCTGGAATTTGGACATTTTTAATGATTATTTCTGATTATAATCAGTCACTCTGAGTTTTTCATGCAGGCTGAACATGAAAATAGCCTCCTACACCTCTCCTGCATTAGCTTCTGATAGAAAATAGACGATGAAACTCTAGGATTAGAAAATCCTGACAGATCTACGTCACACTGTCACTTAAAGGAGTCCATCCATCCATCCATCCATCCATCCATCCATCCATCCATCCATCCATCCATCCATCCATCCATCCATCCATCCATCCATCCATCCATCCATTTTTTTCCGCTTATCCGGCGTCGGGTCGCGGGGGCAGCAGCTTAAGGAGGGAAGCCCAGACTTCCCTCTCCCCAGCCACTTGGGCCAGCTCCTCCGGGGGAATCCCAAGGCGTTCCCTGGCCAGCCGAGAGACATAGTCCCTCCAGCGTGTCCTGGGTCTTCCTTTGGGTTTCCTCCCGGTTGGACGTGCCCGGAAAACCTCACCAGGGAGGCGTCCAGGAGGCATCCTAACCAGATACCCGAGCCACCTCAACTGGCTCCTCTCGATGTGGAGGAGCAGCAGGTCTACTCCGAGCCCCTCCCGGATGGCCGAGCTTCTCACCCTATCTCTAAGGGAGAGTCCAGACACCCTGCAGAGAAAACTCATTTCGGCCGCTTGTATCCGCAATCTCGTTCTTTCGGTCACTACCCAAAGCTCGTGACCGTAGGTGAGGGTAGGAACGTAGATCGACCAGTAAATTGAGAGCTTCGCCTTCCGGCTCAGCTCTCTCTTCACTACGACAGACCGGTACAACGCCCGCATCACTGCAGACGCAGCACCAATCCGCCTGTCGATCTCACGCTCCATCTTTCCCTCACTCGTGAACAAGACCCCGAGATACTTAAACTCCTCCACTTGAGGCAGGACCTTGTCCCTGACCTGGAGAAGGCATTCTACCCTTTTCCGACTCAAGACCATGGTCTCAGATTTAGAGGAGCTGATTCTCATCCCAGCTGCTTCACACCCGGCTGCGAACTGCTCCAGCGAAAGCCGGAGATCACGTTCTGACGAAGCCAACAGGACCACATCATCTGCAAAAAGCAGAGACCTGATCCTTAGGCCACCAAAACGGATCCCCCCACCGCCTTGACTGCACCTAGAAATTCTGTCCATAAAAGTTATGAACAGAATCGGTGACAAAGGCCGATTCTGTTGCACCTTCAAAGTCACTCTCTAAGAGCTCAGCAGCAGGGTGTGGAGCTCTGATACGGAGTTACAGGAATCTCACAAATTCTCCTTTAACATTCATGGACTCACCCATTTTGACTCACGACGGGGAAGGCTGTTGTTGGTTTAGCGTCCAGGAAACAGCAGAGAACGTCTGGGCTAGTAGAAGCTAACCGTTAGCATTAGCAACTCCACCACACAGCAGAAGCTCCTCCAGGCTTGTGTTATTTGTGGAGATAAAACATCAACGTCACAGAGCAAAGAGGTAGAGTCAGTGGTAGAGTCATGTTGCTGGTAGCCAATCAGAGGCGAGATGTCCAAATATCAGGAAAAAAAACTTCATATCCTGCTGTATTCTGCCACTCTCTAATCCAGCAGACCTCTCCATGCTGATCCAGGCACTTCTGGGTTTTGTTTGCCCCGAGTACGGCTTGCAAGGCATTCATTCCTACTAGAGACGACTGCTAATGTACTGATTAAACAAGTGTCCCACACCTTTAAAGTATTTCACAAAATGTATCATATGAGTATTAAAACAGTAATTTTTTGAATGATTCCTTAGCAATAACCCTATACAACTTGAAAAAACAATTAGGACCTATTTTCTTTCTCACTACCTTTAAAGGTTGAATATGGAACACAGACACTATAGCGACATCTAGTGTTCAGAGGTGGTATTGCAACAACAGAACAAATTTCCAGCCGTCGGGGTGTTGGTTCACTGCTGACACGTGAAGTGACCAGCCAGCACCATGTCCAGTGACGAATCGTACAGGGTAAGGACTCATTTCTAAGTTTACTTTACAACAGTGTTTACCGTTAGAACATCTTCTGGGCTCAGAATCAGCTGCTTGACTGGTCGAGTCCACCATTTTACACAGTCCCAGCCTCGCCTTGCCGAGCTGACATTTTACTGCAGCGGTGCCCTCTAGTGGCTGGTAGATGTAAACATAAAGCCAGTGTCGTGCCCGTCAAAATAAAATTTTGATTATTTATTTTTACAGCTTTTAAAGGAAAAACTACATTCATATTCATATATATGGAGGTATTATTTTTGAAAATATAGCTTTTTATTAAAATGTTTCATATTCCACCTTTAAAGCCAGAATAATATATGTTTAATATGTTTAAATTATTGCATTATAGCCATAATTTCTAATCTGACGTAGCATGACAAGTTCTCGCATGATCTATTAGAACTCTGAGTAAATGACCCACATAATGTGGCTGATTAATCAGAGTTACAGCTGTTTTTGTGTTTCTACAGTCAATAATCTAAACCGGCCACCTTGAACTGGGTTTACTCATCAGGATACAGACTTGGAGTGTTCATGAGAAATGGAGACCAAATCTGAGCAGAGATGTGATGAAGGAGTTATGTGAGCCTTACTGAGAACTAAACCGAGGATTAGTCACCTAGGCAACGACATATTTAATCCTCAAAAGCACGACAGCAGCAGCATTGATATAAAACACACTCAGATGTAACTTTGTGAAGAAAAAAGGGTGAATTTAGACACAAAGACGTGAGCTCAGATCCAACTAAAGACATGTCAGTCATCACTTAAACAGTTTAGGAGGCAGAAACAGAAGCTTGAGTCAGTCCCTCAGGGAAATACCTGAACCCCCCCTCCAAGTTCAACGAGGACATGAAGATCCTGTCCTTCTGTCATGATGTAAAGGAAAGAATCTGACTGTTGAAATCACAGCAGCCCTTCATGTTTGACAGTCAGAGACGAGTAAAGTTTTAAACGTCAACAAGTCTGAACTGGTTCTCAAATCACTTAGAAGAAAAGTAGAGAAGAGTCACGGTGGGGGCAAAATATTCAAATAAGATCTGCTTTCATCCCCAAAAAAACACACCTCATCACTGCATGTGTGTGTGTGTGTGTGTGTGTGTGTGTGACCCCCTGGCCTCTGCATGGCTGATGCCACATTCTGAGAATAGATGTGAAGTACATGAAGGTGTGTGTGTGTGTGTGTGTGTGGAAACTTTAATCTAGAAGGCAAACGAGTGTCTAATCTTTAGCGACTTTAAGTGACTGTTGTGATGAATGATTGTTGTAAAACGAGTGGGTAACACCGTCTTTTTGTCCAAATGGGTGACACGGGTGCCAGTGGTGTCGCAGAAATGCTCACAATAAAAAAAAAAGCAAAAGATGGCGACAGATTACCAAAGGCTATTGAGAGATTTCTAACTTTAAACATCACATTTTAACTTTATTATGTACAAAAAAGAACACGTTCTGGTGTCATTTTAGAAAGTAGATCAAATTAAAGCTGCAGCACAAATTCATTAAATTAATGTAAACGTGCAGAAAATGAAGAAAACAGTACTCGAACACAGTCTGAGAATTTGGGCTGCATGGTAGCACTGTTGCCTCTCAGCCAGAAGGTTGCACGTTTGAATCCCAGCAGTGCCCTTTCTGTTTGCATGTTTACCCCGTTCATGTTTGGGTTTTGTCAGACCAAAGCATGCATGTTAGGTTAACTGGTGACTCTAAATTGTCCCTAGATGTAAGTGTGACTGGTTTGTCCCGTCTCTCGCCTGATGAACGCTGGGGTTTGGTACCAACCCCCACGACCCTAATGGGGATGAAGCCCTTCAGATGAGTGAGTGAGCCTAAAAAGATCAAAATTAAATCAATCTAAATTATTTATACATATCAATACATCTCCTATAAACTTTAACCCA
The DNA here is from genome assembly GCA_006937985.1 of Aphyosemion australe. NCBI lineage: Eukaryota > Metazoa > Chordata > Actinopteri > Cyprinodontiformes > Nothobranchiidae > Aphyosemion > Aphyosemion australe. The sequence continues at coordinate 5,397,340 of SSNS01000001.1, forward strand.
CCATGAGATTCTTTCAAAATAAAAGAAAAATTCACTTCCAGCTGTCAAGCATCCAGATGTTAAATTAAACACCATTAAAAGCCTGAATTACATAAATGTTTTGTTAAAAAAAATCTGTTTCTTTTGACTCAATCAGATCTGAATAAAAGTGAAAATATCTGTGGCCAACAGGGAAGAGATGTAGTGTTTTGGATAAACTGTTATTAAAACACATCCCAGTCTCATCCAGCAGATCTTTTATTGGTTTTCCTTCAGCGTTGATTTAATGAAAGAAATAAAAAGTGTAAATGAGGACAACTAGTTTGCCTTTGTTTCTTTTTTTTAAAATAAAATTGATCCAAATGCCACATCTTGTTGCTCTTTCTTTATCATCCTTCCTTCTTTTCTCATATGTCAGACTCTCTCTCTTCTCTGTCCAGGGGGCGACTTTTGTGTTTTCTTTTCATTTTGGGGGGGAAATGACAGCTGACACAGCTTGAATCTGTGTGTGTGTGTGTGTGTGTGTGTGTGTGTGTGTGTGTGTGTGTGTGTGTGTGTGTGCACTTCTAAAAGGCTTCTAGAGTGTGTATAATAACAAAAAAGAAAGCGCCCAGCCTGACTGATACCAGATGTAACGCGGACTCATAAACTCACTATTATATTGTCCCGGTGAAAAAGAGCAGTTGTTGTCACCACAGATTTCACTTCCACTTGTGGAGGATTTATAACTTTCTCCCTGCTGTGTTTAACCAGCGACAGACTCATTCTGCTCTCTACGTGACACACTTTATGGTGACAACGTTGTCAAATTGACTAAAGAGCATTCTTTTGAAATAAATCACTCCCGGCAGCTTTTAGGCCAAAACTTTTGCACCATATTTTCCTTCTTCATCCACTTATTCTCAATGCCAAGAAAACCCCCTCTAGGATAGCAAAGCCCGCTAACTGGGACGCCGAATGCATCCATGCACACACCCACACAGATAAACAGAAATATCAAATACATTCTTCCCCCAGGCGTTTATTGTGGCTCTGCAAACACACCCTTGTCGTTAAAAAGCCTTCTGCCGAACAGATTTTCTCAGAATTTGTCAAGTTAAATTTGATGTTGTCCATCCTTGTTTGCATGGAGATGTCATGTGAAATGCTTAGAATGAAAATAAAGAGACATCTGTGGAGAGAATACACACACGCATGCATCATGTCAGTAGAAGCTGTCATGAGATCTGGATGATAAAACACATCTTATCGTGGGGGAGAGAATTAGCAAACAGGTGGTCTCAGATTGTTCTTCTGTGGCTTTAAGAGAAGCGTTAGGAGTGAGAAGTGGTAGAAAAGACACAAACTGGGGTTTGTGGTGAAGTTGGAGTCAGTTTGGCTTCTGGAAGACATGAACAGAAAATCTTCAGCCTGCAAGCGTGCAACACAAGCACTCAGAGAATCTGAGATTGTTTTAGAAATTGTCCTGCAAACAGCGAGTCACTGACCAGTGAGGACCGTGTGTGTGTGTGTGTGTGTGTGTGTGTGTGTGTGAGTTATGAGGGAGGTGACGTAAAGGTAAACACAGACCTTTCTATCTGTGTTTTCCTGCCCTTTAGCATGACAGTTAGGTCACTGGATAAACAAGAAGTGTGTGTGGGAATAAATCCAGACCTGAACGTTTCTGGTCGGACTTTTACGTGTGCGAGGCTGTCGGCGTGTGCACGTCTGTGCACAAGTATGCATTTGTGTTCAAGCAGCAGCAGAAATTGGTGAGTTTAGGTTTAGCTGTGGCCCACGCTTGCTTGGATTGAGCTTTAAAGCCCCGTAGCTTTAGGGAACAACAACAAAGTAAAAATTATACATTAAAAAACAATATCAGAGTCTTTAATATTAGTGCACAACATTGGCAAAACCCTAATAAAGTCCCTGTAGGCATTATTCATATTGAACTGAGTCATCGAAAGGCAAATCTGACTGATTTTTTTCAGTGTTCAAATTTATGATTTCTGGGGAATTTTTCAGCAAAGTTTTGAACTAATGATGTCATAATAACAGCAGCTGTTTGTCTGAGACTTCTTTTTAGTTGATCCATGAGAAACACAGGTGTATGGTTACCATGGTGACCCTAATTAGCCACTGGCAGCAGCTTTAACATTTAATTTGTTCTCCTTACGCTTCTATTAGAGTTCATTTTTCCTGATAATTTCAACCATGATAAACATAATCAGATGCATCACTATCCCTTATAATAGGCATTGAGTGTGAAGCAGCTTTATGTGTTATTATAGAAATGATTTACTTTTGTCTGATGATAAGATGAACTTTTGCTAATGTTAGATTTTGCTCAGATTCTTTGAGTTTATTGAATTAAATTATTACAGGTAAATAATTTAAAGTGATGTTGCTTCTGTTAAAGGGGAAACAAAAGAAAAGCAGGAGTTGAGTCTTACCTCATCCCTTATCAACGAGCCCTCTCAGTGTCTGTGGTGCTGATGGGACGATCGCTGACTTCATCACCATGAGCTCACCCTGACTCTGGAATAAAACCGCTCCTAATAATTGTTCTCTGTTTAAATCCAAATCCCTCAGAGACTAATTCTCCTTTCTGTGGTTTGTTAAAGCTGGAAATATTTCTATTTTTATGCAATTCTATTTTTATGGATGGATGGACAAGCATCTGTTGTTCATGAAACCCAGTTACCGACCGACAGACTGAAGCAAACACCTACAGATCAGAGAAAAACCACAATTCTCATCCTCTCATTGAACTTTGACTTTTCCTCTCATCACTTCTGACATCCCCTCTGTGTTTCCCAGAGGACTCTTTTTCCCTACATATCACGTGTAAAATGGGTCATTACAGGAAGGAATTACAGGCATTAACGTGACTGTGTGACAGTCACAAATCTGATTAGAAACAAGGTGACACGTCTGCACACGCTCAGCACAGCTTGGTCCAAAAGGCGTGCTTTGAGTGTGACGCTGACTGAATAGTTGTGTGTGCGTGCGTAAATATAATAACACGTCTTTACCTGAAGCTATGCTCATATTAGAGGTGTAATTATAATCCCTGCATGTCAACTTTTGCAAAACATTACATAACTGCTATTTCTTTACAATTTAGCTTCTAGGAGTCTGACGTTTTTATACAATATTTCAAACTGATCTTTATTTTATCTTTCAGTCTCAAAACAAGGAGTTTGTTTTCTTCATTTTTCATCCCAACTTGATAAAATAACGTGTTGCTTTGTCTCCTCGCATAAACTTAGCAGTCAAACACAGGCTAAGTGTGATGAGAACTATTTAAACACAAAGAAGAAGACATTGACCCTACTGGATGGCTGGTCATGTCTGACTTGTTGAACAGGCATTCTGCTGCAGGTAAAGCTCGTAAAACCGTACATTTCCAACCGTCGCATCACAAATAAACAATAGTGGGAAGGGTGTTAAACCATCTCTTTATGCTGTAACAACCAATCTGAATTATACCGTATGCATAATAAAACATTTAATGTGTTTTATAAAGCATCAGATGAACATCTGGTGTTTTCAACTGTTCACTCAACAAAAATTAAAGCAAAGTGTAAAAGAAATGTATGCAAAAATATAGAAAGAAACAATTCCATCTTTAGTTATATACCTGTTTATGTTCACATTCAGTGTTTGCATGCACATGTTTAACACCCAAATAAATGTATTTCATGATTTATGTGAGAAGCAGCCAGGTGCTGCTGGTAAAATACATTCAATTAACTGATCATCTTCATAAACCTCTGTAAAGCTCTGGAGCATACAACTGTGTGTTAGCGCACAGAGGCCGGCTATCAGAAAAGGACCTTAAAGACGGAGCTGTAGCCTTCAATCAATCTGGAACGTGTTAAAAGTCTGTTTGAACGTTTCACCCGAATATTATACTGCACAAAACTCACAGAAACTAAAATTTAAAACAAAAAAAACCCCCCAGATTTATTTCACAATCTAAGGGAGAGTGGTTAAAATGTGAAAATGTTTGAGATGACAATATAAAGCAACCGCCCATTTAGAGAGGATGCAAGAAAAAACTTCTTTATTCAAAATACAAAAAAAAGTGACTTAGGATTGAAAATCTGCATTTCAGCAAATCACAAGACGCCCCCGCCAAAAAAACAAAGAACCGTTCAGTCCTAAAGCAGAAAACACTTTAAACGAAAACCCACAGCATCAAACTCCAGACTCTAACTTACTAAAAATGTTGCAGCAAGATCTTAAACAAAGTCCTGCAAATCTCAACAAACTGCAGTTATTTCCTCTTAGGGAAAAACCACAGATCTGAATCAACAAAGACTGATAGATGTTTACAGAAGCCTGTTTCCTCTACTGCTGCAGGTGCTTCTATCATGATGCCGTCATGTTGTTGTTCTGATGTTAGTGAGGGTGATGGACGTTAGTGTGATGCTTTGTGCTTCTGTCTTTTTGTGTTTTGTGTGTTTTAGTTAAAGAAGCATACAATAAAACAGAAGAGAGTGAAGTCGAACGAGAACTAATGAAAGACAGTAGCGGTTACAGGAAGCACACAAACCAGCTAAAAACACCCGTCCTGGGTGCTCATTAACTGCCTATCTTCATGACTCATGACAAACGCTCACAGATGCCGTTTTCTTGTGGCGCAGAGACGAGTCTGTGAGGAATCTGTGACTCTAAAGTTAAAGGGGCATGTTTTTGTCTCTTATATTGTGATGCAGCTTTGGCACAGAATTCGTGGAACTCGGGAAGTGGCAGAGCCCACATAGTCACTCACAGGAAGTGTGTGTGTGTGTGTGTGTGTGTGTGTGTGTGTGTGTGTGTGTGTGTGTGTGTGTGTGTGTGTGTGTGTGTGTGTGTGTGTGTGTTGTGGACGTTGACGAAGGCCGGGTCATAAAAGCCAGGAAGTTTCTGGGAGGAGTGTCCTCCGATGTCACACACGGCTGAGGCCTGAAGGAAGTGAAGATGCCAAACATCTGTGGGACAAACTCATCTCCTCAGAAGAACGCGATGCAAGAAAAAATAATAACAGCTGTCAAATATCACTCAGCTTCTTCTGCTCGTACAGTCGGCTTACCCTCAGGTGGATGTCCAAAACATGTCCACATGTTCTGAGAGGCTGACTTTAATCCCACCACCATTGTGCCCATCCTTCATTCCTCCTGTGGTTTTGTTTTGGATACCATCGCTCCCCTGCAGCTGGAAGTCAAGATCAAACTGCTTTTCTTGGGTCAATGAGATATAATTAATATAAACCCACAGGCCGAGTCAGGACTTGCTGGTTATCAGTCACAGGGTTGGTGCTGCTGGCTCAGGGTCATGCCACTTAACAGCTTTGTGGATGCATTAATGATTTTTGTGCTCGTACTCGCTGAAATGCCACACAAGAAGAAACAGAGAGTGCAGCATGCAGCAACAAAAGCACTCGTGTGGAAAAAAGGGTTCACACTCAATTAATTACGTTTTTTAGAATACTCAGCTGAAGGTGATGGGGATAACGTTAATTTAGCAAAGATTTTCTTGTTACAGCTGAATGAACCTTCAGGCTTTTCTTTAATTTGACTGAAACTTTGCCTCCAAATTCCAACATACAGTATATTCCTTAATCCTGATTTAAAGGAATTAACAACACACTAAATGAGTCCTCTGTTGTGTGTTTCTGCAGAAGAGGAAATGGGCAGAAGCCTGGCAAAATAAAAGCGAAACGTCTTCAATCAACCAAAGAAGTCCAGTTACCTTCATACGAACCCCTTTGAATAGCCTCTTAACAACATTCTAACATAGTATAGCTATAAATATATTGTGAAAAACAAACAAACATTAATTTATAAAGTGGTTCTCTTGCATTTGTCTAAAAACTTCGCTAATGACACGTTTCGGACCGAAAGCAACAATTGGACTATCCCAGGGCCGGCCCAAGCATTTGTGGGGCCCTAAGCAGGTTTTCCTTTGGGGCCCCCAAACCAACCAGTCAACACCAGATAATTCATAATTCTTATGCGTCACTCTGTTTGTAACATACCCACTATTACATTAGCATCTTTTGTAATTAGCTTACATCTGGTTTTGTAATGGCTATTAACCTTAAATTAGTATCAAACCAACAAAAATGCTCTAATTCATTTGCAGAGTGTTATTTAAGTGTGGTATATTAAAGCAGCAATCCGGAGTTTTCCCCTTTCAGGAATCATGTATGATTTTTCAGAAATCTGTAAAAGTGATTGTCTTATCATGTAGTATGATATAATGTAAGCGATACGTCTTTTTTTTTTTTGCTAAGCCCACCCCCTGCTGACCGCCGACCAGAACTAACCAATAGTGTTAGACTACCGCTTACGTGCTTCAAATTTAAGGAAGTACCTCGTCTGATGCAGAGTTGATGAACTTTCCACGGACAAGTAAGTCTTTAAAATATAAATATATGAAAACACAACATGACATGAGAATAATACTTGTAAAACAACGTGTTTTAGCTCTGTTTGTCGGCTACAGAAGCACATCAGTCGCCATCTTAAATTACAGAGTCGACCGACTCTTGGTGCGATACACTTGTCAGCCACTAGATGGTGCCATCAGATAAAAGAAATACTCCGGAGAGCTACTTTAATTCAACTACTTGAAAGTAACATCTGAAGAAAGAAAAACAATGAATTTATAGTAAACAAGTTAAGTCTTTTGTTCTTAAAATTTGGATCAAATGTTTAAAATGTGCAATCACTAAAAAATAAAACCAAATTACACTAAAGAAAATAATATATCATTCATTTTCCATGTGTGATATAAATGTTTGTATAATTTAAAGTTATTAAAAAATGTTTTCACGCTATCTTGGTGCTCTTGAGGGCCCCCTGGTGGTGCGGGCCCCCCAAGCAGTATGCCTTGGTCCGGCTCTGGACTATCCGGTTGTCGGTCTGGCCAAACCACCAAACTTCCGCACTTCCCTGCGTCCTCCACTCATTACGCACGTGCATATTTAGCAACAGAACACCACTGATGTGAGAGGTTCTCCGCTCAATCATATCAGAGAAGGAGAAACAGCCGGCTGCTACCACTTCAACTTTAGGACAAACTACCAGAGTCTCAAAAAGAAAAACACCATTTGAAGTCCCGGACAACAAAGACGTTTGGACCTAGTGTTTTGGTTTAGGCAGAAGCGTCTCAGGGAAGATACCCGAGGGGAGGGGTGGGTGTTACGTGACCACCTAGCTTGTTCTGTAGATTCGCTAAAGCAGCTTTAACCTGCAGATGTGTTGAAACCAAAACAGGAAAAGCTTCATTTTATGCATCATAAAGGGTTCTGCTGTGTTTATTATAGCAAATACAAATGAATCAGAAACCTGAAACTGGACCTTTAACCTTCCTGTTCTATAGAATGAAGAAGAGCAGCATTGCTGACAGTTTCCCTTCTAGTGCGCCGCTTTTTCCTACCCTTGTCCTCGGGTCAGGCTGACGTTCATGCTTTAGATGTTTCCCCTCTTCTACTCACCTGATTTTAACTCACCAACCGGCTTTTGAAGAACTTTGTGACAAACTGCTGGAACATTTTATTGTTTTGAGTTACGTGCAAAGAAATGTCCAAAATGTGCAGAATGTCTTGCCCTAAAACTGCGATGTGCTGTCCAACAGCGAGAGGAAACTGGAAATCACTTCATCTTTTATTATTTTTTATTATTAGAGATCCCTGGGTACAGAAATGTTTGATGATTTGTTTCCTAACCCTGATGGGTTCATGTAAACTCTTAATGTTGACCCCTGACCTCCTTGAAGATGATGGTCTATGATTAGCATCAAATCAAGGTTCTCTCAAGCTCTTGGCCGCAGAGCAGGTTTAGTGTTTCAGCTAACAGGTTCAGGAGGTAAACCCAGACGTCCCTCTCCTCTGGGATGCTCTCCAGCTCCTTCTGGGGGATCTCTAGGTCTTCCTTGTCCAAAGAGGATATCTCTATGATCCTCCAATGACTTTTGGGTTTGCCACGGGGTTTCCTCCCAGTAGAACAGAAGGAAGGTGACCAGGAGATGTCAGAAGACTAGTGGATGTTGAAAAACAGAGTCAGAAACCATGGCCTTGCCCATTTTGGCTCTGGGATGCAGAGATACCAGTCTGATTTGAGCTCCTCATGACCTCCCTGACCCCTCCAGTCTGCTAGAACCATAATATGATAAAAACCTTTGAAAAAGCAGCTACCGTGTTAATCAGAATCCTGAGTGCTCCTTATCTCAGTAGGTGTGAATTTATAACACGATGTATGCGTGCTAACGGTTTGGCATTTGTCTAGGAAGTGGAGCGGCCCACCAGGAGTGGCATTTTACCTAACTGTGGTCTTTTTTATTCAAACATTCTTGCATTTTTCCTTCTCCATAATCCTTCCTGTGGCCTGTTCTGCCTCGTTTGCTGTGGCTGATAAAATGAGGCTGTAAAACCCATTAAAGTGATGGAGACCAGACTTCAAAGTGCAGCATTTTTTTAATACACAGAAATTCACCTGCAACTGATCGGCTCATTCAGCAGGAGCCTCTATGGAAAGGTTTAAATGCAGGGGAGGATTGTTTATAGCACAAGTTTAATGCTGCAGCTGAACGCGTGGAGGATCTTGGAAAAATACATGTAACAAGATACGTAATCATAAACTTGTTTTGATTTGACGTTATCTTCTGTAAATATATAAAACGTTTCACTTTACTGTCGGGTTTTTGGATTCGAGGTTTATTTTAAATTACAAAGCAGTGAGATAACAAAATCTGGCTCCTCGTACTTGTTTTGACTTTTAACATTGAACCTAATCTCCTAGAAGAACATTTGTGTTTATGAGTGTGTTTGTGGTGTTGCTATGGCAGCATCTTGTGTGATTGAGAATGCTCTGAGAGCGCGCGTGTACACACACACACACATAAATGTCACACTTAAACTAGGACACACAATTTTCAAGAAGTATCATAATCATATAACACCATCTGAAATACGTCAACCTCTTATGCAATACCCTTTACCAGCATGGCTGACATCAGAGGAGAGCCAGGTGTTTATGAACTGTTTCTCACACACACACACACGCATGCACACATGCACGCATGCACACATAGAACTGAACCTGTATCATTCTGATTCTTGTTTTCAGCACCAACTTGCAGACTGAAGAGCATTAAAGTTAATAAAGTAGTTACATGCCCGTTTTTGCAGATGATCTGTATATCTACATCGATCAGCGAGGTTGTGTTGTAAGTCCTGCAAGGCTGCAAGGCTGCAAACCAAAAATCATCAATCTGCTGTTAAAGAGGCTCTGAACTGATCTGTGGTCTGCAACTGGGAGTTCCAAATGAGCAGAAACCATAAATACATGCAGCTGATGTCAAAATACTTTTAGAGAAATTTTGAAATGTGTACATGAACAGCATTTTTATGAATGTTTTTGAAAACAGCAAGAAGCTATGAAGGCAGCTTGATGCAGTTCTGTGGTCTACTACATATGGAAGCCCATTCCCGCCACTCAGATAAAAAAAAATTATCTCATAATTATGACTTAGTATCTCATTATTATGAGATCCTATCTCATAATTATGAGATAATATTATTTTTTTATCTGAGTGGCAGGAATGGGCGTCCATAACTACATGACTAGGGACAAAACATTAAAAAACAAACATTCTACTGCAGGTAAAAGAGAGAAAATGAGCTCACCTTATTCTACTGCTGATATAGTAACTTCTTATTCACATCCAAGCAAATTACTTTGTCTGAAATTAAGCAGTTTAAATGGAAAACTACCTAGATTTTAGCTGAGGTCAAGCCTGGAAAGTAGGTCAAGATCAGAGATGAGGAGCAGAGTCAACAACTCCATTACAATCAATGAAAAGAGGCATGACTAGTACCATGATCCAATATTTGATATTGAACTGAGACATCCTTACAATTTATCATATCATATTGCATTTTTTAGGGGGGTGTCATGACAAAAACTGATTGTTTTATTCTGGAGATAAAAATAGTCACAGAAATGTTGGTTTGATGTCAGAAATCCATCCGTGTTGAAACAGGAGTTTTATTTTGTGAAGACTTTGTGGATTTCTGATGGAATCTTCAGCGCTTTTAACTAAAAGAGAAGTAGAGTAAATAGCAACAGACCACAGTAATTTAAGTTCATATGCCTGTTAATACGTTGTTGTAAATAAGTAGCTTTATTTATGGAGCACCCTTTGAGACAAAAGTCACAACAAGTGAGACAGAAACAGAAAAGTCAAAATAAATACAAGCAGGAAAGTTTCAGTGCTGCACTCATCTGGGAAAGTAAATGAAGACACAAAATGTTCTAAGAAACACCAACAAACCATCCAAAAAGCAAAAAGGTATTTGGGATTTTTGTCTGAATTTGGCACATTTTTGCCACCGTAGCTTAGCTGTGACTATTTCTTCTTATAGGAGGGCAAAAGGATCTCAGTCTCTAAAGAGGTCCTTCACTAAGAAACCATTTTTTACTTATTTTTGAAAATGTTTAGTCACTCTGAGATTTTCATGCAGGCTGAACATGAAAATAGTCTCCTACCCCTATTTCCTGCATTAGCTTCTGATAGAAAATAGATGGTGAAACTCTAGGATTAGAAAATCCTGACAGATCTACGTCACACTGTCACTTAACATTCATGGACTCACCCATCTTGACTCACGACGGGGAAGGCTGTTGTTGGTTTAGCGTCCAGGAAACAGCAGAGAACGTCTGGGCTAGTAGAAGCTAATCATTAGCATTAGCAACTCCACCACACAGCAGAACTCCTTCAGGCTTGCGTTATTTGTGGAGATGAAACATCAGTGTTGCAGAGCAGAGTCAGTGGTAGAGTCGCATTGCTGTTAGCCAATCAGAGGTGAGATGTCCAAATATCAGGAAACAAGACTCTAAATCCTGTGTCTGAAGCTACTTTCTCCACCGGCTGAATTCTACTTCCTTAAACAGATGCACAGGAGCTTTTTGTCCATAGAATACGACTTACAAGGCATTCATTCCTACTAAAGACCACTGCAAATATATTAATAATATGAGTGACGGACCTTTTTAAGTGGTCATAAAAGAATTTTACTAAATATTATTTGAGGAAAAATCTATTTTAAATAATATTTTATGTGGTTGTCTGTAATTTCAACACACATTGGATTTATTATTGAAAGCTAACCTCCAGAGGAACTGTACACGGTGCCCATGGAGGGCAGAAACAGCCAGCTGGCAGATAAACAGATATCAGACTCTCTGTTATATCATGTGGTTAAAGTCAGGAATGCCATCAGCTGATATGAGATCGCTGCCAAACTCTCTGTAATCCTCTCAAATGGCAAACAGAGGCCAAGGTGCCAAAAGTGCACACTGGAGCAGTCAAGCTTAGATGATTATCTTCTGCATGCCTGCTTGTGTCCGGTCATAATTTAAATCTTTCTCTGTATTTTATCCCCTTGTAGGTCTCACCGTATCACTGTTTCTCACTGCTGGGGGGTGGAGGTGGGGGTTGGGTGAGTCCCAAAGGTCCTCTAGGGTCAGACTTTAGTCGTTTCCCTTCATTTTCACACATACTCACACACACGCTCCTTTGGTCTTATAGTTATTATGAATAAGTGTCTTTATTTTTTTTAACTTTTTTTATTTGAGTTCTTTGGCTGTGAAGGATTTCAGGCCAAGAGACTCCAGGACATCCATGTAGGAGCAACTATCTACCACAAAGCAAAGAGGTTAAATATTGATCAGATGTGGAAAAGAAGAGGCACTCAAAGTGCATCATGGGACATCTGACTAGACCCCGACACTCAGTAAAGGTCTGCAAAATTAATTCAGTTTAGTAAATATTTTAAACTTGTTTTTATGTCTCTGATGCTTTAAGCATAGATGTCGATATAAAAACTAGATTTAATGTCACGTTACTCCTTGCATTTGATCGCCGCTCGTGAAAACAGACGTGCAGACGGCCAGGATCACTCCTGTAACTCGCTGCGAGAGATGCTTTTCTGCTTTCTGCCACTCATTAGTCTGCCTCTCCTCTTCTTCTTCATGTCACCGTCTGTTTCTCCTCATCTGCGTCTCTGTTCTTCTCTACTCCATCCTCCTAAATGACAGTTACGCAAAGGCCAAACAGAAAGATGATGCCTTTAGGTGGGATGAGCTTTGGAAAAGGAAAACACACACAGTCAAACACGATGGCCGTTACACAAAGAGGCAGTAAAAATACAGTATAAACAGAAAACTCCACTCCTTGTAGAGCGTCTCTTTTTATTGGCTATTACAGTGACCAACCAGATTCCAGGGGAGGAGAACTTCCTGCTAAATCCTGGAGGAGGAGGGGGGCTCCCATGTGGTGTCATATGTATTTGCGTGTATTTACAGTTTGAAGTATTTTTGTGTTTGCCTGATTCAGGTTGAGCCTGGGCTCCAGGTCAGACAGTGTTCATGGTGGGATACGGCTCTGTGCCTGCTGTTTAGGATGAGGGAATTTCAGGAATGAGAGTTTTACAGGGATTCTGGACTTCTGAGAAAAGGCAGAAAAAGGGGGGGTTTACTATATAAATAGCAGTTAGGGAAAAGAGGTCATGTGTTCAGTTTTCACACAGCTCTCACTCCTTCAGTTTGGGAGGTCACATCCCAGAGAGCCACACAACGTCTCTGACTTTCTCTTAGCTAACGACAAACCCAACGTGATAGTAAATCTGGGTCAGTGACAGCAGAACGTGCAGAATAAAAACAAAGCAAGGCGCAAATGGTCCAGTATCAAAGATCCATGGATGATTCTCTGTTACTGGATGAAGGGAACCTTTACGTGTGTCAACTAGATCAGGGGTTCCCAAAATGTTTTCTTTGAGGACCCCCTTGCCTGTGTTCAAGACAAGCCAGGACCCCCGACCCCAACTCCTACACGCATAAACACATTAAATGTGATCATTTGCAAACTTTCTACAGACATACAGAGTAATAACTTTTAAATGGAGTTCTGAGTATACTGTAGGGTGTGTTATTGGGTTTTAAATTTAATTTGGGTTTTAAATTTAATTTTTACAAATAAAATATTGCTAACCTCACAACTTCAGCAAAGACAAAATTATGGGGACCCCCTGCAATCTTGTGGGGACCCCCTTGGGGGTCCCGACCCCCAATTTGGGAACCCCTGTTCTAGTTGGTAGAAAGCAGGCAGGCAGTAACTTTATCCATATGAACTTTATTACAGCAGGAGGGACAATCAGACACACAGCATTCATCATGTAAACCTCAGCAGAACTTCCCCAGAACTCTACACTACACCTCCCTCTCTCTCTCTATATATATATACATATTAGCAGTGCTATGCTGCCACCTAGTGTTCAGTTCAGTACACATTTACAATGTTAAATGTCTATTTACACTTCATCAATAACACATATACTAATGTTTACACATCCCAACAAATCCCACAATGGTTACCTTTATAATATATGAGACCAAAGTAATCAAGTAGACCTTGAGACTCATTAAAGCGTGGGCATGTCATCTGTTCCTCACTGACATTATTTTTGATTAAATAAATTGCTTGGGTGCAAATTGTCTTGAACGAATTAAATGTGATTAATCAAGATTAATTAATTACAAAGCCTCTAATTAATTAGATTAATCTTTTTTATCGAGCATCCCTAATACATACATATATATATTTATGTGTGTGTGTGTGTGTGTGTGTGTGTGTGTGTGTGTGTGTGTGTGTGTGTGTGTGTGTGTGTGTGTGTGTGTGTGTGTGCGATATTCATTTTAATTTGCATTATGTGCATTTAGAAAGATGCTCCACCATTTATTTCTGTTGAGTAACTCCATTGTAAAATGAAAACATATTAACAAAAAAATAAATAAACAAAGGCAAAGTGAGAACAGCTTCAAAACAAATTCTTAATAACTCCTTATCTGCTTTCTTAATGAGTCTCATAAACATGAAACACAGTGAACATGTGGCCAGCTGCAGCTAAAACAGGCTGAAATAATACCTGAGATCATTCTCAATATGCATTCCACCACCGTGTGCTTTTCAGCAGGGAGTGTGACATGATAAATGTATTTTGGGGAAGTATGCATGATGTAAATCCTGCCTCCAAGCAAGGTCAGATTCCATCGGTTTGGGCTGAGGAAAATGCTGACCATCAATCTCACCATGCATGTGTTGAAAGTCCTGGGCAGCTGTTGTTCTGTAACAATCAGGACTTCTCAGTATTTTTCTAACATATAAGGAAGAAAAAAACACATTATGAGCTGCAGTTACTAAAACAATATGAGAAAATGAAAAGGACAGCACTTCCACGTCCCTCTGGTGTCCTGTAGAGGTGCTGCTGGGACATGTCAACCTTGGACCTTTCTGATGACTCAGGCACAGCTGAATGGAGTTTACATTTTATACGTGTAACTACGTTCATCTTTGCTGATCTCCTGCTTTTAGAGCGCTGCTACCCACCTCCCACCTACCTGTAAGAACCAAAAGGTAAACGACCTATTTAGGAGCACATTATTCTAAATAAAAAGGTTAAATTAAGCAGGATAAATGCTCACTCAGTGTGTTTAAAGAGGCCCCAGCGCTAAGTGAGCACACATGGCCTGTAAAAGTGGAGCTCACTCCAGTGTTTTGGTTGTTGTGTGTGTGTGTGTGTGTGTGTGTGTGTGTGTGTGTGTGTGTGTGTGTGTGTGTGTGTGTGTGTGTGTGTGTGTGTTGGCAGCATGCCCAAGGCTGATGCTGATAAAGTGTGACCACGCGTCCCCAAAGGAGGAAAAGATGGAATCATGCCAGTAAATGCCTTTTCTTCATCTCTATTTCTAATGCTGGCAACTTTAAATCACTTCCTCACTCACCTCAATCAACACACACACACACACACATGCATACACACACACACACACCGTGGTACATGCTCATATTGTTTTGACAGTGTTTTGTTTCTAGGAACTGATGAATGGTTTCTTGGAGGTTTATCCAGGCTGGATCAAACTGTGTTGTAACACAAGCTGAGTGTGTGTGTGTGTGTGTGTGTGTGTGTGTGTGTGTGTGTGTGTGTGTGTGTGTGTGTGTGTGTGTGTGCGCGCGCGCACATATCTACACCATACTAGCAACTGTTTCATGTGTTTTAAAGGTAAAAGTTGGAACATTCAAGTAGAACTTGAGGATTTTTCTTTTACTTTACTGAAAGCTCTGATCACCATGATTATAAGGGCTAAATAATTACAAGTTACACATCCATTTTTAAGTTTGAATCCAGCAATGACCTCTTTGGTGTTATTGAGTAGCTGTCCGTGTGTGTGTGTGTGTGTGTGTGTGTGTGTGTGTGTGTGTGTGTGTGAGACCGGGGGGTGGGGGGTAATGGTGGGGGAGGGGTTGGTGGGAAGAATCAAACTTTCCAGCCCAAAAATGAAATCTTGATGAGATTAGCAGCACTGGAGCAAGAAAGCCGTCAGCCCCAAACAGGTTTGTGTTTATGTCAGATTACTCACTCACATCTCAGCAAACATCATCAGATTCTTCTCTACTTCGTTTCTGTTGGTTTGTAGCGCTGAACCCATCCAAAACCAACAACTTGCTCATACGTAGTTTTGATAAAACAAAGTTATCTGTGTGAGCGTGCGTGCATGTGTGTTTGTGTGAGTGTGTGTGCACCTGACAGATCGCTGCCTCCACACAGAGGGATGTGTGCCAAGAGTGAAAGTTGTGTTGTTACAGTATGAGGAAGGCACCAAAGCACATGATCTCATCTGGTAAAAACGCTGCGTTTACATCCTGCATGAGTCCCTTGTCCACCGTTATTACTGCTGGTTATTGTACACTCAGACAGAAACATCGTTTTTTAAATGTTTGTGTTGTAACAGAAATATTAAGCTTCTAGTAAAATGACTTAAAGAAATAAAAATATAAAAAGTGATTGATTGCATGTTTGAGGCTATGTTGAAGGAAGGGATGACCTTAATATTTACCCTAATAGAAGTCAGTGCAATAATTGTGTCACCTTATTTTGATTTTTACACTTTTATTTATTGAATTTCTCAAGCTTCTTGTTATCTCTTCACACTTTATAAATTATGAAGAACCCTGTGAGGGTTTAAAACATTTCATGACGTATCAGTGATTTATTTTCCATAGTCCATGAACCTTTCCCTGACCTTCCCGGGTCGGGTCACTGAGGAAACAAACCGAGACATAATGTTCCTCAACAACCCTCTCCAGCTACTCTTGAGGATCCCAATGCATTCCCAGGCCCGAGAGGATTAACCACAGCTGCTCTGGAGTATTGTTGTAGTGGGATAAGTCTTGAAAACCTCCAAAGGAAAGACACCATGAGGCATCCTCTTGTGCCCGAACAACCTCAGTTCACTCCTTTTGATGAGGAGGAGCAGCAACTCTGCTCCGAGCTCCTTGTGAATGACAGAGCTCCTATGCAACTGTTTCATATTTTTAAATCATTTTCTTGAGCCACTATGTGCTAAAATGAAATGACTCTTTTTTTGCACTTGCAACTTCAGAGTGCCAATCCCTTAAGTCTGGTGCTGCAGCCTGCTTCCAGCACGTTTCCTGCATGTTTTAGATCATGAACACAGCTGATTTGTTTGATTTAGTGATGAACCGCTCCTGTAGACACTAATGAAGGATGAGGAGACATTTCAGCAGTTAGATTAAGGTGTTAAAAAGACGAACGCACAGTGAGGAGATAAGTTTCACTTTTGCTTTCGCTAACAGACACTAGGGGGTGCTAAAAGCAAGCCAAAACTGCCAAGTGTGCCTTTAACTCTAAGGCTGAGCTGAGAAGCTCATTTCAGACCCTTGTGTCTCGGATCTTGTGCTTTTTCTGGTTGAGAATCGTAAAATCAGACTTGAGGGAGCTGACTCTCATCTTGGCTGAACTAGAGCACTCTGAAGGTCATGGCTTAAGGACACCAGCAGAACCACATCATCTGTCAAAATAAAAAACCCATGCCTACACCCCAAGAGCCATGTGTTATAGGATTATTTTCAAATACATAAAATTTTGCTTGCAGATTAAAAGTGCATGTAAAAGTCCCCAGCTTTATCCTTTAATCTATTGTATTTTAAAAATTAATAATAAAATTAAAAATAATAAAAATTATTAAATTGTTTGCAATGGATTTTACTCCTGATGTACAATAATTTAGAAAAATATTGAAAATCTTAAACTGTTACATCTTTTTTTGGTGTTACTTTGAAACTTCTGTTAAAATGTGGTAAAACAGTAAGAATGGTAACGTTATGTGTGTATTGAAACATTTTCAAACATTTACCAGGTGGAAACGTTTTTTTATGGTCAAATTAAAAGTATCAGGCATTAAGTAAAAATAATCATCTATAACTCCAAAGGTAAAACTTTTTGAGTCACTGTTTATTTTTCATCAGTCCAACATGAGAGGAAGAAGCAGTGATGCTAGATTAGAAAATTGTCTTTTCATAATTGTTTTTTAATTTCAGATGTGAAACATCAGGTTGTGGAGTTGATTGGTCTTGGTCAAAGAGGCTTTCATCAGATTTCCAGATTTTCTCTGAAAAGCAGAACTCAGACATGTAATAAAACGAATGGGCCAATCCCAGCAGAGCCTTTTCTGAGTGGCTGATAGCATCTACGTTTAAGGGAATGTTAGCCTCCTCAGCTTCCTGTTTAAACAAAAATCATAAAAAATTAGCATTTTATCGAGGTTTTGTTACTTGAGGTTCAGATCAGCACCTTTCTGATTTGGCCAGCATGAGACGTAGCTAACGGTCATATCTGCCTGCTCTCATATTAAAATGATAACATCATTTTTCATCCAAGTAAATTTTCAGATTCATGCCTCCTGGCTGACCTGACAACTAAACTCAAATTTTTACAGCGCACAGCTGAGCTTGGCCCAAGAGAAAATGTATTAAAGCTTCCTGAAAATGTGGCCAGACAGAGGACTTAGACCCTGGCTGTGGTTTGAATTTATTCTGTTGTTCGTCACAAAGAGATGACAGCGAAATTAGATTTTTCTGAGTCATTGTGAAGCAGCAAATACAAAAGACTGAACGGAACCATTACAATAGATGCACAAAGGCAACCCTCTGTTTGCTTTGGCGTCTCAAAGTGCATTACAGCCCAGTGAGGTCATAAAGTACAGCCAGTCCCTTTATGTATGTGATCTATGCTTTCCTTCAGCTGATCTGTTTCTGCAGCCTAAAGAAAAACAGCCTGATTCACGGTGCGCTGAAACGGCCTCGGGTAAAAGAACCCATTTGTGGGCTTAAATCTTTAGCTAAGTCTTAAATAACCCATTATGTGGCTCTTCAAGAGGATAAGATTTACACTTGGACGATTGTAGTCCCTGACATGTGAGTCATGGACTAAAGCCTTATGTAAAGATGGATTTTCCCTCGTCTTCAGCCTGAGAGGCACATAGAGGCACAAAGAGGCACATAGGTGTGCATCGCTCATTCACACACCTTTTCTTTTCAGATTTTATTTTTAAAAAAGGATCAATTCTTCCTTTTTATTTTGATTTGTAATCATTTCAGATATCTCTACAAATGATTCTTCCAATGCAGAGCTTGTGTTACCACACATATAGACTCAGGCCCACTCTGTCACACTTTAATAATGACTTTTAATCAGCTGATCTGCAGAGAGACGTCTTTTTCATTAAATCTGTCAGGATGATGACGATAATGCAAATATAAACAGGATTAAAGCTTTATGTCACAGGTCAACCTGACTCAATACCAGTTATTCATTAGTTACATTCACAGATTGGATTTTATTGTATTTAAATGTATGCAGACACTTCATTTGAATTATCTGCTCATTAGGCTGCTTTGTAGCTGTTTTCTTGGTCTTTGCTGCCCCCTTCTGGTGAAATGTATATGTCTTCCTATTCTCATGTTATGATTCAGGGTCATTTATTGCAAATTCCATGCCAATAATCACAGAATCATGGATGTTCTCCTTTCAACAGCTACTGTATTTATGTGCCTGGCTGCCTAGAAGGCTCACACAAAGTGTGTTTTGTTAACAAGAGCTGATTTATTCTAAAACCTTTAGAGAAGTCAAAAAGTTTGGTTTCAGTTTTCTGGAATTCTGGAGAAAAGCAAAAGCATCTAAAAGTGTGTAATGAGCTGCAGCTTTGAGTGTGTCCTACCTTTTTGAATAAGAAAACATATCAAGCAAAAGGTCACCAGGAATTGTTCATTTGTTTGTGTTTAAGGGGGTCTCAGCCTCTAACCTGAATATGAACCTGTATGCCACCAAGAAGACGGCGGCTGAAGGCATGCTGGACATCGCTCTGTTCCTGGCCAACATCACACACATGAAGACCGTCATCGAGCAGGGAGCAGGCTACAGGTACGGTGGTGTGTGGAGCTGTTGGAGGAATAACTGAACTGCTGTTTCCTGCAGAGTGATTCAGAGTTTTTCATGTTTTGTTTCTCAGGTACTACGTTGCCGTCCTGACGCTCATTTCCTTCTCCTTGGCTCTTCAGATAGTAGCCGGTGTCCTGATTATCATAATAGGTGAGCACCACAGAATCAGCTGGCTTTAGAACGTTCCTCTTCCATGTTGCTGACCTGTGATATTAACACACTAATCTACTAACACAACAGAAGACGGTCCCTACCAAACGTATTATCTGTTGTTCCTTCAGCACCAGCAAAAAGCAAACATCCCTCTGCATGCTCTGTGTGGTGTTGTGTCCTATTGTTGTTCTTTTTTGCACGTGTTCATGAATGTGTGTTGCAGCTCGAGGAGACATCACTGAACAGGTCCACCAGAAGCGCCTGGACAGCTTGAACAACATCACAACCATCGTTATCTTCCTCATCTTCGTCACCAACATCTTTATCTCTGTTATGGGGATGGAACGCACCGGACTGTTTGCCAGGATGCATCCGAATTTCTAATAACTGAACTGTGACGTGAACCTACACAGATAACAAGCTCTGTAACTCCCACTCGCTCACTAACAAACCACACTTCTATTAAACACTGATTCATTTTGATTGATTTCAAAACGCATGAATGAGCTGGGCAGCAGGATCAACAAGTTGTGTGTCTGTCTCTGCTCTGTTGTCTGTTCGTGTGTGTGTGTGTGTGTGTGTGTGTGTGTGTGTGTGTGTGTGTGTGTGTGTGTGTGTGTGTGTGTGTGTGTGTGTGTGTGTGTGTGCGTGTGTGTGTGTACAGCTCGTTTTGAGCAGACCCTCCTCCCTTCTTGTCAACGCTGCCTAAACTTCCTGAACAATCTGGTCACCGGCATCATCTTCTTCACCCTCATCGTAAACATCATCAAAGCTGCCTTCGGCACTCAGCGCAGCTGCCTCCTGCGCTGGCTCCTTCAGCGCTTCATTTTATGAGAAGCACTCAGCAGAATTGCAGCATGTGTCCGAAACATGAAAAGATAATAAAAGTTAAAGTGTGAGAATGAAAAAGTCCAGTTTACTGTGTAATATTTCATGTTAACATAGGTGAAACTCCTGCACATTCACATGACCTCTGTGGCGCAAAAGAAGGGTAACACCTACTGGCTGTTGGGATTTGCAGGAGCTAAAATATAAGATTGGTGCCACTGTGTGGGAAAAAAAACAAAAAACAAAAGGAGGAGGAGGTGTTGAGTTAAGTTTCTTTTCTTTTTGAAAAAAGAAGAAAAAAAAAACAAAGAATTATTTAAAGGTTGTTGCACTTGAATCAGACTACATTTGTTTTGTTGATGTCATTATTGAAACTGAGGGTTCTGGGTGTGTTTTTACTGATAAAAACCTCCCAAAAAACACTTCATGAGGTGAGGTGCAGTCTTTAGGCTTCTTCCATCCACAGCACTCAAACAACTTCCTTCAATCCTTCACAATAAGAGTCTCAAATATGCACATGTGCCTCAAAACGTCTGAAAGTTTTTAGACATTTCAGCAGTTAGGTTAAAGAAAAGAGGACATAAGTTTCACTTTTGGTTTCACTAACGGACACTAGGGGGTGCTAGAAGCAAGACAAAACTGCATAGTGTCCCTTTAATCTGAGAAGACCAGTGACTGAAAACATTCTCAGCCAGCTCACACATCCAATTAAAGAATAATAAATGTGCCACTGACTTAATCTACCTTCCGTATTTTCTGTGCCATAAAGGTTTCTCACTCCTCTTGTAAGGAGCTATTTCTGCACAACTGAAGAAGGTAGAGATGTTGTTTCTAATGATTAATAGGTGATGGTTGGGACCATGTCAGTCCAGTATTATTCTTCTTTGGAGCACAATGACGCTCTGGCCACATTTATCTGGAACAAAGACATGCACCATGACCTCTTTAGAGCTGCTTTACTGTGCTGCACCAAA
Organism: Aphyosemion australe; assembly: GCA_006937985.1. Classification (NCBI taxonomy): domain Eukaryota; kingdom Metazoa; phylum Chordata; class Actinopteri; order Cyprinodontiformes; family Nothobranchiidae; genus Aphyosemion; species Aphyosemion australe. Next base: position 5,418,601 of record SSNS01000001.1, read on the forward strand.
GGGGAGAAAACACACAAATGACAAACTTCAGACATTAATTATTGAGCAGTAAGACAGGATGTGCTTTATGAGGCAGCCATCAAGTGCACTGAAATCATAGTTTACAGACATGATGTCTCCAGTCTTCCTGCAAGGTGAAAGTACTGCTATGCTGCAGCAAGAAGGTCTCAGGTTCAAATCCCGGCTAAGGCCTTTCTGCAAGAGTTTGTTAAATTAGCTTGCAATTGTTGGTATTTAAGGGGTGGAGGGGTGTGTGAGTGGCTGAATGCTCGGGTAACTGGGAGCGTAAACCATGTGAGAATGTAAGCATCAACCTGTGTGTGAGTTGGAAATGTTTGAAACGGTGTGTTTGTGCGTCTGTGCACGTGTTTGTGTGTTGTAGCACGTAGGGACCTGAATGTGGTGTCCAATCAGAAGCGACTTGACTACCTGAACAACGTCGCCACAGGCGTCATCTTCGTCACCACCGTGGTCAACTTCTTCGTTAGCTTCTTCGGATCCAAGAGGACCGGCTTCTTCCGCTGGCTGCTGGCTAGACTCCACTTTTGAGAAGAAACACAAACCAGTGCAATCACATTCATACTCCCACATGTGCGTGCAACACCTTGATGTTGATGTGAAATCGTTTTTTAGAAGGTTTAAATGTTTTCAAACAACTATACTGAATTATGGCATATTAATGTTTGTTTAACCTTTATAAAGAGATTCCAACCGAAAAATGCTTGCTGTTTAATTAGCTGCCAAGTCTTTTTTAATGCATGTTTTTGCTGAACTAAAACTGGTCATGTGACTCACTGTCTTAGACTTTTATACGAGTGTTACTTGTGCACTTTGGTTGAATTTAGTGGAATTTTTGTTTAAATAAAGTTGCTTTAGCATCTGTAATTTAATTTGTGAAATGAATAATCTTTATTAGATTCACCATCAAACATAAATCAGGGAAATATGTGCAAATTGTGTCTTTCTGAAAGCTGAATAAAGTGATTTAACAAAGCGCGGTGTTGTGATGAATGATTTTTACCAAAACTGTGTCCATAATCTGACTTTTTTAAAGTAAATAAAAGCCAAACATCTTAAGATACGGTCTGAACTGTTTTTTCTGTTGTACACGTGTTTTTTTGTGTGTGAAACAGGCCGTCGGAACCTGAACAACTCCACTCTACAAAATCGGCTGGACTATCTGAACAACGTAACCACCATCATAGTCTTCATCACCACAGTCCTCAACTGTTTCATCAGTACTTTTGGCATGCAGCGGACCGGACACTTCCCATGGCTCATGATGCGTATTCACTGAGAAAAACTATTGCAACAAACGTTTATAATATGCTTCACTGCAAACAGATAACTGGACTCCTAATTATATAACTAAAAGGTTAATAAAGGTCTAAAATACAACATGTATACCCTTTACATTATAACGTCTCCACTGTATTTGACTCATTTATTCAGAAGTGAAATAAATAGTAATCTATTCTAACTGTTTCTCTGTATTTCATACAAACGTTCACACACGTAATGCATGTACAGTACTTTGAAAGTCAGCAGAAAAACCGTACTGACTTGACCATTTTGGGGGAGGTGACTCGGGAACACCTGGCACTTGACGGCATACCCAAATCTGTGCACAAGGTTTGCCGAGGTTTAGTACAATTTATTAAACGGGTTCATTAGAACTCAAATGACACCTTCCGGACTCCATACTGTTCCCAGGAAAAGGTAGAGAGGAAATAAGCGAGCCTAAGTCTCCTCCCCTTCTGGCCGGCTCATGGGTCGCAGGGACAAAGAAAAAATCAATGCAAGTGAATGCAAGTAGAATGGCAGTGGCGCCCCTAGAAAAGTTTCATAGGGGTGGCCATGGGGCCTGAGAACATTTTGGGGTGGCACAACAAATTGATCCTCATGGTAACTCTGGGAAAGTTTAACCTGTGGGGATGTAATAAATGCTCCTTTATTCATTTTTATAAAACAAAAAAAAATATGCGTCCAACACACTTACATCAAATTTGAGAAACACAAAATTTTAGAAAAAAAAGAAACATTTGAAACCGTTATTTTATATGTTGTTTTAACTTTTATTTTAGAATTTTAGAGCAACTTTATTCACCTGTTGTTTCTTCACTAAAGCATCCACAAAAACTCTGGTGATTGAAACTTTTGTTTTGAAAATGATGAGCATCGACATAACATTTCTTTTATTCTGATTATTTATTCATTAAATGTATAATTTTTATAGGGTTTTACATGTCTTCGTTAAACAAGATAAATTTATGGGTTTTGTGAACATTAATATGACTGGTCTTCCCTGGAGTAGCCAGTGGGATGGCCATGGCCACCCCTGGCCACCCCTTGGGGGCGCCACTGTAGAATGGGGCTATAAAAGCTATTTTAAACCACTTTGTCTCACGTCCCGAATCACGTATTTTGTACTTCAGTTAAAATGAAAAGTACTAATGTCTGTTTCAACTATGTCTGTCATGTACTTTGAAATGTATTAGCTTGTAAAAATTTGTAATTAGAACGTCTACAAATCAGATGTCACATATATGACTTCACCACAGAATCTCTTCTCCCCCAGCATAGCTACTGCCCACATGGCCTGATTTATCGTGGTTTTCTCCACGTTTAATGCTCCTTCTGTCATCCTGGAAGAAGGATTCGAAGCTCACTGAACTAAACTTTTCCTCTTCACCGTGTCTGGTTTAATGAAGTGTATTTTTGGTGAGAACATTTAGTCCTACACGTCTTTTCACACAAAACTTTAAATAACTTTTGTCAGCGTTTGAAAATAAGCGCTTTCTTGTCATCAAAATGTGTCTTTAAAATTCATGGACATCATGTGTGAAATCCATGGCACGTATCAAATGGGATTAGAAAATAGCTTTTATAATTGACTTGCACACATTTTTTTCTTATTTCCGGGAACCCATGGACCGGAAGTAGATGGGCGTGATTTAGACTGATTTAGGACCAGTCACCAGATTTTACGGAAATGAAACAGAAACCTAAGCACATATGACAGAATAATCAACTTGTTTCTCTCTCATTTTTATGTTTGATGAAGATCATTTTGTGTCGTATTTGCAACATTTAAGGTAAATATACTGTTCTGCCTATATGGTTAGGGATGTGGGGGTTCGGTAAGTGGTTACTGTCACGGTTCATTTTCTTTTTTTTTTTTTTTTTGGTTCGGTTAATTTTCTGCACGGGAACAAAGTGGAGGGGAATTTTTTCTTTTGTGTAAACGGGTACAGCTTTGATGACATTTAAAATAAAACTTTACTAGCAGTAAATTTTCCAACAGAATATTCTGAGATAAGTAAACAATAAAATAATAACAACTAAGATTATATCCTAAGAGTTTAAAGGGCGTGTATCATTCTATTTGACACCTTCCAGAGCAACCACAGGCACAAAATATTACCGCTGGAACTATTGAGATGTCATTTTTATGAAGAAGTTATTTTCGTGAGCCATTACTTCAACAAGGCGCTTGGTTTCCATAGACCCCGCGTGACCGCTACTGACAAGCACTGACAAGCGATGGCGCCGCCATCTTGGATCGGTCAGTCCTCTTCTCTTTGCCAGAGGCATTGAAGTGTCAGCATGTATAACTCCTTGAATACTGAACCGATTTTAATGCGTTTTTTTCCTCTGGAAATTTATACATGTAGCTCTGATACAGGACACGTGTTCTGGCGTTTTTAATCATTGTGGGTTTGGTCTGGGTACATAGGAACTCTTGTCCAGAGCTTAGTGTCAAAACTTATAGAAAAAGGATCAAACACTAAGAATTAGTCAAACAATGAGAATCAAAATATTTCAAAAAGGATCATAAAACAGGTGTGTGAGATATATGGTAGGTATTTTTAAAATACACATAGAGAAGCAGAAAGTACTCAGTCATTTTAATAAATCTTAATACAATATAATTACCTTTTGAGTGATGGTGCTGCTGTGACAAGTGAATTTCCCCACTGAGGGATCAATAAAGTCTATTCTATTCTATATAATAATTATATATAATAATTAAAATAAATGAGTGTTTGTGTTATTGTGTTATTAATATAATACATATAGTATCAAAATAATTTAAAGAGAGGGTGAGAGAGAGAACAACCAAGTGACTAGAACAAAGTCTGGATGACAAGAACACGACTAACTCCATCCGTCAGAACTGACTGCTTAAAGGAGTTCATTTTATTTGTTTTGTTCTAAATTATCTGTTACTTGTGTTAAGATTTTTTTTAAATAGTAACCCCTGAAAGAGGACTGCTTTATAGAACTTTTATCTGGAGCTCCCCTTCTGCAGTTCAGTAGAGGTGAGTTTGGCCACGTGGTGCTGCCTTCTCTTCAGAAACATAGACTAAACAGTGGGGCAGCAGTAGCTCAGGAGGTAGAGCGGGTTGTCTAGTAATCGGTTGCAGGTTCGATCCCGGCTCCGGCCAGAGAATGCTGCTGTGTGTCCTTGGGCAAGACACTTAACCCGCCTTGCCTGCTGGTGGTGGTCGGAGGGACTGGTGGCGCCAGTGCTCGGCAGCCTCGCCTCTGTCAGTGCGCCCCAGGGCAGCTGTAGCTACGTTGTAGCTCATCCCCACCAGCGTGTGAATGTGTGTGTGAATGGGTGGATGACTGATTGTGTTGTGAAGCGCCTTGGGGGGTTGTAGAACCCTAAGAAGGCGCTATACAAATACAGGCCATTTACCATTTTACCAGTTAAACCAATGAGATCACGTCTGACGGCCGTGGCATCCAGCATGACAGCTATCTGTGTTTAGCCTGGTCTTTCTGGCATCTTCTCTCCATCACCTTGTTCAGGCCAGGCGTGTCATCCACCAATCATAGCCTCCTGTAAAAGAATAGAAACATATTTATTTAACATATTTGCATCAGTAATTTCCAAAAGTTGAATTGGACAACATAAAGACTTGCTTTGTATTGTGTGTGGATGTGGTAGGGGCACATGTAGAGTCTCTCTGAGGTATCTGTGTGCGTTAGGACCATGGAAATGATGAGTGAGAAGAACTTCCTGTAGTTCTTTGTGTATTTATGGTCCTGCTTTGCCATAAAGTCTATCTGAAGCTCTGGAATTTTAAGAGCAAAAGTTAATAATTCCTCTTCATGTAAAAACCAAGGAATCTGAAAAAAGTGATTGAGTGATGTTTCACTTCAAACACATCCCTTTGACACCATTAGAGTGTGTCCCACATTCTCATAGCAGATGTGTGTGTGCGCGAGAGGGCGAGATTGAGATTAGGGGGCCTCTTGTGCTGAAAACTCTGGGGCACCCAGACATGATCCTTATTAAATTTATTAAAATACATTTTTTTGAGAAACTTGTGATTGAATAAAGGATATGTACATTTATGAATGCTGATGGCCTTATGTTGTTACACTTACTCTTTGAAGGAGAAGCAGGAAGCCAAAAATGGAATAAACTCCATCTCAGAGTCTCACAATCTGACACAGCCCAGTTCTAATCATAATAATTCAGCTGCAGGAAGCCTTCCCTTTCTAAGGATACTTCACACTTCTTCCTCACATCTTTTGTGGGAAACCTTCAAAACAAAAACATGAGATTTGCAGATTAGTGTCTGCACAACATTGTACAAAGGAGATCAATGCAATTTTCTTAATTCGTCTTTTGTTATTCATACTCTTCTGTTTACTTCTTCCTTAAGATTTCTTAGAACCTTTCTTTAACCTAAAAGTTGCATTTCTTATTGATAATGAACCTAAGCTCCTCAAAGGTTAGAACCAGTAAAAAATTTGTATAACAATCCTCTTCAGCATGTTAGCATGGCAGCTTGTTAGCTAACTATTCTCTAGTCAGAGGGGAGGGTCTAAGACATGAGATATATCTGATACCAGGAAGATTTGTTTTATTTCTACAGCAGCATTCTTGTTTCAGCCGTAATCCAAGTCAGTGTTTTGGAATAAATGATTAATAGTCTCATTTAGTCTTCATTGTCAGGGGAACACCAGCAGTAAACATGTAGCTAACATGAGCTGGCTAAGGTGTGCTGGTGGACAGAAATACAGTACAGTACAAAATACAAACAACAAAAATGCTTGAACTTATTTGTGAAAAGTAATCCCCCAAGCCCTAGTCTCAATAGTCCGCCGATTAGAGCAAGAATACTCCGCACAGAGCTCAGGCATTGTGTTTACTGCTGCTGTTATGGTTCGTGTCTGCCGATAGCACGACCGATCTAAGATGGCAGCCGCATTTCCTGCGTCCGAGCGGCCAATAGAGGGTTTATCAATATAGGATGTATATGCTTGGTTTCAATTAAACCCTGCTTACACCCGTGGTGTGAATTCCACAATAGTACACAGCTGCAGACTCTGAGACCGCAGATTCTCACCTACAGGTCGACTGAAGCACTCTGTTCTTCGATTGTTTGCTTCAGCACTCATTATTTATGTTTTTTTTCTTGATAGAGGATCAGTCATTCACTAGGAAAATATTTGGAGCATTAAAACGCGTACATGTCGCCTACACATTGAATTGTTTTCCCGTAGTGTCAGAGTAGATGGGCTAGAGTCTGTCTGATGGTTAAAATTTATTGTGAAGCTTTTAGAAACCAGATGACAAAACGTGACAGTTTTATGGTCAACTTAAATAAAAAATCACCCTTTCCCACCTTTTCTCCCTCCAGACATGGCCTCAGCAAGCAGTGCTCCATGCCAGGACCAGTTCTTGTGTTCAATCTGTCTGGATACCTTCAATGAGCCTGTCTCTACCCCATGTGGACACAACTACTGTAAGAGTTGTATCACAGCATACTGGGACAGTAAAAGCAGCGAAATGGCTCAATGTCCTCTCTGTAAGAAAATGTTCAACAGCAAACCACAACTTCAAGTCAACACAGAGTTCAGAGACATGGTGGAGCATTTCAGCCGCTTCAGGCTAAAGAACCAACATGAGGTCATTGCCCAACCAGGAGAGGTGCCCTGTGATGTTTGCACAGGAGTGAAGCTCAGAGCCCACAAGACATGCCTGGTGTGTTTGGCCTCATACTGCGAGCCTCACTTGGAGCCCCATCAGAGTCTAAAGAAGCACAAGCTGATCGACCCTGTGCCAAACCTGGAGGACAGGGTTTGCAAGAAGCACGACAAAATGTTGGAGCTCTTCTGTCTCACAGACGAGCAGTGTATTTGTTTAATGTGCTTGAATGACGATCATGCTGCACATGATGCCCTTCCGCTGGAGCGTGTTTTCCTAGAGAGGAAAGCCATCCTCCAGAATGTGACATCAGTATTGGAAAGGATGGAAAATGCCAAACAAGTAAGTGCTGATATGATAAAAAAGTCAATTGAAGAAAGCAGGAAAACCAAAGACGAAGACGTAGCGGAGATCGTGCAAGTTTTGGGAACCCTGGTGGCATCTCTGCAGAGAAAAGAGGGTGAGCTGATTGAGGCGGTCAAGCAGAAGCAGAAAACTTTTGAAAAACAAGCTGAAGACCACATAAAACAGCTGGATCAAGAGGTTTCAGACCTGAGCAAGATGAGGTCTGAATTCGATCAGCATTTACAAACTGAAGACCACCTCTGCTTTCTACAGAACTGCCCTCCCTCTCCACCGGTTGATTGTACAGGTGGGATAAACCCAGGGTCTGACTTTGATGTTAGCCAACACATCTATGTGGGAATGGCAAAAGGATCAGTGGCTCAGATCGGAGAGACACTCGGTGATGAGATGGAGAGGCTTATTCATCAGGTTAGATCGTCTGGTAGCTGTGATGCTGCTGATCAGTCAGGTGCAGCTACAGATCTGACACTGGGTGGTTCATACGACCAACTGTTGAGTCCACCTCAGGATGCCCTGATGGTGATCCAACAGTCCAGTGCAGTTAATGTGACTCTGGACCCCTATACAGCCAACTCCAAACTCACAGTGTCTCCGGATGGAAAGAAACTAACCTTATGGCCAAATAGTCAATTTAGTTATGCAGCTCTTTTTGACATGTTTAAATATCTTCCCCTTGCGCTGGCTAAAGAGGGTTTTTCTTCAGGCAGTTTCTACTTCGAAGTTCGAGTCAGCGGGACCAAATACTGGATCTTGGGAGTGGTCAAAGAGTCCATTGATAGGGGGCTGCAGTACTATCCAAGATCTGAGGATGGAGCCTATTTAATGTATGGACAGCCAAACCTTTTTCTACCTGAACGTAAGGCTGAAACCGTCGGAGTGTTTGTTGATTATGACATGGGTGAAGTCTCCTTCTATGATGTGGAGACCAGGACTCTGATTCAGTCCTTTACAGATTGTAATTTCACCGAGACAGCAGCAGAACCGAGTGCTTTCCTCCTCTCTTTGGCCGGTATCTCACCAGTCACCAGACCAAAGCTTTACCCTGTGTTTGGCCTGCATGGAGAGGTTTATGGTGAAAATCTTGAAATCACTCCTGTATGCTGAATAACTCAAAGCACATCATACTTCAGGGGACAATCATTTCTACTATTGACTCAAAATTTTGACTCATTGTTAAATTTCATTTTTACATTACTGATCTATTGGTTTATATTGTAGAAAATTGCATCAGAATTCTGTGTAAAATATGAAGAGCTTAATTTGTTTTTGCCAAATTGCTTAAATATTTTGAAAGTGAGAAAGGGGGCATGATGGGAAATGTACATGCAATACTTATCCTTGGCCACAAGGTGGCAGAAATGTGTAACTAATGTGATAAATACACATTTTAGTAAAAATACCAATTTTTATGTAATCATAAAATAATCATTTAATTTGGTACAATTATGGTGAATGAAGTTCTTTATGCTTTATTATGTAATATATGAGGAGGTGGCACAAAGCATCATTTTGTCCAACTAAATGCTCTGAATGTAGAGAAGTTAGACGGGTCTTGGTCCACCTCTACTCTCGTGGGGAACTTAAGCCAGAAGACTATTTTTACCTCTGCTTTCTGTCTGACTGGCGCCCAGGGAACTGGGACATGGAATGAGTGTGTGTTTATGGGCTGTGTTTCCTCAGGATGACGTGTAGCTGAACACAAACGTTTGATCCAGACAGTAATCAATCAATCAAACTTTATTTATAAAGCGCTTTTCATACAAAAAAAATGTAACTCAAGGTGCTTTTCAGATTAAAAAGACCCCACATAATAAAAATACCCCACTTATCCCACAAATGTCATTGACAATTAAACCCCCCTCCCCCCAACCCAGTGACATGCACATACAGGTCCTTCTCAAAAATTAGCATATTGTGATAAAGTTCATTATTTTCTGTAATGTACTGATAAACATTAGCCTTTCATATATTTTAGATTCTTTACGCACAACTGAAGTAGTTCAAGCTGTTTATTGGTTTTAATATTGATGATTTTGGCATACAGCTCATGAAAACCCAAAATTCCTATCTCAAAAAATTAGCATATTCCAACCGACCACACACTTGAGAACATGAGTAAACTCTGGTCTGAGCTCAGATGAGTCAGGTATGTAAGGAAACGCCATCAGGGGAGCCGTCTGCACCAACAGTATCAGAGGTAATATAAAGATGAGTCGATAGTAATCATCCACACAAGCAAAGGAAACCTGACGCTCAACCATCAAACTGTTGGATTTTGAGTTCTAAAAGGAATCCAACATCTGAAAAATAACCTTAGACTAAAGATTGGGCAGCTGTGGCTACATTGTAGCTCATCATCACCAGTGTGTGTGTGTGTGGGCGGATGACTGATTGTGTTGTGAAGTGTCTTGGGGGGTTGTAGAACCCTAAGAAAGCACTACACAAATACAGGCCATTTACCATTAGGTTAATAAATAAAATCGTGATTTGAGTGACTCCAGGCCACTCCCCTTTTCTGGTCACCTCACATCACAGCGTTGTTAAATTCAGTATTCATAAAAATGATTCCAGCAGAATTCAGAATTCCAAGCAAGTGAGAACGAGTGAAAAAATCACCAGAGACTGAAGGTTAACTTTAACGCCATCGGTATCATTCTCTGTTCCGGCATCGTGTCACAATTAATATCCGTCACTGTGGGACCAGGCTGTCTCTTCTGGTATTTATGCAACATTAGAAAGCCTTTTCATGGCAGAAATATTGGCCTGCTGCAGGAAAACACTGTCTCTGAGAACACTGATGATGACTGCAGAGATGAGATGAATGTAGCCGTCTCATTGATTTAGTTGCTCGTGAGTCCGAACAGTCAACATGTCAGCTGTTTAAGGGCTTTTATCTCTGATTAGATAGATGCATCACTTCTCCGCCCTAACAATAAAGAAGTAGTACAGTCAATTTTAAAAACAAAGAAAAAAATGGAGATTTAATCAGGAACATTTTGCATATTTGATATTTTTCTGACAATCGTTCTAACTGTAATTTAATTTAAAATTAATTTAATTGAACATTGAAAACATACGATGACAGTTCTCCAATGTGTGACTTTTAGGTAAAAAAGGACAAAGTGTCTTTTAAAATGACTTGAGACAGTTAAAATTTAAACTTGTCGCAGACATCCTCAGAATATCAGGAATCGTTTACTAAACAGAAAACTGAGACAAATGGGCTGTTATCCTTAAAAATATCTTTGACAATTTAATGCAGGAATGTTTTAATTTAATTACTAATTGATTCATTTGTTGCTCAACTCCTCAGGGAGCTGAGGCAGTTGTATGGCAACTCAGTTTATCATATAAGTGATTGAAACAATGTTCATAGTGATCAAGAATGAAAATGACCAATCTTTTACATTCTGCCATTTTCCCCTCATCCTAAGACGTCCTAGATCTGAATAAATGAAATATTCTTATTAAATACTTTGTTCTTTACATGGTTGAATGTGCTGACAACAAAATCACACAAAAATGATCAATGGAAATCAGATTTATCAACCCATGGAGGTATGGATTTGGAGTCACACTCAAAATTAAAGTGTAAAAACACACTACAGGCTGATCCAGCTTTGATGTAATGTCCTTAAAACAAGTCAAAGTGAGGTTCAGTAGTGTGTGTGGCCTCCATGTGTCTGTATGACCTCTCTACAATGCCTGGGCATGCTCCTGATGAGGTGGTGGATGGTCTCCTGAGGGATCTCCTCCCAGACCTGGACTAAAGCATCTGCCAACTCCAGTCTGTGGTGCAACGTGGCATTGGTGGATGGAGCGAGACATGATGTCCCAGATGTGCTCTATTGGATTCAGGTCTGGGGAATAGGTGGGCCAGTCCATAGCATCAATGCCTTCATCTTGCAGAAACTGCTGACACACTCCAGCCACATGAGGTCTAGCATTGTCTTGCATTAGGAGGAACCCAGGGCCAACCGCACCAGCGTATGGTCTCACAAGGGGTCTGAGGATCTCATCTCGGTACTTACTTAAGCACAACCTCCACCTGTGGACGTCTGGCCCTCATACCACCCTCATGGAGTCTGTTTCTGACCGTTTGAGCAGACACATGCACATTTGTGGCCCGCTGGAGGTCATCTTGCAGGGCTCTGGCAGTGCTCCTCCTGTTCCTCCTTGCACAAAGGCAGAGGTAGTGGTCCTGCTGCTGGGTTGTTGCCCTCCTACGGCTTCCTCCGCGTCTCCTGATGTACTGTCCTGTCTCCTGGTGGCGCCTCCATGCTCTGGACACTACGCTGACAGACACAGCAAACCTTCTTGCCACAGCTCGCATTGATGTGCCATCCTGGATGAGCTGCACTACCTGAGCCACTTGTGTGGGTTGTAGACTCCGTCTCATGCTAGAGTGAAAGCATCGCCAGCATTCAAAAGTGACCAAAACATCAGCCAGAAAGCAGGAACTGAGAAGTGGTCTGTGGTCACCATCTGCAGAACCACTCCTTTATTGGGGATGTCCTGCTAATTACCTATAATTTCCACCTGTTGTCTGTTCCATTTGCACAACAGCAGGTGTTGCTTCCTACGTGTACAATTTGATTTCACAGAAGGGTGACCACTTGGAGTTACATTGTGTTGTTTAAGTGTTCCCTTTATTTTTTTAGTGTTGTTGTACTGTCGACCAATAACCTGTCTCTCCACAAGCTCATGTCAGTCATCATAGCGGCTAAGATAAGTGGGCACATGTATCAACACACACACACACACACACACACACACACACACACACACACACACACACACACACACGCTGAAGAAATGCTATGAAGAAGTTTTTTTTTTAGATTCTGACAGATTCGTTTATATGTTACAACGGCTTGCCGTACAAAGAAGGGGTGTTACGTGTGGTAGGCGCGCGCTCCGTCGTTCTGACGTCACGGGAGTGCCCGAGCAGCAGAGCAGCGGGGAAGTCTCCAGTAGAAGAGCGGGCCAAGACGGAAAACAGGGAGAGACAGCCAGGAGACAGCCCGGAGACAGAGGGTGACAGCCCGAAAGGCCGCCCGTTAACTTCGCCCCAGAGTCCGCTGCGTGACTTTGAGCTCTGACAGCAGCAGAATAACTGAAGAAGATCTCTAACTGGCCTTTTTTCCTCCTCCTCTTTTTTACACAGAGCTTCTTTCACAACCGAGGGGTCACGCCACAGCCGCAGTGAGTACTGGAACTTAGCTGGCAGCCTGACTCGAAGTGTCCACATATGTGTGTTCCTTCCTCCGTGTGTGTGCCGAGCCGAGGCGCTGCAGGCGCCCCGGAGGAACGTCGGCATAAACACAATTAAAATTTGATGGCCGCTTTCTTTTGAGTCGCAGCGGTTTTTTTCTGGTCAGCTGTGAATTTAACAGATAAAATTGAGAGAAGGTAAAGCTCCTCTGACCGCACAGCCACAGGCTTTCCCGGGAATAACACCCCGTCTAGTCTCTGGACCTTTAAATGCGATTATCTGCAGGCAGCAGATAAAGCTTCTGACAGTCTCAAAGCTCCATATGCGATCCGGTTCATGCAACATCTTTAAATGCACCCGTTTTTTTTATGAAGTTTCATCTCTTACCATAAAAGCATTTATTGGTCCCATCAGGACCCCTAAAGTTATCTTCAGCTGATTTTGAAGCCTTTAAGATGAGATCAGCTGGAGCAGCATCTAAATCTGATATGTTGATGTTGATGAGGGTTAGGGAAGGTGCTGCTGATTTCCTACTGGTTCCACCCACAGCTACATTTCATGGCACCGCCCCTCCAACATTCATCCTGCTTCCTTCCACTGGACTTACTGTAAACACTGGGCATTTTTAAATGGTAGGAAACTCTTCTATCGCATGGTGAAAGGTGTAGTGTTTCCTAAAAGTGACCCAAACAGTTTAAAAAAGATCAGAATTTCTTAGAAACTATCTTTCAGGACCCACTTTTATCACAATTAAATGATTCTTTAATGCACTTTAATAAAATTCCCAAAAAGAGATATTCCAGATGAAGCCCGGATCGCCTTCTGCTCCCACTTTCCTTTTGTTGAACCTGGCAAGTTGACTGTACAAACTCCTCTTCACAGGAGGAGCCTGGGGGATGTCTGCTCTCACTTTCTCTCAGAGTTTTGCACTTCCTCACCTCTGTGTTAATTATTAAGTCTCACTTGTACGTTTATATTTAAGGAGAACAGATTAGATATGTTTATTATGTTGGTCTGGACCCAACACCTGCACAGGTGTGTTGATTCATGAGCACATTTCGTTGTGGATTAATTTCCTGCAGCACACGCTGGGCTGAAGGTGATGCTATCTCTCTTAAATCAGTGTTGTGCTTTCCGGTGGTTTTGTTTTATCACTGAATTAGACGGAGGTGCAAAGCTGTATCTGACCCAGACATCTTCAGCCAAACACTAATATTTTACCTCTATTCACCTAATCTGACCACTTTATCACCTTTAACAAGAGCTAAATCTGGATTTGATGCTGTCGTTGCACAATCGCCTCCAGAATAAAACAAATTTTACATCCAAATGCGTTGAAATTAAGTTTAAAAAGTGCATAATTCAGCATTAAACCGTCATCACCATCAATACTGTGTCCCCGCACTGGGACAGGCCTGGAATCGTGCCTAATCACTAATGCTTAAAGCCAAACGGCAATATCTCATGCACTTCACTTCACAGCTGTGCAAAATGAATCCCAGTCAGCCCAAATACACGGTGACATTGTGATATAATGACAAACCGGCCTAAATTTGTAGAGCTGCACAAGATGAGTTTTGCTTCAGAAACGAGACATGAAAACAAACTCCGGCTGATTTGATTGTTTTTGCAAACTTCTTGTAAAAATGCTAAAACTACAAAGAGCTCAAGAATAGAAGTTCACAAGTTTTAATTTCTTAAACGTTGCAGAGCTGCAGCTTTTTTTGTCTCATGTTGTTAAAGTTCACGTACATGTAGAGGCATACATCCCGTCCGTTTTGGTAACATGGTGGAGCTTCAGCCTTCGTTTAGTGAGACTGATGAGCTAACGGCTAGTCTGAGAGCTGCCAGGTTCCTTCTGTCTGAGAACAGCTCTAGTCCCAAACGTTTCACAGCAGTTAATGCTTTTGCTATATTTTAACACAGACCTTTCGCCGGATGTGTAAGAGGTGCATGAAGTATGCGAAGTGCAATACCCCGCTAATAGCTGCCGTTATAGTCGATGGGTTTGTTTCCTCCAGGGGCGCAGCGGCACGTATCGAACACATCCCAGAAGTGTTGTGTCGCAGCGTTCTGCTGAATTTGCGTGCCGGGTTTATTTTTTACGTGCTTCACTTGCAGAACTCGTCAAGCTCAGCAGTTCAGATCAGGCCAGACAGGAAATCAAACACGGGAGCAATGTAAAGCATCTGGCAAATTTCAAAATAAAAGACCTGCAGTTTTCCTAATCCTTAACTATTAAAAAATAGAAATACACCAGCAATATTCATAACCTCTGTGGTAGATACGTGCTGCCATCTTTCTCCTTGCTTTTTATCGTGTAAACTAGCAATGTCTTGAAATTCTCCCGTGATCTTGCGTGATCAGCTGCCTTACACACTCCTGGTTGGTAAGGTGGTGGGGAAAAATGCGTCTTTTACGTTACCTGCTGCTTCTTTCCACCGGATGTGAAAGCGGTGTGTAACGTATTAGCAGCGTTCTACCCGTGAAAATGAAGACATTCCTGCTGTTTCTTTTTACCCAGAATCCACCAGGAGGAACAGCAAGAGAACATTTTTCCACATCTGGTGGTTTTTGTTGGTTTGGTGTGAATTTTAAAGTAAATATGAAAAAACTTGAATCACTAAAAAACATTTCATCCTGTTCTAGCTCAGTGTCTTCTGTGGGAGCTAGAAAACTCCATCTGGTGGATCTTCTGGTTTGCAGAACGATATGTTATCCATGCATATTTGTCGCCAGCCATAAAAACTCAGTTTATATTTCTGTCTAAGACATTATTTTATGCTATTAGTCACACTGCAGAACAGAATCACCTTCCTACTCCTTGCCTACACAGTGAGAAAAGTTCTTGTTCTGGCCTTTGCACACGTATAAACAAAAAACACTTTTATGAATAAACACTGATTGTGCCACATTTTTTCAGTTGAGAGGATGTGCAGCATCCTCTGCTGATGATGCAACTTTTGTGAATGTTTGGCTTTGCTGCCATGTGAGTAACTTTAGAGTTGATTCATGATTAGCGGTCTGAATGACTCTTTACCCCCACAGATACAGTTACACCCATCTGGTCCTACGGTTTGCTGTTTGGATGCTTGACTGCTGTTGAGTTCCTGCTGGATATCAGAGTCATCAGTGGTGTTAAACAGAAGAGATTATCATGAGTCCATGTTTACAGCTGAGATTTTATTATTGGTATTAAACCACCAGAGACCAAGAGCACTAGGTCAGGCCTATTCAATTACTTTCTCTACTGGGCCAGATTTCAAAATCGTGGATCAGCTTTGGGCCGGATACCCAAATCTTTATTATGTATTTTACTGACAACATTTAAATATTAAATTTTAATATGTTGACTGATATTATTACCTCCACCACTACTACAAATACAACTAAAAATAACAGCGATGCACAACGTCGTTTTATTGTTTTAATGATCTGCAATTCAACAGTTGCAGAGCTGGTATTACAAACATTATTATGGTTTTTAACCTGCATTAACTCGATCGCAGCTACTAAATGAAAATTAACAATAATGGCATAGCAGCTATGCAAAATAAACACATATTTGTCCATCCAAGTTGGATTAAATCACCTATTTTCACTGTCAATTTTGCGTTTCTGACCAGTCAGTGACATCTTCTCGCAGGTGAATCATTCAGGCAGGGCTGGGTCACTGCTAACATAGACATGAATACGTAGATGCCACACTACGGCAGCTGCAATAGGCAGCGCCAGTTCACGGGGTGTCTACCTATATGTCTGTGATTGATAAGCTGGTGTTGCGTTCAAGTGCAATATCAGTGTGGGAATTTTGAAACTTGCATGCAAAAACAGTTTTCAACTGGGTTTTTTCTGTTGGTGGTTGGGGGATAGGGTCAGGTGGGCTAGCTGGTGAGGGCTCGTGGGCCGGTTGTGGCCAGTGGGCCGCTATTTGAATAGGCCTGCACTAGGGGGTCCCAACTGGTACCAGCAAGGTATACCTAATAAAGTGGCCAGTGACAATATTTGAGTTTTAGGTTTTAAAACGTACTAATGTGGGGTTTTATGAACAGTTTATGCCTGTTTTAAGGCAGTAAAATCATATTAATGTACACCACTAACATAAAAGTATATGTTTTGGAAGCACGATGCTCTTGTTTTGGGGAGATGAGGGACTTGAGGAGCAGCAGTAAAAGTTTACAGTCAGAAAAGAAAAACATCATTAAGACCACTTATAGTTTGATTTACCTTTTTGGAAGTAAAAGCTGAAGTAGATGTTTTTTTGTTTTAAAGCAGCTGCTTAAAATTATTTTCTTTATTCTTTTTGAAAAACTTCTTATAAAAGTGTTTTTACCAGAAAACACACCCCAGGTTTTAGTCGGGGCTCAATAACAAACCTCGGTGCTGATTGAATTTCCCTGATTGATCACACTCAGTGGGAGACTTTTATTGTCTTTTTTCCTTTCTTATCTGCGTAAACGTACGACTGAGAAGCTTAATATATGCTCCTCTACTGCGTCTTGCTTTTGTCTGCTAGTCGTAAACCGACGTGATTTGTTTCCTTGTTTTGCTCTTTAGACAAAGGAGATTAAGCTTTTCAGACAGTTGAAGTTATAAAGGAGTGGAGAAAGTTCAAAAAGCAAGAGCAGCAGGTAATCTCCTTAAATCGTCAGACAGATTACATCCAGAGACTCTCAGTGAGACGGTTACCTCCAGACAACACCAGGCAGCGAGTCCTCTCCAGCCACATCAAGTCACACCAGCCCAGCGGAACAGAGAGACTCGACGCTGATCTAATGTGGCTCTCTGAGCGCCGATTCCCCCTCTGAGCAAAACAAGAACTTCCACAAATTTGCCCGAATACCAGCGGGCTAAGTATAGGCGGAGTAGTGTGTGTTTCTGTGGCACATTGTGCGGTGGGACAGACGGACGGATGTGTACTTGTCACATAAATAAAACATGCTGAACACCTTCAGGAATGCTGATGGTGAAAGGGAGAGGCAAGGGAGGGGAGGAGGAAGCATCGGGATGGCAAGTGGGAGTCAGAGAGAGGAAAGTAGGGATCGTGATGTCGTCTGGGTGCTCAGCTGAAAATTGTATGCAGTCTTTTATCACTTTCAAAAGTGGACAAACGTTTAAAGTTCATCTGTATTATTCTGCAGCGCCACTATGCTGTTATTGGGCCGTTGAAGCTGAGTTACTGGTTTAGTGTGATATTAAACTGAGGCTTTTTTACAGAGCGTGTGGAGGACAGGTGAGGACATTAGCCTGGCAAGCCATCCTATATATGTGAATATAGTCTGGCCACGACCCATAGACAGAGCTCAGTGGGGCGGAATCTACGGTTGTCTTTCAAACAGTCTCCGCATGCTATTGGACAACAAACAACATGACTCATCACTATGCATGTCAGTCAACTGGACAGATACATCCTTTTTCTAAATAAATTTAAGTACCTCTATCTGCTCTTGACTTAAAAGTCCAAGTCTGTCCATCCATCCATCTATCCATCCATTCTCTTCCACTTATCTGGAGTTGGGTCATGGGGGCAGCAGCCTAAGCAGAGAGGCCCAGACTTCCCTCTCCCCAACCATTTGGGTCAGCTCCTCCAGGGGAATCCCAAGGTGGTCCCTGGCCAGCTGAGAAACATAGTCCCTCCAGCGTGTCCTGGGTCTTCCTTTAGGTCTGCTCCCAGTTGGACGTGCTCAGAAAACCTCACCAGGGAGGCGTCCTAACCAGATGCCCGAGCCACCTCAACTGGCTCCTCTCGATGTGGAGGAGCAGCAGATCTACTCCGAGCCCCTCCCGGATGACCGAGCTTCTCACCCTATCTCTAAGGGAGAGCCCAGACACCCTGCAGAGAAAACTCATTTCGGCTGCTTGTATCTGTGATCTTGTTCTTTCGGTCACTACCCAAAGCTCGTGACCATATGAGGTTAGGAACATAGATCGACCAGTAAATCAAAAGCTTCGCCTTCCAGGTCAGCTCGCTTTTCACCACAACAGACCGGTACAACGCTTGCATCACTGCAGATGCAGCACCAATCTGCCTATCGAGACCCCGAGATACTTAAACTCCTCCACTTGAGGCAGGACCTCGTCCCTGACCTGGAGAAGGCATTCTACCCTTTTCCGACTCAGGACCATGGTCTCAGATTTAGAGGAGCTGATTCTCATCCCAGCTTCACACTCAGCTGCGAACTGCTCCAGCTAAAGCCGGAGATCACGTTCTGATGAAGCCAACAGGACCACATCATCTGCAAAAAGCAGAGACCAGATCCTTAGGCCACCAAAACGGATCCCCTCACCACCTTGGCTGCACCTAGAAATTCTGTCCGTAAAAGTTATGAACAGAATCGGTGACAAAGGGCAGCCTTGGCTCTCACTGGGAACGAGCCCGGCTAACTGCCAGCAATGCAGACCAAGCTCTGACACTGGTCGTACAGGGACCTAACAGCCCTTATCAGAGGGCCGGGTACCCCATACTCCCAAAGTACCCTCCACAGGGCCCCCGGAGGGACGAACGCCTTCTCCAAATCCACAAAACACATGTAGATTGGTTGGGCGAACTCCCACGCACCCAGGACCCCCATAAGGGTATAGAGCTGGTCCAGTGTTCCACAGCCAGTATTCATTCTGGCCTGTAAGTCTAAATAGTCCAAAATTGGTGCCAAAGTTGTTTCAAACGAGTAGTCGCCATTTTGGTTGCTCCGCTTCGTCGTATCATCCCACCCACCATATCGATAGACGGCTGTGATTGGGCTAACACAATACTGCTCAGGCCAGCGGTAAACCTGATGAGGCTGCTGTGGAGCGTGGCTAGACCAAAACGCAGAGCAAAGTCATTTTGCTTTGGCTTCTGTGTGTCTAAATCTCTAGGCTATGAGTTCTTGTAACTTTTAGGTGGCAGAGAATAAAATGCAGTGTGTGTGTATGTGCTGAGTTTTCTGCCTAAAATTGGGATTATTCAGGTTTTCAGACCAAAATCAGCTACAGAAATGTAGTTTTTGTTTAGAATTATGCAATTATTTAAAATCCTTAATAATAATTTGGTCTTTGGATAAATTTAGGGAAACAAAGAAATTTGGGGAAATAATTTTCACATCAAACCTTCTGTATTTGTTTTCTAAAATCAGAGAGCCATCACCACCAAATGGAGGCTTGTGACAAACAACAGCTAAAGTATGTCTGAAGGCAAATGAAGCACCACTGCATTAAAACCACTCCAAATACCCAACACACATTTAACACCTGTTATGAAGGGGAGGACATGTTATGATCACAAATAACAAAATATTAGTAGCACCTACATATTTCTGCGTTTTAAAGGGCTTTGATTCATCAGCACAACTTATAATAAATAATTCTTAGACTGCAGTGCAGAAACGATGTGAAAATAAATGATTGTTTCTGTTTTCTGTTAAGTTTTTTATTTTAATCAATAAAAAAGACACAAAAGTATCTACATGGGGTGAATAGTGATTTAGTTTATTCCTGATGTTAAAGAGGAATAAAAAGATCCATTTGATTTGCAGACTGATACTGCTTTTTGTTGCTTCTTACTGTTTTATTAACAATTGCTGCAAATGAGCAGTACGTATCCAGCAGATACTTTAGTCATTTAGAAAGCATTGTCAGAATAAAGCAAGCATGTTGTTGCTCGGATTCAAAACTTTGTTTTACTTAAATAGGAACTTCACTCATATTTTTAATACATTTGTAGTGGTCTCCAGTATGAATGAATGCCTTAGACAGTAAGTCGTACTCTTGGGAAAAATACTCTGGTGCGCCTGTTTCAGCACGGAGAATTCAGCCAGAGGAGAAAGTAGCTTCAGACGACAGGTTTTGGAGTCTTATTTCCTGATATTTGGACATCTCTCCTCTGATTGGCTAACAGCAACACGACTCTACCACTGATTCTGTTTGCTCTGCAACGTTGATGTTTTATCTCCACAAATAACACAAGCCTGGAGGAGTTCTGCTGTGTGGTGGAGTTGCTAATGCTAATGGTTAGCTTCTACTAGCCGAGACGTGCTCTGCTGTTTCCTGGACGCTAAACCAACAACAGCCTTCCCCGTCGTGAGTCAACATGGGTGAGTCCATGAATGTTCAGTGACAGTGTGACGTAGATCTGTCAGGATTTGCTAATCCTAGAGTTTCACCGTCTATTTTCTATCAGAAGCTAATGCAGGAGATAGGTGTAGGAGACTATTTTCATGTTCAGCTTGCATGAAAAACTCAGAGTGACTGAGTATAATCAGAAAAAATCATTTAAAAATGGTTTAGCAGTAAAGCTCCTCTTTAATGAACTTCTTGGTAAAGCCTGACAAAAATCTGTGCGCTTTAAGGAAAACAACAGCCTGTTTTGCTTTGAAAAGGCTGGAAAATAAACATTTCCTGTGGAAATAAATGTTAGGTTTTTGTTTACAGTATTCTGATGAAATTTTATGAAAGGGTTATAAGTTGAAGCCATTATTGCAAAGGATGAACTCTGCATTGTTTCCTCTCAAAGTTTTCTTTAACCTGATTTTATCCTGAATATATTTTAAAGTTTTAAAATTTGTAATTTCTTGATGGTTTAAAAAATTATCCTTTAGTTTTTTTTTATTAGATATGCTCAGAACAGCTTTTTAGCTTTGAACGGGGGAAATTGTAGGATGAAAGCTCTGATAAAAGCGTGTCTTTGTTCTTCGGTTTGCAGTAACTCTACGTGAACCTTCAGTGTAACAGCTGCTTCCCAGGACGGCGTCATATGTTGGACCTCATGATGCTAACTGCGTCATTTGCTGTAGGGATCAGGTAAAAATGCTGATCCCCCCAGGACCAGTCAGCAGAGAAAACAACAAACTGACAATAAAGATAAAATCCTCCACTTATGGAGCTCATTGATGGTGGTGTTCACACGACCCTTGGATCCAAGCACAACACGGGTGGCGTGTTGTTTTCTATCAGGTCCTCAGGTCAATGAAAATATGGAGAACATTCTGTTTGTGTAGGCATGTGATAAACTGGTGGTCTTCGTGTGTGTGTGTGTGTGTGTGTGAGAGAGAGAGAGAGAGAGAGAGAGAGAGAGATGGTGTGTTCTATAAATGCCTGATAACAGGTAAACGTTTTTGGTTTTATAATGGAGCATATGCGTTATCTACTGGTCAGCAGCTCTAACCTGAGGCTCATACTGGGCTCAGTAACGCTGTGTGTGTATGTGAGGGTGCGTGTGTGTGTGTGTGTGAGAGAGAGAGAGGCAGGAGGTCATGGCCTGTTTCTCTCCAGGTGTGTGTTTTTGGCCTGAAGGGAGATGGAACAGATGGTCCCTTTTTACATGTCACTGTGTGTGTGTGTGTGTGAATGGTTTTTAACATTTCCTTGTCAGTGAGCTGCATCTAGAAAGAATATCTATTAAGCAGAAAGGTCCATCAGTTGAAACCAGAAACGCTGGGTTAGGTTGTTGAACACATCTGGAGTCAAACCAATGCGGTCAAACACGGTGGTGGTGGTGTGATGGTCTATGGCTGCTTTGCTGTTTCAGGTTCTGGACCTCCTGCTGTAATTGGTGGAATCAAGGAGAAAGCCTCACCTTTGACCCTAAACAGACCGTTAATGCAGGAAACCCATCTACTGTAGAGAAGATGGGACAAAATCCCTCTGAACAACATGAGAGACTCTTGACCAGTTATGCTGCTCCACAGTTACGAGGTTTCAGGGTCGATTCCTTTTTCACACAGAACCAGGTTGGCTTTTAAAGCTTTTTTCCATAGTTATTAAAACCATCGTTTGAAAACAGCATGCTGTGTTTGCTCAGGTTAACTTTGTCTGATTATAGAAATCAGTTTGCAGACCTGAAACAGACCAAAGAGTAAAAACAGTAGTAAGTTTTAACATTTATCAGCCATGCTGCTCCACTGAGCTGAGCGTTGATGATTTACTTCTAAACACCAGATAAAACATATTTTCATCATTAGAATGATTATAATATAATACATATATATAATAAAGTGTCATATTTGTGCACCAACAGCTGCTCAGCTAGCTCCTATTAAAGGGAGAGCCCGGATCAAATGACCACTTTGTGTGTCTAACTGCTCATGTGACCACTGACCCGAGGATGACGTCACCGCTGTCTCCTAGGAAACGTAAAAGGCTGAGTCATGACTCATTTTTATCATATCCACCCCAAATCTCTGAGTTGTACTCTGGAAGTGCCGCGCCGATGTTGACGTGAACAAGTTCAAACCCAGTGAACCGTGCAGCGAGGGCGGACAGTTCAGGAGCCCTGGGAGATTAGAGCGTCCACCAGAGAATTCACAGGCAGTTATCAGAAGAATATGTAAAGCCATGCATATAAATCTGATTTAACCTTTTGAGGTGAAACGCTAAGGTCTGGCTGTTTTGTTTCACATTTCTTTTTTCCTTTATCTTTCCAAGCTGCTGTAGGCAGACTTTTATAAGCTTTAGTCGCTAATTTCTTTAAATTATTTTTATGTTGAGTAATTATCTTTTTTATTCAACAACCGTGGGATATCGAGCCAGTTCTGTGGTAAGAATTGCGTGTTTTTGCACCAGAAGTGCACCGATGTTCACTAATCAGTGGTCTTTGTCTCTCTCCCTCTCTTTAGGTGATCCCATCATCCCAGCCTCTGTGCCTCATCTCAAAGCCTTTATCTGTCAGACGCTCTGCTGATTGCTCCTTCAGAACCGAGCCTATGGATTACCGAGTGTGTTGGAGACGCCGTGATCACAGCTCTGTCAACACCGTGACAAACTCCAAGTAAAAAGGAGCAGAAAGGATTTGATTGTTTTCGTTTCACTTCTCAGTTTCTGTGGGACTTTTTTTTTTTGGCTTGACAGAACCCAGCGCTCTCTCTGCCAACATGTACGGTAGTTCCCGTTCTGTCTCCAAGCTGGATGTTGTTGGGTCCAACGGTAACGGGTCTGGGAGTCCCGGCCGATCGCCCCGGCTCCCTCGCTCCCCTCGCTTAGGGCACCGCAGAAACAACAGCAGCAGCTCCACCGGTGGACTCACGGGCTCCGGTAAAACTCTGTCCATGGAGAACATCCAGTCTCTGAATGCTGCCTATGCCACAGGCGGGCCCATGTATTTTACCGACACAGCCGATGACCCGATCGGGAGCGTGGGCGGCGGGCTGAATCCCAGTGTGCCCAAAGGCACCATGACCCTGGGCAGAGCTGGAGCCAGGGTCCCCTACGGGGTCAGGGCCGCCATCATGGGCAGCAGTCCTAATATAAACACTATGGGAGGGGTGGGGGGTGGTGGAGCCATCATGCCCAGTGATGCAATAGCCTTTGGTGGAGAGCTGCAAACACAACCTCAGCAAGCAGCTACGGTGCCTCACTCCATGAGACAGGTGAGGCTCTGACGTGTTTTTCTTTATGAGTTTGTGAACTAAAGGTGGAGAACTCTGCTGCAGGTGTGAAACAGAGAAACGTTTCTGTCCTGTAGCTGCAGAGGATAACCCGAACCAAAGATGTTTAAGATAAAGAGTCAGCTGTGCTTCACAGAATAAAGAATATTTAGTCATGCAGATGAACTTTGCTCCTGCTGGGCCTGGATTCAGGATCCAGGATTAGTGGCTGCTGCTGTCCTCACCTTCAGCTGTAAAACAAGAACAGTGTGGGCTTTGTTGGTCCTCCTCTGCTCCGTGAATCATCTCCTGATCTTCTCAAGAAGCAGCTCTCCTTTTCCATCTGATTACTCCTCAAACAAAACAGCCCTCCTCACGTCTCCTCCTCTGTCTCACATCGTCTCCTCCTCTCTGTCTCACATCGTCTCGTCCTCTCTGTCTCATGTCTCCTCCTCTCTGTCTCACAGCATCTCCTCTGTCTCACATCGTCTCCTCCTCTGTCTCACAGCATCTCCTCCTCTGTCTCACATTGTCTCCCTCCTCTGTCTCACATCGTCTCCTCTGTCTCACATTGTCTCCCTCCTCTGTCTCACAGCATCTCCTCCTCTGTCTCACATCATCTCCTCTCTGTCTCACATCATCTTCTCTGTCTCACATCATCTCCTCTGTCTCACATTGTCTCCCTCCTCTGTCTCACAGCATCTCCTCCTCTGTCTCACATCATCTTCTCTGTCTCACATCATCTTCTCTGTCTCACATCATCTCCTCTGTCTCACATAATCTCCTCTGTCTCACATAATCTCCTCTCTGTCTCCCATCGTCTCCTCTCTGTCTCACACCGTCTCCTCTGTCTCACATCGTCTCCTCTCTGTCTCACATTGTCTCCCTCCTCTGTCTCACATCGTCTCCTCTGTCTCACATTGTCTCCCTCCTCTGTCTCACAGCATCTCCTCCTCTGTCTCACATCATCTTCTCTGTCTCACATAATCTCCTCTGTCTCACATCGTCTCCTCTCTGTCTCCCATCGTCTCCTCTCTGTCTCACACCGTCTCCTCTGTCTCACATCGTCTCCTCTCTGTCTCACATCATCTCCTCTCTGTCTCACATCACCTCCTCTGTCTCCCATCGTCTCCTTCTCTGTCTCACATCATCTTCTCTGTCTCACATCATCTCCTCTGTCTCACATCGTCTCCTCTCTGTCTCCCATCGTCTCCTCTCTGTCTCACATCGTCTCCTCTCTGTCTCACATCGTCTCCTCTCTGTCTCACATCGTCTCCTCTCTGTCTCACATCGTCTCCTCTCTGTCTCATATTGTCTCCTCTTCTGTCTCACACCGTCTCCTCTGTCTCCCATCGTCTCCTCTCTGTCTCCCATCGCCTCCTCCTCTGTCTCCCATCGCCTCCTCCTCTGTCTCCCAGCATCCTGCTCCGGTTGGTGGCGAGGATGCAGACTCCTGTCCTGCTGCTTACAGAACCAAACACTGACACAGATGTGGTTCTTGACCTGAAGCCAAAGCAGAATCTGTTGGTTTATTAAAAATTAATCCCAGATATTTTTAATTCTTTAATACACTGCTCATGTCAGGATGAGTTAAATAATTGATACGGGGAACATTTTCTCATAAATACTGAATGATGTTATGCGGTAACTCCTTGTGTTCTTCATCTATAGATCATGAATTATTTCCGTTCACTGACTCGGTTTAATTGTAGCAGCGATTAAAAACAGCTGCTGTACTTTTAACAGCAGGTCAGTGATTGACTTCAAAACCAGCTTCTGCTGCAAAAACAGCAAAGATCTCCATCTTCTAGCCTTTGCTAGATGAGCTGAAGCTCAGATTAAACTCTGGATCAAAGATGATGATGATGATGACCTTCATAAAAAACTCAGAAACTCAGGTGATTGATCCTTTTTTAATGGTTTTTTTATTGTGTGTGTGTGTGTGTGTGTGTGTGTGTGTGTGTGTGTGTGTGTGTGTGTGTGTGTGTGTGTGTGTGTGTGTGTTACTAGGTGAGAGACGGTGCGATGTCAGACCTGCAAACTCAGTTGAGAGAAGTGCTCAGAGAGAACGAGCTGATGCGCAGAGAAGTAAGGAGACTCTTCCACTCCCACATTGTCTAATAAACTTATTACAACATAATCACTTCTAATTGTTTTATTTGTTTACTTACGAGTCGTTCTGGATTTCTTTTTCTTCAAATTCAAAGATTTCCAAAAGCTTATAGCTGTAAGACAGAAACTAAAGGCCAGCGTATGAATAAGTAATGAGGGGAAGAATAAATAAAATGAGCGTTTAGTCGTGTAAAGTGCCGATGTTTGATGTTGTTTTCCTGTAGCTGGAGGCCAAAGAGTCCAAGCTGAGCTCCTCCATGAACTCCATTAAAACGTTTTGGAGTCCAGAGCTGAAGAAGGAGAGAGCGCTGAGGAAGGACGAAGCCACAAAGATGGCCGTCTGGAAGGAGCAATACAAGGTGGTGCAGGAAGAAACGCAGGTAGGAAAAGTGTTCCGTTATTTTTATTTATTTATTATTTATTAGTGCTCCTCGTGAATTACATCGCCCAAATCCTTACAGACAAGAACATTTGCACCATTGTAACCACCAGGAGAACCATTTAAACTGATGTATTGTTTTAACCATGCAAAGTATAAACTTATCTTCAAACAAACCTCCGTTAATCCATTTTAAGTCTACCTGTGATAGAATTCTTCCGCTCAGCTCTTTGTGTGAGGTTTCAGGCCCAGAGGGGTGGTGGTGGGGTGGTGAACACTCTTAATTTCATGGCATGTGTCGGTGAATCAGTCTCACGGCTGAAAGCCAGGACACACAGCTGAAGCCTGGTCGGGGGACTCCCAGCTGTCTGTTGGTGCTGCAGCCATCTGGATGAGACGGAGACTCTGCTTGTCTGGCAGCAGGCTGAAATATTATACAAGCGATGACACGCACACGCGTAGCCACTCGCAGTGTGGTGGTGTCTGGATTTCTCTCTTTGTTGTGCAGGGTTTGACTTTTATTTCAGAAAACTTCTAATTTAAAGGGAGTTCAGTAAAACCACTTCAGTTTGGGAAACAAAAGAGACCAAAGTTGTCTATTCGTATGATTTGTGTGCAGTAACTGTTTAGGTCTCGCTCCTCCCTGGGTGTGTGTTCCACGGGAGAATCAGTGGACATGTCGTAACGTGTGAGAACATCTTCTGATCTCTAATGCTGCAGAAATATCTCCTGTAATATTTTCCATTCAGCTCCGGCTTCTTGTTTCCTCTTTTCTAGTTTGTTCTCATCTTAGTCATGAACTTTCTCGTCTATTTCTGTCACCGCATTCAGTTTTCTTTTCTCCCTCGTACATCCTCTCCATCTCTGCCATCATCTTAGGAAGCAGCCAGCTCACACCCCCGTCGAGGAATTCTCAACTCTCGTCCTCCCTCCTCTCCTCCTCACTTTGGCCTCCTCCTTCATGCTTGACTCATTATCTTCAGCTCTCTTTTGCCAGCTTCTGCATCTTTCCCTCTTCTATCTGCACTCTGTTTTTTTCCCATTTTCTAAACATTTAAACATTTTTGGGAGGTGGTAGAACGGGAGGTTCCCCTCACAGACATGCAGCCGACAAATCTGCTGCATCTGTGGGGCGCTAATCATGTCGGTATGGAGCAAAACCTTTTTGAATCTTTATCATGAAGAATTAAAGCACTTCTGAAGGTAATAGAGGTCCAAACTGGTACCAGTAAGGTGTACCTAATAAAGTGGCCAGTGAATGTTTGCGTTTTGTTTTAAAACATACTAATGTGGGACTTCATGAACAGTTTATGGATGTTTTAAGGCAGTAAAATCAGATAAGCACAATACTGACTTAAAATTTAAAATTTACTGTCAGAAAATGATACCAACGCACCGCTGAGACCAGTTATGGTTTGATTTAACTGTTTGGAAGTAAAATGCTGAAGTAGAGATAAAAACAAATGTGAAGAACTGCAGGAATATATATTTTTGTTTTCATGCTGCCTTCTTTTAGGAGCTACACTCACTGGCCACTTTATTGGGTACACCTAACTAGTACCGGGTTGGACCCCCTTTTGCCTTCAGAACTGCTTTAATCCTTTGTGGCATAGATTCAACAAGGTTCTGGAAACATTCCTCAGAGATTCTGGTCCATATTGACATGATAGCATTATTCAGTTGCTGCAGATTTGTTGGCTGCACGTCCATGATGAATCTCCCGTTCCACCACATCCCAAAGGTGCTCTATTGGATTGAGATCTGGTGACTGTGGAGGCCATTTGAGTCCAGTGAACTCATTGTCATGTTCAAGAAACCAGTCTGAGATGATTCCAGCTTTATGACATGATGCATTATCCTGCTGGAAGTAGCATCAGAAGATGGGTACACTGTGGTCATAAAGGGATGGACATGGTCAGCAACAATACTCAGGTAGGCTGTGGCGTTGCAACGATGATCAATTAGTACTAAGGGGCCCAAAGTGTGCCAAGAAAATATCCCCCACACCATCACACCACCACCACCAGCCTGAACCGTTGATACAAGGCAGGATGGATCCATGCTTTCATGTTGTTGACGCCAAATTCTGACCCTACCATCCGAATGTCGCAGCAGAAATCGAGAATCATCAGACCAGGCGACATTTTTCCAATCTTCTATTGTCCAGGTTTGGTGAGCCTGTGTGAATTGTAGCCTCAGTTTCCTGTTCTTAGCTGACAGGAGTGGCTTCTGCTGCTGTAGCCCATCTGCCTCAAGGTTCCACGTGTTGTGCGTTCAGAGATGCTCTTCTGCAGACCTTGGTTGTAACGAGTGGTTATTTGAGTTACTGTTGCCTTTCTATCAGCTCCAACCAGTCTGACCATTCTCCTCTGACCTCTGGCATCAACAAGGCATTTTTACCCACAGAACTGCCGCTCACTGGATGTTTTCCCTTTTTCAGACCATTCTCTGTAAACCCTAGAGATGGTTGTGTGTGACAATCCCAGCAGATCAGCAGTTTCTGAAATACTCAGACCAGCCCGTCTGGCACCAACAACCACGCCACGGTCAAAGTCACTTAAATCACCTTTCTTCCCCGTTCTGAAGCTCGGTTTGAACTGCAGCATGCCTAAATGCATTGAGCTGCCACCATGTGATTGGCTGATTAGTCATTTGCGTTAACGAGCAGTTGGACAGGTGTACCCAATAAAGTGGCCAGTGAGTGTATATGTCATTTTAAAATGCAATAATTAAAGTACAAAGAAAAGAACGTCTATTGAACGTTACCTGTGTGTTTGTTCTTGACTATGATGGTAACAGGAAGTGTGTGAGTTCAGGTCAGGAAGCTGTTTTTTGACGAGTGTTCAGACTCACAGGAGGTGGATTTGTGCTACAGACCTGCTGTTTCTAAAGTCTCTGCTGCTTTACTGCTGAGTCCTTCCTTTTGTTTCACTTCCCCTGCCCACTCACATCCTGTAACTTTCTCTTATCACAGCTTCTACAAATATTCACAGCACTCTCCATCTCTTCTTTGCTCCATTCACTCCCCCAAACCCCTCCCCCGCACTCCCGACTCTCCATCTGGGCCCGTGGAGCCGAAGTCAGATCCACTCATCGGCATACAGGTGTCTGGTCTAACAGCGTCTCATTTGTCATTTTTAATGCCCTGCCTTGTGTTGTTTTTCAGCCGTGTGTGTGTGTGTGTGTGTGTGTGTGTGTGTGTGTGTGTGTGTGTGTGTGTGTGTGTGTGTGTGTGTGTGTGTGTGTGTGTGTGCGTGTGTGTGTGCTGGTCCAACTTGTTCCACCTCCTTGATCACAGTAGGTAAGAACAATGTTTTGTGCAGAAAGGAGAAGCTATGGAAAAAAGGAAAAGTTGAAGGAATGTCAGGAATGCTGAAGGAGAGTCTTTCCAC
Organism: Aphyosemion australe; assembly: GCA_006937985.1. Taxonomy (NCBI): domain Eukaryota; kingdom Metazoa; phylum Chordata; class Actinopteri; order Cyprinodontiformes; family Nothobranchiidae; genus Aphyosemion; species Aphyosemion australe. The sequence goes on from SSNS01000001.1 coordinate 5,448,353, forward strand.
CCCCCACCCCCCTCCGTAGTTTCCATCTTTCTGCTAGTCTGCTTCTTGCCCACAGACACCAGATTCTAACTTTTCATCCTAAATATCTTCGTGTTTTTTATATTTTTCCAACGTGACGAGATGCTTTGATTCAACATCACGGTTTCCATTTGGAGTGACTTTCTTTCTTCGTGCCTGTTACGTCTAAGATGCACAGTCGCTCTTCTTAACGACTGTGGCCTTCAGCCTGGAGCTCATCGTCAGACGGTGCTCAACCTTCACTGGTTGTCGACTCTTAACCGCTATGCCCTCCGGTTGGCGGGTCAGTATGGTGGCCAGGTCACTGCCCATCAGCTCCAGGCCTCCAGCTCATGTCTTCCCTTTTATGCCAGAGGCTCTTTCTGCTGCCTCTCAGATCCGACGCTCCTTGTCTGATACTGTGAGCGTAGTGAGTATTGACCTTACAGACTTTGCAGGGAACCCTCTACACCCCGCCTCCACCATAAACAGCCATGTTTGCCACCCCTTTGACCTTTTCCTCATCGCAGCCCTCCTCCTGTGAAACAGTTAATTCCAGAAGGATGATCTTTTCCTTCATTAACCAGATGACGATGTTTGGCCTCAAGGTGGTCTGGACAATGGGAGGGAAAGTCAGCTTCTTGCTGAGGTCTGCAACCATCTCCCATCTTTGTGCTCCCTGCAGGATATTTGCTCTGAAGCTCCCCTGCCCTGACAAACTGCATTAGTAACGGGTTTGGCTTGTAAGTTTGTGCTTTCTGGCCTTCTCCAGGATTTCTGCCATCACCCAAGCTCCTGGTCATTCTGCCACCTATACCTCCCTGGGACAGGGCTGTTTGACACCAAGTTTTGGTTTCTCTCTGCTTTTTCTTGGCTGTCGTTCGTCCTGACTCTAGATCACAGCTCTGTCTGTTTCTGTGACTGTTACATGGCATGTGTGTGCTGCTGCTCTGTAGGCGATCTGTGTGACGTCAGTAGCAGCAGCATGTGATCTGAAATCAGTTATCTATTTTCAGGGTCTTATAGATGTCAGTTTAAGTATATTTATTATTTTCAAAGTGCATACGGCATAAAAAAATCCTGTTTTTGATTTCATGAAACTTATTTATTTTTAGGTGGTGGGATGGTTGGAGGTAAATGTTGGGTGTGTGTTTTGAAACTGGTGCATTGTTTTTATTCTATTTAATTATTGAAGTTAATAGTCAAGGTGCTGCTGGGAAACAGGCGTGCATTTTCCTGCAGAGGCAGAAAACTTGACTCTTCTATCAAACAAATGTGTTGGAAACATTATTTGTTCTTGTTAGAATGCATAAATGTTCTAATAGATCCTGTCAAACGATGTAAAACATCATCTAGGAGATTAAATTAAAGCAGCATTTGTCTTTATGTGGGTGATTTAGAGTCTAATTCAAGCAGACGTCTGAACGCACTTAGACCTGGAGAACTGGATCAGAGACGGAGGAGGAGAGATTGTCTTTCCTGTTTTGTTTCCTTTCTTCTGTCTTCACTCAAGGAGACAGACTTGGAGGGACAACAGCTGAGAAACATGAAGTGACACTCGAGCGTATTTTCCACTAGGGATTTATCATTCTTCATTATCCTCAGTCACACAGTCGGTCTCTCACTCAGTTAAAAGCCTTAACAAGTTCAGCACCATCTGTGGAACAAATACGTAACAGACTGGTGATGGTCTGATGCAAGAGTTTGGGTTTAAGTTGCTCTAGACTTTTATTATGAAGGGTTTTTACAGGAAGTGATGTTTCAGTTCACTACCAGGTTCACAGAGACTGTAGTTTGGCTTGTTTAATGTAAAGTTATTTTTTAATTTTATACACTGAAACTTTTCCTCAGCACTTGATAGTAGAATGTAATTTTAAGTCTCTAAAGGCTTAAAGGTATCCTCCGCTCATTTTTTCACCTCCTTGTGTCAGGATGCTGCGTCTGAAAAGTCTTAGAGGTTGATCTGACTTTGAAATTTTCTATAAATTTCCTGTATCGTCTGATTGTGATTAATTATAACTAAAAGCATTTGTTAGCTTGTTTTATTTGAACACATCAACTGACATATGAGCTCAAACAGCTGACAGAAACAATAAAAGCTCTTTGGATCAGCGTGTTTGCTTACACAGGAAAGGCAGCACTCAATGCTATTACACTTGAATTTAAGCTGAGTGTCGTCCACTTTTGATTTGATGCAGCTTCTGAGGTTGCCTGCACAGCTCCAGAAATTTATGTTGCCAATAGCTTTGTGTGTTTAGTTTCTTTTCACTGAAAAATGTTTCTAGCAAGAGTTTCCGAGCCAACTGGCTGCAAAAAACGCTTCGTCCTGCAGTCTGTAGTCCTAGAGGGGTGGAGGGTGTGGCTGCTGGTGAATAATGGATCAAGGAGATAGATGGAGATGTAAAGATGTGTAAAATGTGGAGAGGAGGGAGTAAATCAGGGATGCGGAGGATGGATCAAGCTGGAAAGCTGGTGACAAGCTCCTGGGAGGAAGAAGAGAAGTGAACAGATTAAACAGAGATATGAAGCAGGAGAACTGGACTGATGGAGAAAAGAGTTTGTAACTTGGTGCTTTCTGCTTCCCCCGTGTAGAATATTTACAGCAGATCTGGTCAGCAGTCGGAGGAAACTCTCACATGTGGTCAGAAGTGTACCGCGCTGAATTTTAAATCCGTTCTGCAGCTTGACTTTATTGTTTCAAAAAGAACAGCAGATGAAGAGATTGGTGACATTCGGAAGGCGGGGCACAGAAAAACCTCAAACCTGCATGAACAGATTTGCAGGAATTTTGCAAGATTTGATCAGCTGCAGGGTTTAGTCAGTTTTATCAAATGTTTGTGAAAAGTTTCAGTAGATTTAATAAGTGGGAGGAAAGACTAGAGCCTACCTCAGAGGTGGAAGTTGTGCTCATGCTGAGAGAAAAGCTTCAGGCCTGGAGGAGGATAAATGTGTTTTTTATCATCTGCATCACATCAGATCTGCATTCATCAGTTCATCCGTTTAGCTCCCACCCAGACATCCCTCTCCCCAGTAACAGTCTCAGCTCCTCCTGGGGGATCCCAGGGCATTTCCAGGCCAGCGAGAATCCTCGCAGCAGGTTTGGGTTCAGGGTTGTGCCCTTTAGGCCCTCCCAGAGGGATGACACCCCATAATCAGACCCAAACCACCTCAGCTGACCTATTTTGATGCAGAGGAGCAGCAGCTCTCCTCACCTTATCTCTAAAGTTGACCTCTAACCCACACAGGAAGCTCCTTTCAGATCTGTTGTGGTATCTCTTCTTAGTTCCTTCACGCTCTAAACTTTAAACCAAAACATAACAGCTCATCCAAACACAAGAAGCTACAAAAATGCTAACAGTAGCTTTACCAACGTTAAGCTCAAGCTTAAATATATCAAAAACACCCAGAGAACAGACCAGCATGGAGGAGAGACTGCTACCTCAAAAACCACTCCCCTTGAATGTCTGAATGGAGAGACAGAACATGATAATAATCTTTTTATTGAATAAGGAACATTATGAGGCAAACACCAGGCCACACACACACACACACACATATATATGGCGCTTTATGAACTGTGATGAGCCAGAGGAGCATCATCAGCATCCATGGAGACAACACTAGATTACTGATGCAGCACAGATAAAGTCTGTTTGCGAGGGTGAACATCAGGAGGAGACGGAGCGCAGGCTCAGCAAAGTTTACAAAAACCTTTTTTTATTGACTGCAGAAACAATCATATCTGATCTAGCTCCTTCTGTTTCTTGCTGTCTGCGCCTCTTTCCATCCTCAGCTCATGACTCACTGCTCCTCTGCTGGGCGACTCTGCGTGTGAGCTGCGTGAGTGTGCATTCTCGCACTTTTGTGTAGTTTAAAAGCCACCAGAAGAGCTAAAAAGAATTTCTTATTCCTGCATGGTTGTGTGTTGGAAGTGTTTTCTGTGTTGTTTTCACCCGTGAGTGCTCATCAGTAACAGATGGTCCCCAAACCTGTGTGTTTACTCAGCCAGAATAAGGTGAGGGGGAAGGATGGAGAGAAAGAGGGAATAAAATAAATACAAGGAGGGGGGGAGCAGATGGACAGAGCGGAGGGAGGATTAGAAACAACAAGGAGGATATGCTCAGAGCGGAGGGGAGGAGGCTTCCACGCTCAGGAGTCTTATTAAAGTTTAACTGGAACGCAGAAACAGCACTCACAGTTTTCATTTACAGTGGAGAGAAACAGAGACGAGAGAGAGAGAGAAGCAGCTTCTCTCCGTCCACACCAGGCTGTGATTTTTCCTTCCCACTCGTCCACTTTCACTCTCTCGCTCTCTCTCTCTGCGCGTGTTTGCGGTAGCCATGTTTTTCCTTTTATGGAGTCAGTTTGGGAGAAGTTGTCAGGGAGTGAAGAAAATTACACAGACACTCCCCCCTTTCTCCTGCCTGCCTCTGGAATTTATTTACCTTTCAGCATCTATTTATTGTATATTTTGCCATCTTTTCTCATCGTTTCTCATCAGATCACTTGTTTTTTGCCCCCTTTCCCTCTTTTATCGTGTTAATCCGCTACACTTTCCATCAACTTGCTCTTGTTCTTCCGAGTTGTTCCCTTGTGCTTCTCCCAGGCACTCATCTGTTTTAAAATCTATCTCCTCCTCTTCATTATGCTCTTCATCCTCCACCTTTGTCCTCTGAGAACGAGAAAAGTGTGTGTTAATCTGCCTGTTGTCTAATGCCTGAGTGGGCGATGCTTTCAGACTCCTCACGGTCATTACACACACACACACACGCACACACGCAGCATGACCACTGCCGCGTGCATCCCTGCGTGTGGGCATTAGCGTGTGCTCCGTGTGTGTTTGTGTTCGTCCAAATGTGTTTTTCTGTCGCAGTGTGACTTGTTCGTGAAGTGTGTGTGTGTGTGTGTGTGTGGTGGGGTGGGGGTGACTCACCAGGCGAGTGATAAGATGGAGGAGTAATAAGGAAGGATGCTTAATTTTGGATGACAGATGAACAGTGGCCGGAGGGAGGGATGACTAGCGGATGGAACAATCGTCTCTGTATTCTCAAGCGGATTTTCTCGTATTTTCCTCTAAAAATGGGTTTAAAATATGCAAACGTTTAGGTTTTTCATTTCCTTTTATCAAGTTAAACCTTGCATTTGCAATTTTGATGGTGAGTGTATTTATCTGCACAAGAAGCTGAGTGTGTAGTGGCGTCAGACTTAAAAATAAGTCTTTGTTTCTGTGCCTCGAATCCAACACGTTGTCAAAAATAAGTATATAAGTGATTTTTGGGGTTTTTTAAAGCTGCTTTTTACTGTCACAAGTTCCACTTGTTAAATACCAGTGAAGAACGATCCAGATGCAGCTGCTCAGGCATCCACCTTCAGGTGTAGTTTCATCTCATCTTCCACGGCGAGTGAAGATTTTTTTTCCTAAAGGAAAATATCTGGAGTTCTGGAACATTTTCATCCAACTTGGATGCAAGTCTGCTCACAGAGGGTTTTAGACTTTAGTCAACCTTTGCAGATTTTCCTGTTAAAGTCTTATTTCCATCCTCATTTATGTTTATTAGTTATTTATTTTTCTTCATTGCCAATAATACGATGCTATCATTCAGAACTTAAATGTTCTCTGTCATGCCTAAAACGTTTTCTGCTAGAATTAGAGATTTTGCTCTTTTTTTTCTTAGAAATGTTTTTTTTCTTGATTTCAGTTGAAAAGAACAAAACTTCCTTTAACTTATTGTGAAATGATAGAGAAATATGAGCATCTATCAGATACGTTTAGCCTAAATGATGTCTGTTGGTTTAAAATAATCTGAACCATCCACTAGCATGGTGATGCTATAGCATACAGATGTGCAACATCTGCTACTTTTACATTTGATTTGGGTAAATCATTGTTTTGTTTTGAGGATGCAGGGAACTTTTTCCTCCGATGACTCGTTTTTCATGCTTGTGTAGGTGTTCTTGAACAATAGAACAATGCTTCACCGCTCCACACTTAAGTGTCCTAAATAGCTGGTTGGAGTCACACAGGGAAGTTTATTTTATTCTGCTGCAGCATTTTAAGAATCAGACCCTCTGACACTTTTCTTGGCTCTTCAGATTTTATCTTAAAGTAACAGTGAGCAGTTTCCTGCTCCTCCGCCCTACTGGTTGAAAGTGGAATTACAACTGTCGTAAACAACCCTGCTGCAGCCTGCTGTAGCTAGCGCTAACAACAAGCTAACCCTAACATGAGCCAGATAATACTAAAATAAACCACAAAGTAAAAAGATCCACACTGTTGGACAAAAAATATTATTACTAACAAGTCCAGTAGCAACAAAGCCAGGTCACCATCAGTCCGTGATTTTTTTAGCCTCCTTTAGCTCCATCAATTTCTTCTTCTTGTGCTTTTTATTGCCGATCGGTGAACTGAAAATGCTAACCGCTAGCGTTACAGCTAACAGCCGTAAAGCAGGTATAAGAGCTCCCACTAGAACACCTACCCGCTCCCCAAAACTGTGAAGTGCCGTATCTGGCCAGCAGAGGGCTGCAGAGTGGTGTCAAATGTGAAACTGGTCAAGTTTCTAACTAAACAGTCATTGAGATCAATGTTAAAGCTCTAGCTTAAAGTTTAATAAACTATTTAGTGTTACTTTAACTTAATTGTTCCTCCCTTTTCTAAAGACATCACTAATAGTAAAGAAAAGGCTTTATGTATGACTAACATAGTCGTAGGTCTACCATGCTGAAGACGATCTGAGATCTTTGTAGCTCTGATCTGATTGCTGATGTTTCTTGGTGCTTGTTGCTCTGTGTTTTATCCAAGTTGTGCCTCATCTCGTTGTTTTCTGTTTACCCGTATCCGGGTCATGCAGACATCAGCCTCGGCTGCAACGTCTCTCCCCAGACCCTTTCACCAGCTCCTCCAGCTCCACCCTGAGGTGTTCTCTAGTCAGCCTAAAGATGTAATCCCTCCAGCATGTCTGAGACCCTGTTGAATCTCTTGGCTCTAAAAGGCTCGGCACTCTGAGCTGTTGTTTGGTGCCTAAGACCAAACACCAAGCAACGCTAGTTCCCCGACCCTTTTATTCCCCGGGTAAACCCCAACATACAAGCAGAGCCTGGAGGGTAACAAGAAGCCCATCCTGACCTTCCACCCCTCACCAAGAGCAGCTATAGTGAAGAAGAGTGTCCAATTCTTATATTTTTTCATGATTTAAATTCTACAGTTTATTTCTATCTAAAATATTAATGATTTTTTTATTATTATCAGGGTTAATCATCATCTAATAAGACATTTACTCACAGAGATCCCATCAGAAACAGAAAAGATGATTCCCTTATATATGTTTATCTGCTACATCATTTTTATGCACGTGTGTGTGTGTTTAGTTTATCTGTGTCGGTGTGTTTGCATATCCATGTCTGGGTGACCTCCTCTGTCCCGCGTGGAAGCAGGAAGCGCCTCTAACGGGGTCAGAGACGACGGTGCCAAAGACGACTTAGTGGAAACTGAGAAGAAAAACAAAGCTTTTGCTCTGACCTCCGTTCTTCTTTCCCTCTGGTCCTTCTGTTTCTGCAAAACACAAAGAAACTGTTTTCTCTCCTTTTCTCACCCCGTCGTTCTTATCTCTCACTTTGTGTTTATTTTCCTTTTGCATCTCATGATATTCCCCCTCCTCCTGTGGTCTGGTGTTTCTCAGCTCTACATTCCTGTTGGGGTGTGTGTGCGTGCGTGCGTGCGTGCGTGCGTGCGTGCGTGCGTGCGTGCGTGCGTGCGTGTGTGTGTGTGTGTGTGTGTGTACTAATGATGCATTTAGGCATGAATTCATTGCTTTAATGCTCAAGGAGGACATTCGACATCACTTGAATCTATTATATGAAACTAATGTTACTGTAATCAGTTCGGTTGTGTGTTCAAGAGGCTTTTTTGAATAGGTTTGTTGAATTTAAATACTTTTTTATGTACTTATGTGTTTTTCTGTGGTAAAACGATCATGGCTCGATACACCTTCAAGGTGGAAGACGACAGAACGCTGAGCAGGAAACCAGAAGTGAGCTAATTTAACAAACCCGAGGAACTTTAATAAGGAAAGGCTCTGCAGGACTGGGAATCCATAAAATAAACATTAATTCAAAATGAAAATACAGGCAGACACATGGTGCTGGAACAAGGTAAAACACAAACACCCAGCTCAGAAAAGTGAAAGCGTAAGCAGCAACAGCTTCATCCAGCTGGTCTTTTTGGATTTTCTTCTGTTCTAAATACAAAAATCTTGATTTTTCAGTTGCCTGTAGCTTTTGGAGATCTCTGTGTCTTCATATTAGTGTGCTGTAGCGTGTTTGTTATTGTCTGAGGTGGTCAGGGTTTCGACGTACAGAGGAGGATGTGTTGGCATGGAAACGGGGGGATTAAAGCAGAAAAAGGGTATCATAGTGAAAGAAAAGAGGCTTTTTATCCATTTCTCTGCCTCTTAATCTATGGGTGAGTCCTAGAAATGTCAGCTATCAACTCATGTGAGCGTGTGTGAGGGGAAGCCACCGCATGAGTCAGCAAACTAACCCACATCCACTTTACAATAAAGGCAAAGAATGATTAAGGAATCAGACGATCAGCTGTAGTGGGGAGTATAACTGGATAAGAGGAAGCAGCTCGTCATACTTCTTAAAGCAAACCTTTTAAATTAGCAGTTGCTCCTGAAGGATCTAATTAATGCAAATATTTTATGTGTGTGTGTGTGTGATCTCTATCTGCTTCTGTTGCTCCTGTCATATCTAGGAATTCTTTTCCTTGTCTTCCCACTCATCTGTCTCTTTACTTTAATCTCTTTCTCCTCCTCTTCAGAACAAATTAGCGATCGCTGCAGGGGGATGATGTCATCTCTGTTTTCTTTTAGTTTCTTATCATTTTTCTATCCTTTTTTTCTTTAGTCTCTGCTCTCATTCATCTCTTTGCTACCTGTGTTGATTTTATCTCTGGAAACACTCGTGAGGCGGCGACCTGGCTTCTGTTCAGGTTACGTGTGACGCATTTGAGCAGTCAGGGGACATCACAGTGACCTCACTTACAGTTAGAGCCAGCTCTGTGGGTCTGACTCAGGCCCAGTTGTGTCACATCATCTTTACTTCTGATGGTTGCAATACTCACCTGTCAGCACGCGTTTGTAGCACGGCCACAGAAACGACACACATATGCTATCTTGGTCCATTTCAAGTGACGCGTTTACTCTTCTACATCTCTTCTCTGCAGTGTTTCAATTAGTAAATTAGGATTTTTTCTAATTTTAGTATTTTCTCTAAATAAATGCCTTAGTTTGAGGTTTTTCCTACAACGATGTATGTTACGGATGCATATGTAAAGATTTTATATCCATCTAAATTCAAAAACGCAGAATTTGGCACCATCTAGTGATAAAGTGGCAGATTGCAGCTAGTTATGATGCCTACTTTTTATTCCCATATAAGAATGATGGAAGAAAATCACATAAATCAGATTTTCTCTTTTTAAAATCTGTGTTTACTTTATCTTTTTTGGGAATATTGTTTATGGGTACTGCCAATTTTCCTTCCGTATGATACAAACCATAACTACAACAGTGTTTTAGGCTGTCAACATTTAGAAAAGTTATACAGAAATAAGAAAAGCAACTAAGTCTTTAGTTTTGATGTCAACAAACTCTACATTTTTAATGTGCATAAATGGACCCTTATGTGAAATAAATCAACTAAATTCATTTGTTTTCTGTCTGATTTGATTAAAATGTTGCCAAGAGGTTTTTTTGTAAAATAAGTTGCTAAATGGGGTTAAAATAAGTCATTAAATTTGGCAAAATTTTGCTTCATTGGAAGGAAAAAAAGATTTATTAGAATGTGTTTTGATTGCAAGTGTGTGTTAGAGGGTGAAGTTTGGTCTGTTGGGGCTTACTCTGGCTTCTTCTTATCTTTAAACACAATTTCACAACAATCCCAACCCACTTCTATCTCTCTGCTCCATTAATCAACAAAGTGTACAAAATTCTTGTCTTTGAGAGGTGCAGCTCCGGTCGAAAACTTCCACGTCTGAAATCGGGTTTCGGCACCATTTGTTATTGTTAAGCTCTGTATAAGCTCCTTTCATGTCTGGATCATCTCCAGCTAGCGGACCTTAATTTCCTGGTTATTTACTTCCAGGGGAGGAAAACCGATAACACTCAGTTCCTGATGCACTCCCAAAAATGACCATTATTCAGTAGGTTGGTTTTAAATTGGTTTATAGAGAAAATGATACAAACAAGACAATAGCTATGTTTACATGCACCAAATTTCCCCAATCCTATCCCCTCATGGTCATCAGTCAAAAGGGCCTCAAATTCTCCGAGACATTTTATTTTTATCCTGAGCTTGACCCTCCCATTTGGTGACATGGTACATTTCTATTGGATCAGCATGGGAATGTGTCAAGATCCGTGTGCATCACGGATCTTATCCTAAATGAACAAGATGTGAAAATCATGGGTGTTGCTGCATCTAATCTGATTGTGAAAGAATGAATATTCAGTTTCACTAATAGAACCCCGTTTGGCTCCTCAGGTGACTTGTTAGATCATGTTGTTTCTGACTGGTGCATATGTTTAGACACTTTTAGTTTCTGATCTCTACATAGACACTAAAACACTCTTCTGCAGCCTGACTGAACATGCTGCTGTGGTTTTCTACCCTCAGCAGAGATCTGGTGACATGAGATGATCACAGCAGGCCGATTGTTCCTCAGCTCAACCTTGTGATCCCAGAAAGCTGCTGGGATCTAGCCAGTAAAAAGTAGTAAAAAAATAGCATTTGTGGTATTAATTCAGCAGATTTTTTGAGTATTGTCACTTTTAATTGTTTTAGTTCCAAATGATCACAAAGCAGAATTGCACAATGAGACAAAATCTGCTTTGTTGGACAAAGTTTGCATTAAGACTTTAATTTTGGCTCCATAGATCTGCTAATATTTCTCTGGTTGCACAATAGAACAAAAAAGTCTTATTTCACACTATAAATCACTTGTGTAACATCTCTGCAGCCACATGTTTGCAGTTATGAACAGATGTTCTCTGCCTCTGTCCTACCAGCATCTTCAGTGCACCATCCAGGCTTTACAAGATGAGCTCAGAATCCAGCGAGATCTCAACCAGCTCTTCCAGTCCGACTACTCCGACTCCGGTTGCCTCGGAAACCAGCCCGTTCCTCCTCAGGAGATGACAGAGGAGAACTTCCTGCGTCTCCATGGCGAGTTCGAGCGGCAGGCCAAAGAGCTCTTCCTACTGAGAAAGACGGTCGAGGAGATGGAGCTGAGGATCGACACGCAGAAACACACGTTAACTGCCAGGTGGAGATAAATAGCAGGATTGTGTAACTTCTTCTGGCTGCCAACATGTCAACTACTGCATGACCTGTGTTCTGGGTTTTCCTTTCCAGGGATGAGTCAATAAAGAAGTTACTGGAAATGTTGCAGAGTAAAGGTCTGTCGTCACGGGCAACAGAGGAGGACCACGAAAGAACGAGGCGACTAGCTGACGCGGAGATGACCATCCACCAACTAGAAGGACTGCTGGAGCAAAAGGACAAGGAGATGCTGCAGCTCAGAGAGGTGAAACCATGTGCAGCCATGCATGAGTGCTGGGGTGTGTGTTAATGCAACACGGATCAACAAGAATGCAGTCTTTCCCTTCATCATTTTTTAAGTTTATTGTTTTGATTTCACACAGTAGTTTTACCTTCACACTTACTGTGCTGCTGTTTTTTATACAACACCTCCCCCTAGTGGTCAGATGATTTTAATGACACATTTTCAGGATTGATATTCAGGTTTTCAGCAAATGAGGCTCCGCATCTTTATCCCAGATTTAAATCTAAAGTTGTTTAATATCAGTAATTATTTTACAAATTGACTCTGAACGTTCAGGGACAAACTCACAAATATTTATTTTAGAACAGGTGATTCAGCCACTGAAGCAAGTGTGTTGGAGCAGGGAAACAACTAAAACTTGCTGGATACCGGCCCTCCAGGACTGGGCAGCCCTGAGTATCCAGCTAACCCAACAGACATGCTGTTGATCTGTCGAGGACCCGGAGAACACACAGACATGTACAGAAACTCCACGATTCGATCCCCCAACCTTGCTTCGAGACAACAGCGCTACCAACTGCTCCACCATGCCTCGCCAATTTGTTTCTAATTTTTAGGCGTTCTCATTTAAATTCTGATCCAAATCAAATGTGCAGCAGCAGGAAAATGGATTTCTGTAAATGCAGACTAAGGTTCAAATCTGCTTCACACCATCACAATAACACAGGACGATCGTTGAAGGACTTCCAACACAATTTTAAGTACCAGAATGTATCCATCCATCTTTTGGTTAGAGTCACCCTGATGTGATTGGCTCATATTTCTACATTAGCAACAAAACCATACTAGTCACTAAACTGGATTGTTTTTATTCTAGTTTTAGAGCTGATGTTTACTGTTTTACTTTATTTTTTATTCCCAGATAAGGAATCTTTGATAGTGTTTCCTCCTCCAGTGAAGCCCCCCCCCCCATATGTGTTTTTTCATGCGTCCTGCATTAGCTGTCTTTGTCCATCTCTAAATGTCCAAAGAAAGGCAGTGATGCATGCACAGCTGTGTCCTCCCCTCTGCTTTCATCCAGCCCTGTCCTTGCACGCCTCCTCTCATCCTTTTCTCCTGGTGCTTTCAGGAACACCAAACCACTCCAGCTTCCTTGTCTTCCTATTTGCTCATACTTCATTTGACCGGCGGAGCGGTGATGCGGTCGCTGCTACGGGACAGCATCATTCTGTTGCATATTGTTCAATTGGGATTGCAACATTTTTGGATTATTTTATGAATTTGGATAAATTAAGGATATAAATCTTGTCTGGATTATGATAGGAAGCTGTTTGCTTTGGTTGGAGGCAGTGTGCTGGTTTTACTAACTGAGGTTAAAAAGCCTGGATCTGTTTTTTTATTTTAAAAGTTGAATCATTTGATTCAGTTTTGACTTTTTAACTATTTAAATTACTACATTAGCCTTATTCCAGGTCGTCAGATTAGATTATTCTGAATCTGTCAGCTTTATTCATCTCCGTCTGAACGATGTGGGACGGCCGGATCGACCCGAGGAGGAGAAAACTTGGCTCTTCTACGAGAGGGAAACATGTCCTCCCTGCTTCTTCCTCCTTTCCCGTTTCTCCCTCCATCCCTATCCCAGCTTCTTTCCATGTGTCTCCCCCTTTTCTCCCTTCTCCCACTTTTTCTCCATCACGCCATCCCTCCTCTCCCTCCTTTCCTGCTCCTTCCCCTCCACCCAGACGTCACTCCCTTCACCCTGCCATCCCTCACTCATCCTGTCCTCCTCATTCTCCTTCCTACGTTGTCACCTCTTCAATCCATCCTTCTCGTCATCCTTCCCTCCAGCACTCTCCCTCCTTCCCCGCTCCTGCTCCAAGGCCTACAACAACCATCCAGCCCTCTCGCCATCCCTATCCATCAGCTGCTCTCGCCTCCTCTCCTTCCTCCCGACCTTGTCCTCCTCTTCTCCATCCCTCTCGCCATTCCTCAGTGTCTTCCTCTCTGTCTGCTGCTGACCCTCGTGGTGTGTGTGTCTCTCAGGAGCTGCACAGGAGATACGAAGCAGCTCCAGAGTCAACAAAGACCAAAGCTCTGCAGACGGTCATTGAGATGAAGGTAGACGTGTTGCTGATCGTTTTCTTAACCTCTGTTATTTAGCTGAATATTTATGTCTGGTTTAAATGAAAGTAAATAGAGACTGAAAGCCTCTAATTGTAGGATCAGACATATTTCCAGGTAGAGTGAAGCACGCCTGTCTTCATGCTTCTGCCACCAGGATGCAAAGATCAGCTCCATGGAGCGTGGCTTGAGAGAGCTGGAGGAGGAGGTGATGATGCTCAAGTCCAACGGAGCTCTGAGCAGCGAAGAGAGGGAGGAGGAGATCAAGCAGATGGAGGTCTACAGATCCCACTCCAAGTTCATGAAGAACAAGGTGATCTCACATTCTCGCCACTAAGCTCTGCCTCGAGGCATTAAGATCATTTCATGACACAAACCTAAGAGTTTAAAATCAAATCGTTTGATTATATATTTTTTTCTTTCCTTATAAGCGCTTAAAGGTCGTTGTTATATCTGTGATTGCTGCTGTTATTTGATCTGTGCACGTTTCACCGCCTACATGCTGAGCATGCTGGGTAATCACGTGTCCCTTCCTCACCTCGCTGCCTCCCTGATGGGAGGAGCTAAGAGGTGAGAGGAACAGGTGAGAGGCCTAAAGACCAAACACCCTTAAAGGCCTCCTCTCCTGCCAGGTTGAGCAGCTGAAAGAAGAGCTAACTCACAGCCAATCAGAGAAGGAGGAGCTATGGCGACGAGCCAATGATCTCCAGCAGGAGGTGTCTGCAGTAAGAGATGCACCTCTGTTTGTTTTTTATTCCTCTTCCTTTTTCCTTCCTTCTCTCTTTGACGGGCTGAAGCTGCTGTAGCGCCTCAGAGCTGCAGCTATCTAACGTCTAACATGATGCATGCGCTTACTCGTACGTCCAGATTCTCTGACACCTTTGTGTAATCTGGTTGTTATCTTACATGAGACATTACAATAGTTTCAACGGTCTGAAGAAATCCGACACTCAGAGCTGCACTTGCTGCATTTCTAACCTGCTTCTCTTTCTTCTTGCATGATCTAGAGTTGTAGATCCGTTTGCTGCTCAGATGTTAACCATATAGATGTCACTTATTATGGTTTGGGTCTATTCTTTTATCCAGATTAGTTAAAATTTCAGTGTATAGGGTAATTTAATAACCAGAGTGCACTTCGTAAATTATGTTTACTTTGTTTTTAATTAGAATTAAATGATAATTATTGGATTTTCATGACCTTAAAAATACATTTATTAGGGGTGGGACTCGATTAAAGAAATTATTCTAATTAATTAGAGGCTTTGCCATGAATTAATCTTGAGTAATCACATTTTAATCGTTCAAAAAAATTTCCCCCAAAGCAATTTTTTTAAATTAAAAATAATGAGGCAGCGGGTTAGGGTCATGAAGAGGGAAAGGTTTAAACACGTTAATTTTTTTTTTTCTAATTAATTAATTAATCATAATTAACACGTTAAATTCCCACCCCTAGTCTATTCTTTAATCCAGATTAGTTAAACTTTGATTGTAGAACATAATCTAATACCCAGAGTGCACTTCGTAAATAATGTTTCCTCTGTTTTTATTTTGAATTAAATGATCATTATTGGATTTTCATGACCCTAAAAATAAATATATATTTCTTTGAACTCGAGGAATAGACCCTGACCTTTTCATTTAGATGCATCCTGTAGAATAAAGGTGACCGACTCCCACCTGTGTCTAACTCTTGTTTACGTTTCAGGTGAGAAACTGGAAGAAAAACAGCTGTTTCTTGTTTTTCAAACCTTTAAATATCTGATTGATTTACAGTCAAACTAAGACAAATGCTGTAACCTGTGGAGAAGGCATCGCCTGAAGACTTCATACTGTTTACAATATATAAACTGCTTCATTTCCCTCATATAAGCTTCTGCTACATGGTAATATTTTTATTCTGGAATCAGAGAAAATTCCTGGAAGTTACGAATTTATAAAATCCCAGAAAAGGAGTTTTATCTGTCCTGTTAAACCAAACAAGCAAAAACAGAAGGAACTGCAACAAGAGCATCTTCCTGACTAACGTCAGCTGGTGATGCTAACATGCATCCCAGAGCTAAATCTGCCTTTTTGAAAGCTTGTAGTGGATATTAATTCTCAGACAGTAAAACCTCTCTTCACATTTGAACCAGGTATTCTGTTTTTGTGTTGCTCAGATGGAGCAAGCGAAGCAGGACCTGAGTCGTAAAGACAGCGAGCTGCTGGCTCTCAGGACCAAACTGGAAACTCTGAACAATCAGTTTTCTGACAGTAAACAACACGTGGACGTGCTCAAGGAGTCGCTCACTGCCAAAGAGCAGAGAGCTGCCATACTGCAGACCGAGGTAAGGCCTTTGTGCAGCACGCTTCCATTAAATGGCTCCTTATCTGATTATTTATCCCCACCGGCTCTTACCTGGCTCAGGTGGATGCTTTGCGCCTTCGCCTGGAGGAGAAGGAGTCTCTTCTGTCGAAGAAGAGTCAGCAGATATCAGAGCTGACGGAGGAGAAAAGCACTCAGCAGGGAGAGATTTCTGATCTCAAGGACATGCTGGACGTCAAGGAGCGCAAAGTTAACGTGCTGCAGAAAAAGGTGCGTGGAAAACAAAATGTTAAACTCAAAAATGCTGACTCCTGTTTAAAAGGTTAACTCCGTTTCTGCAGCATGTTGATGCTGGTGTTTTGCAATGCATGGCTTTATCCACTAGATGGTGATGTAGGACAGGGTGCAGGAGTCTAAATTTCATGGAGAGATATTTTTCTAGGAACACATGACAAAAACACAATGTGCTGATGTACTTTTATTCAAATCTAATGTTTATTTTTAATGATAAACAGCTGGTTTGCATTTTTTGTGTTTTTTCTCAGGAGATGTCTGTCGACTCTCCTGGTCTTCTGGTGTCCTACCTGTTGTGTTCTCCAAAAATAAAAGTCAAAATGCAAAACGTGTGCAGATAATCGATACAGACAATCAAGCAGAAAGACATAAAGCAGGACAGGGAGGGGGAGGAGAGACACAGTGTGTTTAAATCTGATGCATACTAATGACTTCCTCTTGTTTAATAAATGATGACCTCTGCTGTCTTCAAATAGAATACAGTTCACAGTGGGAGAGGGTGATGCTGCTGATTCTTCCTGCATTCGCTCTGCTTCTGAATTTGCTAATTTCTTCTTTTTATTTGTGCTTTCAGCTCTTTTCACCTCCTACTTGTGTTTTTATCTGCCGTTTCCTCTTGTCAGTAAACTCTGTGAGTGTGCATCCCATTAGCTCTGAAGGTTTTTATCTGATCTCGTCTCTTTTGGACTAAAATAGACAGGAGGAAAGACTGTGGGACCTGTAAGTGTGTGCTCATCATGTGTGCATGCCAGTTATCCAGCAGTTGTCAGTTTCAGGAAATGTGCAGGATCAAAGAGTCTCACTGCTTCTCAATGTCAAGTATGTGTGTGTGTGTGTGCACGTGTGTGTGCATGTGCATTAGGGAGAGGAGAGGATGTGTCAGTCAAGCTGTCAGTCTGGCAGTTGTGACATGCAGGAAATATTTTACTGTATGAGCACACACACACACACACACACACACACACACACACACACACACACACACCTGCAACCTCTGTGGTACTTTAAATGTGTGTTTCACCTGCAGTGGAGTCAAAGTTTACATTCCAGCGTTACTTTCTCTCTCTCTCTCTCTCTCTCTCTGTGTGTGTGTGTGTGTGTGTGTGTGTGTGTGTGTGTGTGTGTGTGTGTGTGTGTGTGTGTGAGCGAGCGAGCACACACACCAATCACTCCATTTCCTTTCTCTTTAACAGAAGAAATAACAACAACAGAAGAAAACTAAAAATTAGCACATTTACCAGCTTGGGTTTCTTATATAAATGTTGTTATGACTTCTTTCTCTTTCTTCTCCTTCCCGTTTATTCTTATTAACACCATTGCATTAACGTCACTGTAACCTCACAGCTAAAACAAAACCCTCAAAAAGCCTTTAGTGGTCTGACATTTAGAAAACACTTCCACATATGTGCACCTGAGGTATATCTGCTGATCTGGTGTTTTAACAGAAAATAAATGTGCTACTAAATCACTGTGAGAAGTCACGGTGAGCTGGTGCGAGGAGGCGGCGGAGGTGGAGCGTGTATATTTGGATTAAGGGTTAAAGACGGCAAAGCTGAGGAATTTCACCTCTCAGTCGTCACTTTGTGTCGAGACGCTTGGATAGAATCTGGCATTTTGTATTCCAGATTTGACAGTTTTGTGTTTGGTTTGAACTAGAAACCAGAGGAGGGTGTATGGACACAAATCAATGTGAGGAAGACGTGAAAATTACTGTAATAATAAACTTTTATGGTATTATCAACATTTATTTTTGAATCCATAAGTAATATAGCTTGTTTAGACTCTTATTTACACAAATAAAATGTAGAAAAAGGGCAAAAATATTTTATTTAATGTGCTCTCAAAAGGGAAGCAGTCTACATTTTTTTATTTTATATAATTTTTCATATTTTAATGTTTTCTCCTATAGTTTCATTTAAAATTTCAATCTAAATTTCAATTATGGCTAATTAGTTTATAAGCTAGCTAGCATCTTAGCTAGTAAACAACTAGTTTAAACATATATTAGCTCACTAGCTAAGCTAGCAGTGCAAATATACTATTGTTTTAAAGTTTTCAATCAAAATGTTGAATTATTTATGAGCACATGACAAATTAGCAAACAGTTACACCACAAAAAGTATATAAGTCTGCTAGCTTAGCTTATAAACAAATAGCTTCGCTATAAACCAGCTAGCTGGGCAAATTCTTATTTACTGCTGTTGCTAAATTTCAAAACCGTATGTTTTGTCTTCTTAATAACATTTAGGCTATGTTTGACAACTTAAAACTCATTGTGTAGGCCTTTTATTTACTGCACTTCTATCATGTAACACTATCATTGGGAGTTTTTACCAAATGTTCTTTCTAAAGTTACTTTAATTTCTAGCTTCTTGTGTGAATTTATGCTCAGTTTCATCTGAAGAATCAACTGCTTCTTTGTTTTGGAGACTCTGTGAGCTCACAGCTCAGCCAACAAAACGTCATTCTCAGTGGTCAGCAGGTGAATGAGAACCAGCACGTCTGATGAGTGTTTCTGGCTGCAGATCGAGAACCTCCAGGATCAGCTGAGGGATAAAGAGAAACAGCTGAGCGGTCTGAGAGACAGAGTCAAGTCTTTGCAGACGGACACGTCCAACACAGACACCGCTCTGGGAACGCTGGAGGAAGCTCTGGCTGAGAAGGTACACACAGTGATTCACTCGCCGCTGGTCAACCTCAGGTCAAGGTCACGTTAATAAAACCTTTATGAGCAAAACCGCCGACCACCCACGTGTTGACTCTGGATAAATGGAAATGAACCAATAATCACACTGGTTCTTTTAATATTTAATTATTCACAGCCTGTTTGTATAAAACACGACAGACTGACCAACATGCAGCCACACGGCTCAAAGTAGCTCATTGATGAGTGTTCAGGTCTGAACGCAGAGCTAACCGGGCCTGAACCACGTGTTTTATGACTCCTCAGACTGAGTTTTGTAGGGATTGAAGTCCAGTCACACATTAATGTGGATTTTTTTTTTTTTTTCTGGATAATATTGTTACATATTCAACCTCTTATATGGACTTAAACATTTAGGAAGTGGGTTATTAATGGACCGGTGACTAATAATCTGAGTGTTGGTGAAATGTGTGTTTGTTGGCAGGAAGATATGTCCACAGCGCTCGCTTTTCTTATTTATAAATTCCTCTTTGTCTTTATTTTATTTGTACTTTTCTCTTTGCCTGCTCTATTATCTTTTGATTTTCCCACCAACGTAATTGATATTTAATTGATTCCACAGCTTTTATTTGTGCATCTAATAAAAAAAACTTCAAAAATAAATGACTATTTAATTTAATAAAAATATTTGCTTAACTTAAACTAATGAGATATAACGATTCTTGGATAAAACATCATAATGTCAATATTAATAGTACTTGCATTTCTACTTGCATGCTCTTATTAAACTACAATTTAAATTATTATTAGCAAGTGAATGAGTGATTATATACAATTATTGTTTAATTCTGACCGTAATTACCATATGCATAACTAAAAGTGTCATGTCTGTGTACGTTTGTTTTTGGGGGGTTGGTACTGCTGGTGCACATTCTCTGGGTCCGTGCCCTCCTTGTGCATGTGTGAACTTTTGTACTTGTATTTTAATAGTGTTGTTCTAGAGCTGCAGAAATCGTCTTTTGTTTTTTAAGTGGTTGTGAATTTCACGTCTGCTGCCAAAACACATTGCGCGTGTAAAATCGCCGCTGGCTGTTAGATCCTGTCCCAGCTGCCATGTACGTAAAGTTTAACGTGACACTTATTAGTGCAGAAACGTGATATTAAGTGACTGTGAATGGCTGTTGGAGAGGATGAATTATTTTATTCTCTGTTTCTCTTTTTCCATCACACCCTACTCGTACTCTCCCCCTTTTTTAATGTTTCTGACATTCCGTAACTTTTACCTCTTCCTACTTTTCTCCCCTTTTTTACGTGCAGGAGCGAATTATTGAGCGGCTGAAGGAGCAGCGAGAAAAGGAGGACAGAGAAAAAACGGATGAGGTGGAGACTACTAAGAAGGATCTGAAAGAGCTAAAAGAAAAAGTGTCTCAGCTGCAGGCTGAGCTGGCTGACCGAGAGGTAGAAGACGCACACAGGAATGACTAAACACACCGGCTTGCACACGTTTGTTAGAAAAACAAAAAAACATTTAATCTGTTTAGATAAAAACAAGAAAACAAAGCAAATATTTTAACATACTATCCCTTAGGAACCATTAGCAAGTGCAGGCCTGGATATTCTTGAATAACATCTTCCCTATAAAAGAGTTATAATTGCATCCTGCTGCAGGATGGAAATGAGGAGGAAAATGCATCTGTGTGTCAAATTAGCAAGAAAACAGTAAAACACCTTTTTTATTTTGTTTATGGTGTTGTTAGCATCAAACCAGGAGTTGAATAAAAGTGCTGTTATAATATCTGCAACATGAAAAACAAAAACACAGGCCTGGTGTAGGTGTGATTAATGAGCGCCACTAATATTAAAATGTTGTGTAAATGCAGATTACATCCTGTAGTTTGCTGATTTACTGTCATTTTAAATTTGGATCAATCTTCTTTTACCATTTCAAACTGAAGCTAATTTTAGCGACTGTGGGATCATAAAACCCGTCGCCGTGCATTGAAAAATAAACGGAAAAACTTTAAGAAAACAAGCATTCCTCTCTTCACCGCTAGATGCAGATGTGAGGTTTGTCCGACAACGCCAATGTATGTGCAGACCTAAATATACTCTGAGTAAGCAGCAAGGTTTCTCTGACCAAATACCAGTCAAACACCAGGATCTGCAGTCTGAAGTTGGTAAGGTCAGTGAAGGGTAAAATTACACGTCTGAGCATCTCTCCTTCTGGTCCTGTTGGTTTCCGTTTCACTGCCTCTACCAAAAACAAGAAAAGAAAGGGAGAGAGAGATTTCACGGATGGGGGGATTGAGTCTAAGAGTGAGAAAAGAGACAGGTCATGGGAAATCTTATGACCGACAAGGGACAGAGTCCATCGTATAGCTGTGGAGGAAGGATAATTCCGTGTTATCCCACCTGATTCTGGGCGACAAGGGGCCAGATAGATCCGGAGCGTGTCACGGTGACAGACAACCGTGCACGCTCAGCCAATTTAGAAAGACTAATCAACCTTGCATGCATAACCGAGGCCTGTGAGAGGAAACCCGAGCAGAGCAGGAACAGACGAAACATGCAAATTACACAGAACATTCCAACCTGGAAGCCTTCTTGTTTTCAGGTGCTGGTGCTCTTCAAGCGTGAAATAAAACTACACGCTGTGTAACTCATCATTGCATTCTTAGAAGCTTGAGACTTCCTATTAGAAACCATTTTGCCTGGTTTTTCTACCCGTTTATAAATTCATGCTAACCAGTACGAGAACATGGATGCATGCACCGTAAAGGATTCGTCATGGAAATGAACCTTTTAGCAAACAAAGTGTTCTTTGTTGTGGATTTCTTTTGTTTGTGGTCACACACCAACCTGAGAGGAACCTGCACACATGCCTTACTGATTCTGTTTGCAGATTGTTTTAAACCCTCTAAAGATTAGAAAAATAGAACATAGGTATAAAAATATAACAAGTCTGATTTTTTGTTTTTTTCAGACTTCTGTGTTGGATCTGAAAGAGAAGGCGTCCTCTCTGGCGTCCTCGACTCTGAAGAAGGAAAACCGGCTCAAAAGTTTAGAGATAAACCTCGAGCAGAAGAAGGAGGAGTGCATCAAACTGGAGAACCAACTCAAGAAGGTTAGCCGGAAACTTGTTGGTGACAAATTGTTCCTCAAGTCACATAGACATGCAAATGTCATGCTTCTACAGAGAATATGTGAGACAAACCTTTAACCAAAGTCATTATATCTGATCTGAAAGGAGATCCAACTACAAGACGTATGGCTAAGAACACACGGTGGAACGCCAAAACAAATTCTCCAAGGAGACAATTAAGCACATCGCATCACTTTATCAGGCTGTCTCGTATCATATATCGTACTCCATCCTGTCATAATGTGTTATATAGTTCTGTAGTGACATCACATTATTGTATGGGATGAGATCATATCTCATTTAATTGTTTCATGTTGTTTCAAATCCTCTTCCAAGTTGTTTTCCAAAAGATGGATGCTTGTTTGTACCTGTGTGTGTGTGTGTGTGTGTGTGTGTGTGTGTGTGTGTGTGTGTGTGTGTGTGTGTGTGTGTGTGTGTGTGTGTGTGTGTGTGTGTGTGTGTGTGTGTGTGTGTGTGTGTGTGTTGACGTGTATGTGACAGCCTGCTGACAGCCTTACAGTCATTTTCACAGACTTGAGGAGACAGCAGCACCATCACACCCTGAGTGTGTGTGTGTCCGTGTTGGTATGTGTGTTCAACCGTATGTGTGTGAGAATATGTGACAAATACAGTGAAGAAGGGAATATGTATGAAGGTGTCATTGCATCTGGGGTGTCTCTCTCATCAGATTTTATTTTTTACTCTTCTGTTACCCCACACACTCTCTCTCTCTCTCTCTCTCTCTCTCTCTCTCTCTCTCTCTCTCTCTCTCTCTCTCTCTCTCTAGCTAACTAGCTAGCTAGCTAACTCTATCTCCCCACACCCCCGCACAAATCTTCTTAGACCTGTTAAATTTGCTGTCCACTTCCAAAACTAATAGGTTTTATGTGTTGTGGGGGCCGAGGCTCTCTCTCGCTCTCTCTCTCACACTCACTCTCTCTCTCTCACACACACACACACACACACACACTCATAATGTCAATCTGTCCCAAGAGCAACATTAGTTTCTGGGAAACATCCACAGCTGTTCTAACCTCTAAGCTGGTTAAAACCTGTTTTTTCTTTTGTTTGTTTTATTTCATTTCTTTCTTTAACACATTTTTATTCACCCAGTGTTGCTGGGCAAAGCAGGACAAGACGTTCTGACACTTTCTTTAGTTTTCCTTTAAAAAACAAAAAAACATTTCTTTTTAAATTAGTAACAAATTTACACCCCAGAAGCTTGTGTTTTTGTGTACGTGTGAACCTGGCTCACCTGACAGACACTTGAAATGAGCCAGATGAAAAATGCCTAACAGGGGTTGGTTCTCAGGTTTTAATAGCATGAGAGAAATTAAATTTTTATTAAAAAGTTGCAGTTAATACATGTGTTAAAAAGGTTTTACACTTACTGCAGTACCCCTCCCAAACAGCAGGTGTCAATACTGAAATAAAATATTGTTTCGTTGCTGTTTTAAAAAGATCACTAGACCATAGACATGATTATGTAGACGCCCCATTGGTCACTGGAGAGCGCAACAGCGTCGCTGCCATAATGGATGGCTCCCAACTGGGGTCAACACAGACTGTGCTACTATGCCCATTTTTTCTACAGCCTACGGTTGCAACAACCAGCGCACTATTGAAAACAGGTCACGTGGGACTTTTCTAGCCTACCTGTTGGGATTTTATATTTTACTTTTTTATTTATTTTACTTAATTATATTTATATTTTAACCATCATGCCATACCACATGTCTGATTTTGTGAAAAAGCATAATAAAATGTGTTTTTTAGTTGGGTAAGAACCTTCCTCAGTAGAAATGAATGCACTGGGGGCGAATGGAGACCCATACAAGATGGCGACCGGCCACCACAGCAGCTAGGCAGCGCCAGTCCACGGGGTGTCTACATATGTATGTCTGTGCACTAGACTGCTATTCTGTTAAAGGGATATTCCACCCCAAAGTAAAATTGTGTCTATTGCCTTATTCCCCATAGTTAGATAACTAGGAAAGAACAGTTTGTAACGGCCCAGTCATTCTTCTGATCCGACTCCTTTAGCTTAGCATAAAACAATGTGAGTGGTAACAAGTCATTAAAATTGCAGCGCACCAGGCTAAAGACCGAAGGTGACCGATCATTTGCTGCTGTGGCCCCCAGACTCTGGAGCTCTCTCCCCCTGAGCCTGAGATCAGTGGACTCAGTGGTCTCCTTTAAAAAGCAGCTGAAGACTCACCGGTTCAGGCTGGTTTTTGAGTGACCTCCTGTTGATTCTCCCAGTTGAATAAGCACTCAAATCACATGTTTAATTTTATTTATGATAGGTGTTTATTTATAAAGACATTTTGAATGCAGCACTTGTCTTGTGAGCATCACGGAGGCGTTCGCACGATGGCCGTCTGCCCAGCTCTGCAACGCTCTACCTAAACCAGGGCTAAGAACTTGATTATGCTAAAATGTTTTTTTTTTTTACCACATATCTGCAAAAACATTTACTTTGCCTCAACCGTGTCGCTCGATGTTTAGGTGCTAATTAACACATGCTAATATGCTAACGAGCTAAACTCAAAATGAAGCACACAACTGCCTCTGAAACTTTCCAGAACACTAATGTAACTGTGAACTTTAGCAGTAGGCTTCTTAATTTATTAGTAAACTTACCTTTTGCTATAAGAACGGATGACTGCAAGACACAAGATGGCCTTGATTTTTGTTTTAAACACCAGATCAAATGACTTTGATAACTAAATGCCAAGCATGGATCCAGTTTGGTTTGTTGAGGCGTCCAAACCCTGTCTGTTCAAATCTATCCAGCTCTTTCTGGTCAG
This sequence comes from Aphyosemion australe, assembly GCA_006937985.1. Lineage (NCBI taxonomy): Eukaryota > Metazoa > Chordata > Actinopteri > Cyprinodontiformes > Nothobranchiidae > Aphyosemion > Aphyosemion australe. The sequence continues at coordinate 5,473,229 of SSNS01000001.1, forward strand.
AACTAGTGTTGATCACGTCGCCTCATTTTGAAACTTAACGCCATGTTTATTTTTGAATCCTAATTTCTGCTCCAGGCTCAGAGTGCAGCAGCAGAGTCCCAGGCCAACACTGAACTCTGTGAACGCATCTCCTGCCTAGAGCAGGAAGTGGCCCAGCACCGAGAGGATGCTGGGAAGGCCCAGTCCGAGGTGGAGCGGCTCCTGGAGATCCTCCGGGAGATGGAGAACGAGAAGAACGACAAGGAGAAAAAGATCCACGAGCTGGAGAGGTGAGAGAGGAGAATTCGATCCGTTAGAATGTTATTTTTGTGAAACAGCCCCCCTCTCTTAGTTTAACCCAAAAGTATGAAAACAACGTTTGTGTTTATCGTTTGTTTGCTTCGATTGTTTTTGTGACTCAAACTCATTTATTCCTTTTTCCCCTTTTCTCCATCCATGTCTCATTTCCTTTTCTTTTTGCCGCCATAACTTCTTCAAACATCGGATACGGCCGTGAATCTGTCTGAGTGCAATTATGCTGGCTTTCGTCCGTGTGTGTGTGTGTGTGTGTTTGTGTGTGTGCACTCATCACACCTCAGAAACCCTTCAGCCTCCCATTTGTGGCGTTCGCAGCAGTCACGAAATCAGGCCCCTCCCCCTGCTGCCTCTCAGCAGCCAATGGGGGGGCTGGTGTGGGACTACCTGGGCACGTGAGTGGCCCCTACGTTAGCTACCTGACCACTGCACGACAAAACTCACTCTGCCTGCTGGAGAAAAGGATGTCAGAGCACTATTATGACGGTCCCCATGTGGAAAAGTGGTCCTCCATCAGTGAAATCATTGTCTGACATCATCCTCCACCTATTTTGTCACAATTAAGCAACATTTAGGCTGTTTGTAATTTATCATGGATGGTGACAAATCCAAAAAACAGTAAGGATGTGTTCCACTTGTTTTCCAGCCTTTTCCACATGGAGCAGGGCTCTTTTTGCTCACTAATAATCACCATCAAAGAGTTGTAGCGTTGGCTCGTCGCACACCCAAAGCTCCGACAGCTCCAGAAAATTGGATTCTGCTGAACTCCAGCATGCGCTGAGCGTGAGCAGAAGTCTCACTCGTCTTCTCCTGCAGCGTGACGAGCCAAACGGCTCCTAAAAGTTTGTAAAACGAGGCTCCGTTTGGCACCGCGGCTGCAGCTCAGCCTGAGAGACTTTTGACTCTCTGCTCCTGTCAGTGATGCAACTCTTTCATTTAGTGGTTCTGTTTTCTCGCTTTACGTTTGTTTTACTTTCAGCTGAAGAAGCTTGACATGCAGAGTTTAACACTCGTTTTTTCCTCTTACATCAGGATTCTGGATTGTTCACTAATGTTCTTTTCTTTCTTTCTTTCTAACAAAATTGCTGTTTTTAACTACTTTTCTACCTTTCTGTCCTTTTTCGACTCGTCTTTCTCACGCTGTTGTCCTCCAGAGTTTCCTTCCTAGTTGTGGAGTTTTATCTGTATCTCTGTCTGCCTGCACGCCTTCACAGCTCCACGCTTGCTTCATGGTTTCATGTCTGTTCAAGTGTCACTGGGTCTTTCTGCATGCTTCTATAAATGTCTAAATCATCACCTTGTTTTCTTCTCGTCTGCTAATTTTAAACCGTAGTTTCTTTCTTTTGGCTTATATTCATTCACTGAACATGTTTCTTTCTCTGTCTGTTGATGTGTTCTGCTGTTTGGATAAAACTTGTGTCTGTCTGTGATTTTAAAGAAATGATTTCCTCTCTATGTCTCCATCTGGTCAGTAGAAAAACTAAATAAACCATAATTCATTGCTGAATAACTTTAAATTAGTCTTCCAGAAGCTGTTGTTGCTGGTTCATAGGAGTTCGTAGATCCTCGATCCTAATATCAGAAAATTTAAAGACATTCTAATGTTTTCACTTTAAATAAAAACCCATCAAAAGCTGTTGCATGTATTCTCTGCAGTATAATGACATAAAACAACTCTCAAATAGTGTCTTATTTTCTGTAAGGCAAATGTTTGTGAGAAAAGTAGAGAGCAGATTTTTTTCTTAAAGGTGTGGAACACTGAAAAAACATTTTTAATTATTATTTCTGATTATATGGGTCGTTGTTGTTTAGATGATGCTCCTTTATTAAGATCTTTGCATTAGATCAGTTAAATGATTTATAATTGATCTAATTAATAATAGTAGTATGAATGTATTGACGTCATGAATGAATAAATAATGATCACATGTAATTCAATAACAAAGTTGAATTTAAATTGTTTTTCCCACTTAAACTTAAACTCTGATATTTTACATTTCTGTTTGAACTGAGCTGAACTAAACTAAGCTGCTCTGAATCCAGAACCGGAAAATGCTAATTTGTTCCTATTCCTGAGGAATAAATGTTGGAAAAGGGAGACGAAGCGGTTTGGTTATTGAGTAGAATCCAGTTGAAACATGTTTACCCCTTTCAAGTGGGAAAGTGCCGATTAAATAACTCATTTTAAATTAACAAATTTTATTCCAGAACCCTCCTGTGGATTCTGAGATTCTGCCTGACGCGTTACTAACAAGATCATCAGAGAAAAACCCATACGGCGTTTTGAACTCGTCCAAGCTGAGGCTAACTCTGGGCCAGGAGTGGGAGCTTTACTAATAAAAAAGTTCACGTTTCAGTTTCATAAAGGGGCAAAAATCAAGCTTCTCTTCCCTCGTCTCATGTAAATCCAGCTGTAGTGGTACCAGATTATTTATTTCAGGAAGTAGGATGGTAATTGGAGCAGACTAAGTGACTTCACACTGAGGGGAAATGGAGCTGAAAATCTGCCCTGATGGCCAAAATAAAGGATTTGGATGGAAGAGTGGAAAACACTAGGAGAGGGAGAGCAGGAGGGAAGTGGAGGGAAAGGTGGTGGAGGAGGAAAAACATTAGGAAAGACATTAAATAAAGGGTGGAGACTTCAGAAGGATGGTGAGAATAAAACAACCCAAGACTCATTAGAAAAGAGGAAAAAGGAGAAGTGAGTTTGGAGAGGTTTACACTATAAACCAGAGTAATGAGGGATCGGTAAAGTTTATTGCTGTATTGTTCAGTAATGGTCAATTTGTCTCTGGCAGCTTTCTGAAGATGTTGGGCTTTGCCAGTTTAAACATGTGAGACTGTGTGGGAAACGAGAAATTAGAAAATAACGTTTTAGTTTTCTAGTAATAATTATGCACTCTTTGAAAAGGTAAACAAATAATCTGTAAAATTTACCCAGTTATAAATATCATTAAAAAAACTTTGGTAATTCGTTACAATAAAGGTCCCATTAATAACGTTACTTAGTGCATTATTAAGCATTAATAAACAAAGGGTCTCTTTATTAACGTTACTTAGTGCATTATTAAGCATTAATAAACAAAGGGTCCCTTTATTAACGTTACTTAGTGCATTATTAAGCATTAATAAAGGGTTTCATTTTTAATGTTAGTGCAGTATTAAGCATTAATAAACAAAGGATTTCATTTTTAATGTTACTTAGTCCATTATTAAGCATTAATAAACAAAGGGTCTCATTATTACCATTACTTAGTGCATTATTAGGCATTATTAAACAAATGGTCCCTTTATTAATGTTACTCAGTGCATTATTAAGCATTAATAAACAAAGGGTCCATTTATTAACATTACTGTTATTGTTAACTATTAGGGGCTTAAGGTTAGAAGGGGGGGGTCTGCTTAGTAATGCATTACATAATATGGTTAAGCAGTTGTTAATACCTTATTTAACAGTTTATTAATTCCTAATAATGCACTAAGTAACATTAATAAAGGAACCCTAATTTTAAAATGTTTCCTAAACTTTCACCCGCCCACGCTCTGATTGGCTAATTACTCATTTTTATTCTTTTTCATGATCTTTAAATGTTTTTAGGGAATTATTTGAGGCTCATTAGCCCTCTGTGAATGCCTGTCTATGTGCCTGGCTGCCTGTCTGTCTGCCTGGTCATGCCTGTCTGCCTGCTTAACTGTCTGTCAGCTGTCTCTCTACAGTTAATGATGCCTCTCTGTCAGCTCCTCTGTCTCTCATATCTTTCCTGTTCTTTGAAGATTGATCAAGCTGGCTAACCTAGTGCTCACCTCTCCCTCTGCTTCTCTCCGACTCTCTTTTATCTTTACGATGCAACGCTGTCTGCCGCCTTACCCAGTCTTGCCTCAAGGTTAGTACTGCACGCCTAGCTTTTCTTCTTCAGCCATTTTTTCCTCATCGCTCTCCTTCATTGTCACGCCGCGCGTCCTTGCATCGAGACTCTCTCATCTCCGTCACTCTGTCATAAACTCTGAGTCTAATTCTCATCATGTCTGTTGGGCTTTGAGGGAAACACCTTGACTTTCACTTCACTTTGTCACATCGCTGCGTCTCTGAAGAGGAATCGGTGCTTCTTCCTCTGTTATATAACGCCCCGCTGGTCTCTTCACCAGATTAGGATCTGAACTTTGATACCATGAGCTGATTAATTCATTTAAAACTGATACAGAAAACGTATCAAAGCTTTTAAAACGATTATTGTTATTAACTCGAACAGCTGATGACTTCTGCACAGAGGCCTTTTCAGATCTGCTGGGTTTGAGCTTTATCTGCTGTTTTTTCTTAAACATTTTAATTAATACGAAGGGGGAAAATAAATCACTACTCAGTCATGTGTTTAAGGTGGACTTATCTTTTTTAAACAGCGTTCCACCTTTTTGTCATAATCTGTTTTGATGACTTTCTGTGTTTATCTGTTAAAATAAAATCATCAGTCTGATGATCAGCTTGTTTTAGTTGGTTTAAAAGAGTTCACAATTCAAATGGATGCATTTACTGGCTTTTTAAAAAGAATCACCAGAAGATACATAAAGGAGTTATTTACTTCAGTAGTTTTTAAGTTAAAGAATTAACACCTGGCTTAAGAGGTGAACAGCAAAGTAGAAAAATAAATAATTTAAATGATTTGAAGACTCCCTGTCTGGAGGTCATAATAAGATGTGAACATGTAAGACCCAGAAATTAAAATGGACCGTTCTGCTCTGATCCACATATGAACCACGCTGGATCCACCTCTTCTGTGTTCTGCATAAATCTGGTGGTCTGAGTGTTTTGTGCTCTTGGTTCTGTTCTTAAATCTCTTCTGTTCCACTTCCTCCTTTGTTGTTTCTTTCTGTTTCTACTTCTGAAGCCACAGTTCCCCTGGCGTCTTGTCTGCTTTTTTATTGCTGGGGTTCTTGGTGTTTTGTGATTCAACTATAGAGAGGGGAAAAAAATAAAGAAAAAGTTCCATTTCACTGTCTGGTAGATGACAGAACACTTCTTTCTCTTCTTCTGCTTCTTTTTGTTGTTTTGATCTTGAGCTGAGGAACTCCTCATCCAAGCTGCAAACGCCTGACATCAAGGCTTCTGGAGCTTTAAAGAGGGATTGCATTGTGTGTGTGTGTGTGTGTGTGTGTGTGCGTGTGTGTGTGTGTGTGTGTGTGCACGGGCCTGCTTGTGTGTGTGTGTGTGCGCGCGCCTGCGTGAATGTACGTGTGTGATTGTCATTGCTTGTGTGTGTATGTGTGTCATTGCACGTGTGCCTGTGTGTGTGTGTGTCTGTGCCTTTGTGTACATGCGTGTGTCTTTGCACGTGTTTGTGTGTGCCTGTGTGTACATGTGCGCATGCGTGTGTGTGTCTTTGCACAAGTGTGTGTGTGTGTGTGTGTGTGTGCGTGCGTGCGTGCGTGCGTGTTTTTGATCAATTGAGGACCTGAGCACTCAGGTGGTGCTGGAATTTGTCAGCTAATGGGTGACAACAAGCAAACACACTCATGCTATCAAACCAAACACACTGTGCTTGTGTATTTTTTCTTTTGTTTTGTCTTGCACACACACACACACACACACACACACACACACACACACACACACACACACACACACACACAAGCAAGCACACACAAGTAGGTTATTCTTCTCTTCAAAATTCTTATAAAACAAAGAAAAGACCTAAGAAATAAACAGACATTTTCAGGTTTACATTATCAGAAGAATAAAGGATGTTATTGTGTTCTAATGAATATATTGTCTATAATAATATAATGTATTTTTGAATGCAGTCATCCTTTTGCTTTAATACTGAATCAATGAAAGATTAATTTGAAGGTAACAAACAGAATTTCATCATTTAATTAAAATCTGACTGCGTGTTAAATAGAGACGCTGCCAAGATAAACTCAGGCTCTTTATCTCATGTTTACAATAATTAATCCGTCTAAACATTTTCTTTTTGCAGCTGTTTGTTTAGAGGTGTGAAAATAGTCTGCAAATCTAATTTATCTGTTTAAAGAAAGAAGCAATTTGCTGAGTTTCTTTCAGCTCGTTTCCAGTTACCGACCCAGATGAAGTGTTTTCTTTAACAGGCTAATTTATTTTTCCTAACATCTGAAGAATTCTCTAAAATCATCAATCACACGAGAAAATAAGCATTTCTTTCTTAATCTCTCACAAACATCCTCATTATCTAGTGAGTTTAATCCGTCACGCTGACAGCTAGCCAGAACTATTTATCGTGTTTTAGTTTATTTTGCGTTTTTTTCTACATTTGATAGTTTTTAATAGCTCAGAAAGCAGCGCTTCCTGTGTTTTCAAAGGAAATACTGAATATCCTTATGGTTAAAAGGAAATTCTTGATGTTAATTTTGGGCAAACTACGAGCAGTAAACACGCATGGGGCCCACAAGCATTTATGATCAAATATTTATACAGGACTCTGAATGTAATATTAATATCACCTTAATGTGGCTCCCAAAATACCAGCAGCATGCTAATGAGCGAGGTTAGAAAGCTGCTGTTGATTAGACTTTACTCTGATTGTTTTTGTTGTTTTTTTGTACAATCATCGTGTTTATATAGTGTGTGTGTGTGTGTGTGTGTGTGTGTGTGTGTGTGTGTGTGTGTGTGTGTGTGTGTGTGTGTGTGTGTGTGTGTGTGTGTGTGTGTGTGTGTGTGTGTGTGTGTGTGGTTTACAGTGCTGCGGGTAGAAAACTCTCCTGTAATTCTCACACCTTCCAATGTGTGTCCACCGTTGTTCAAAATAGGAAATATTTTGTAAATATTTATATATTTAATTATATATTTTATATATTTTTTGTTTTATTTTATATATTTTTTTATTTTATATTTTTTTATTTTATTATATTTTTTTTTTATTTTATTTTATATTATTTTTTATTTTTCATATATACCGGTATATATTTTATATTGTATTTTATTTTATATATTAAATATTTAATATTTTGTAAATAAATCAACCTGAGGGAAGCCATCGAGGTCACAGATAAGTTCAATCTTAGAAAAAATTCTTTTATTTTTAATTCATTTTTTTGTGTGCGTGTGCATTTTCTGTAAAGATCAGCACCAAAGTCGAGATCATAAACTGGGTTTATGCTGCTATGATTAACTGTTATGGGAAAAATAAATGTTAGCTTTGATTCAAGTTTTGTTTATGTCGGAGTCTGAGAGACAAGAAAAGAGACGGACGTGACAAAAGATTTACAAGGATTCAGGAGAGAAGACGGAGTGAACTGACGGTCTGCTGGAGATATTGGCAGCCAAGAGGAAGAGTAATGTTTCACTAGAGAGTCAAACCAGAGACTCGCTGCTAATAACTAGTTACTTTCCATGCAAATAATTATAATGCAACGTGTAAAAGTGGAAGAGCAGCGAGTGAGTTGGCGAGAAAAAGGTGGAAGTAAGTCTTAAAAGTGAAGAATGAAAGAGTTGAGTCAATAGGAAACACTAAAGTCTAAAACTACAATCCACATCTATACATGCTCATATACCAGCAGCAAATGTAGCATGAAGTTTGGAAACCTCAGAGATGGAACCAGATGGTTGGAACATCCTGGAAACCCTCCAATAGGAACATTCCTGCCTGTTTATGACCTGTTACACACACAGAGGGCGTTCAGCACAAAACCCGACACCAAATATTGAAATAACTGCGTCCCACATTCGCGGAGAACAAAACGCTGAATGAGACTGAACACTTACTTCATCCGTCTTCTTGGGTAACATCCCAACCCGGTTTAATAAACACGAGAGGCACACGCCTTTTAAAACCCTACACGTAAAGAAACGTCCATAAACACACAGCTGATGATTGTTCTGAGGACTCTGGATGTGCAGGTGCTGCTGAGCAGTGTTGGCTGCGCCGCTACATTTCAATTTCTCCTCCCAGATATCTCAGGACAGTTTGGAAATGAGCCCCTTGGACCTTTTAGCAAACAGATTTTATGTTAGCGTCTTCTGCCAATATCATTTCTCAACTTTTCTGGCAGCAGCGCTGATATAAAAGCCACTTGATGGATGACTTTTGTTGCTTTAGGTAACCTTAGGAGGCAGCTGATGGCTTAGATGGACATTAAAGATGAAAGTGTCTGTTTAAGCCTTGCACTAAAAGACTAAACAAAGAAAAGCACTTTAATTAGCTACAGGACAGCACGTCTTCTAATTACAGCTGAGGGATGCTGGTTCGTTAAGATTTTGAGACGATTAGACGTCCGTGTGTCTTGCTTTGATTGCCGTTGATCATCACAGGCTCCTTTTAGAAAAGCATGGATTCATCTCTGATCCTGTGAAAACTTAGAACAGACTCAGGCACAAGTAAACATTTACACAGAGCAAACAGGCTTACTCTAGAATACACACGACGTATATAAAGTAACTCCTTTTACCGGTTAGTCAGCAGTTTGGTGTTACCGTGCCTCGTGTTTGACTTATCCTTCATCTGTGCCGTGATTGGGTCATGTGACTTACTGGCATTCGTTTGTTATCCCACATCTGTGCGCGTGTCTAGAGAATGGAAGGTATGAGAGGTCCTGATCAGCTGAAGCCGCTGTGGTAGCTGATAGCTCTGTGACAGAGCCACGGAGGCTCCCAGGCTGCTCAAACACGGATTAAACTCTCCGTCTCGCAAAGCCTGCTTCTCCCACAAGGAGCAACGTCCCCCCCGCTCCCACCCCCACGCTGCCGCTCTCCATCTCAGCCACTCTCCCGATGATGATTTAAACTCTGCTTCCCGACACCCAGTAATCCCTCTGTGAGCAGACCCTGGTGCTTCCCGCTGTGCAGAAATATAAAAAAGTGTCATCTCATCATTGATTCATGGCTTCTCACTGGATTCCTTTACTGATTCTGACATTATATCAACCCAAGGGTGTTTAGCGCAGAGTTGGATTGCACAGAATCACATCTGCTGCATTTTCAAAATGTCTTTGCTTTGTTTTGAGGGAGGTGGATTTAAATCTGCACGTTGAAAAGAGCTCGTTTGCAGCTTTACAGACTAAAGAGTCTCCAAAAAGCCACACAAGTGAGGTTTCATAGTTGGTGTCTTCTCCAGGACTGAAGAGACCAATAAATCGTCTGCTACAAAGAATGCATGATTCATCTCTCCTGTTTCATTCTGCAGTGTCTTCGTACATGAAGCCTGCTGACGGCGAGCTATTGGTAGACATAACAGTATTTAGGGGCCTTTTTATGCCTGAATCATAGGTCAGCGTTAGATGGCAGACAGGAAATGAGGGATAAAAGAGTTTTGCATTGAATTATTTCAAATACCTCTATTATAGTGGTCCCATGTGCAATAAATTATGGCTAAAAGCAAAAAATAGACCTTTATTCATGAATGCTTTTTTTATTTCTGCAGACAAATGAAGGACCAGACTAAGAAGGTGGCCAACCTGAAGCACAAAGAGCAGCTAGAGAAGAGCAGAAACGCTCAGCTGATGGAGGAGGCCAAGAAGAGAGAGGACAATCTGAACGAAACGTCCCAGCAGATTAAGGTACGGAGGACAGGAGGACGCGGCGGCGAGCTGCGAGAAGTTGGAAATGAGAAAAAGTTTCTCCATCTCTCCGAGTCCTTTGAGTAATGAATACGATAACGTCACGATGTTGTCATAAGGTGAGACGCGGTAGCCTCGGGCAATGTCAGACACACTCGCTGAGAGTGTGTGAGAGGGGTGGATAATTGTCAGGGAGAGCAGAGGGAAGATGGAGGGAAGCGACGAGGAGGAAAAACCAGAGAGGTGATTACAGGAGGAGGAAGAGAAACTATGAAATGAATGCTGTTGGGTTTGAAAATGCTTCTTTGTGGTCTGAGAGTGTTTCCTAATTATCTACTGGGTGCGTCTAGTGACCACCAGATAAGAGTCATGTGTGGTGTGGTGATTGTGTGTGTGGTTTTCTTCATTTAGCTCCAGATAGTAGGTTCTCCTCTACTTCCATTTCATTTAACTTCACACTTTCACCTTAAACTTCTTCTCAGACATCCTTCTTCCTGGTTTCTGTCCACCCTCCTCGTCTTCCAGTAATTGCCGACCTCTGATTATAGACGCATGAAAACTGCCAGTGTGTGTGTGTGTGTGTGTGTGTTTATGCGAATGCACAGTTTAGCTATGACTTATTTAAGCCATTTGAGAAGCTGCTTTTACAGTCTGTATGTGGTTAGAAGACCGACCCGTGTGAATCACTGAGACAAATGAGACCGCAGTAACGTGTGTGTGTGTGTGTGTGTGTGTGTGTGTGTGTGTGTGTGTGTGTGTGTGTGTGTGTGTGTGTGTGTGTGTGTGTGTGTGTGTGTGTCACTTCTGAGCCATTATGCAGAACCTAAACAACAATGCAATCTGTATCAGACTGAGAATAATTTAATCTGAGGCGATAAGAAGCAGCTCTATTAGACGCTGAGATACGTCGGCTCGTTGAGGATTTAGATCATCAGCACACGTGTCGAAGGTTTCCTCTCAGCCGTCGTCCCTCTCTCACCCCGTTCCCATCAGTTATTCAGCCTGATTTAATTCAACCAACCTAGTCAGCTTCAACAAGAAGATATTTAGTCATTTTACTGAGCTTCAGGTGATGGAGATCTTTTTCTCTTCCAGATTAATGGATGGATTAATAACATTTCTGGTTTACAAAGTTCCACAAACTAAAAAAAAAAAAACTCATTACAATAAACTCAATATTAATAATTTTCAGATTTTTTTCTGCTTGAAAGCAGAAAGCAGCATTTTTCAAGTTTAACTTATTATTGAGCAAAAACCTGCAAACAGGACCACCTCATTTTGTTTTGGACGCCCCTACGACAGAAGATATGTTGTTAAGTGAACAGTTCAGACACTTCAGAGGCTGAAAGTCCAAACTGTAGCTTGGTAAAGGCTCATTTCAAGAGTTAATGAGTGTAATCTGTGCGTGCGTGTGTGTGTGTGTGTGAGAGAGAGAGAGAGAGAGAGGGGGGGGGAGAGAGAGAGAGAGAGAGAGAGAGAGAGAGAGAGAGAGAGAGAGAGAGAGAGAGAGAGAGAGAGAGAGAGAGAGAGAGAGAGAGATTTAACTAAAACCACGCACACGCACACACACACACACACAAATCTATGTTATACAATAAAATGGAAGGGGAAACCCCACAGACCATAATATGTCCTTTTTAGAACAAATCCCCTTCCACCTGAACTCAGCTTCATTCCCATCCACATCTGGCTCTAGCATGTGTCCTGGTGAGCCGATCAAAAGTGAAAGGCTCTAATTACCTATGTAAATGCACCCAGGACGCATTTAGAAAACATTCCCTTCCAGTCATTCAGACCGTGTTCTGAGGTGGTCCTCTATGCATGCGACCACTTTCTTTTAGCAGCGTCAACACGCGTCGTTAGGGACCACCAACCCACTTCCCGCTGGCATAAGAAAACAACTCACTTTGTTGATTCTTTCTCCAGGGTGGAGCACCCTCTGCTGCCATTGACCATTCATTTTGCATGAGGCTTTGGCCAGGTGCGCCGGCCTAAATAAAGAACGTTAAAGCGAATGCTTGTTTTATCTCAGGTAGGATCAAGACTAAAGTAAAAGGCCACTTATGGCGCATTTTGTTTAGTTTGTGGAAATGATGCTGACTACATATCTGTATTATGCTTCAAATAAAATAGAAATGATTCAGATTCAGTTTCCCTTAAGGCAGGGGTAGGGAACCCTGGTCCTGGAGAGCCACTATCCAGCATGTTTTAGAGGTTTCCCTGCTTCAACACCCCTGAGTTTAATCAGCAGGTGATTAACAGGCTTCTGCAGCGCCTGATGAGCTGCTGAACAGGTGAATCAACTGTGTTGAAGCAGGGAAACCTCTAAAACATGCTGGATAGCGGCTCTCCGGGACTAGGATGACCTACCCCTGCCTTAAGGCCTTTTTTTCTCTCTGGACATTAAACATTGGTGAATCATTAAGACCGTGTAATACTTGTTCTTCTTTAAACCACCCCTTACTGCCCCGCTTGACCTCTGAGGTCCTCTGATCGTCTCCTTCTGTGTATCTCAAAGATGTCTCGTGGGGAGCGAGGCTTCATTGTTTGCCATCCCAAAGCTTTGGAACGAACACCCTCTCCACGTGCAGAAGTCTCCGTCACTAGCCCATTTTAGATCTGCTCTAAAGTCACATTTTTATCTTTTATCCTTTTAACCCTTCATTTGTTTCCTTCTCTCTTCTCTAACCTTTTGTTTGTGTGGGTTTGAATTCTGGTTTTGTAATTTGTCCTTTTATCGTTATTGATTCTTTTTTTTTTATCTGTACAGCACTTTGATCAGCTGTCTAAATAAAGCTGGTATGGCAAATACGATGGGTCACTCTGAGTTGCATATGGATGCTAAACATGAACATTTTCCTACCCCATCACCTGCATTAGCCGCAAAAAGGAAAAAGCCAGTCTCTTCTACGTCACATGGGAAATTAGTGATCAGCCTGTGTTGATTTAGCATCCAGGAGAGAGCAGAGCGTGTCTCAGCTAGTAGAAGCTAACAGTTAGCATTGGCGCCTCCACAATATGGCGGAACTCCTTCAAGCTTGTGTTATTTGTGGAGATAAAACATCAACGCTGCATTTTTTCCCCAAGAAAGAGGAGCGAACGGAGGCAGCAGAAGAGTGTTAGCCAATCAGAGGCCAGATGTTTGCATATAATGACAACTAATGACTCATAATCCTGTCATTTTCTGCCCATCCACCCCTCCTACAACCTTCTACTACCTGAAACAGGAGCGTGAGAGCTTTTTTCCACCAAAAATGACTCACAGGGAGTAATAGAGACCTTTTGACATAGGTTAATGGATCCAGGATAATCTTAAGTCTTCATCTCTCCGTTCTGTCCCTCTGTAGGACTCTCTCCGTCAGAAGGAGGAGCGCATTGAGGAGCTGGAGGAGGCGCTGAGGGAGAGCGTCCAGATCACAGCTGAGAGGGAGGTGGTGTTGGCCCAGGAGGAGCAGGCTCGCACGCAATCTGAAAAACAGGTAAGGTGTTTTTGATCGTTTGCACACAAACACATGTTCACTGTTGTTTAATGCACGTGAGGAGAGTCCCGCCCCCCCAGGTGATCCTAAACTTCCCCTCAAACTCAGTCCCTGTTCTGTTTTCTTTGAAGGAAGAAAGAAAACACAAATAATCAAACATGACCAGCTGCAAATGACCGTGTGTGTGTGTGCGTGTGTGTGCGTGTGTGTGTGTTTGCCCAGTCACTCTTCATTTAGGGAGGAGGTCAATACGTGCCTATTTAAAGAACAGCTTACATTTTGTCTGCTTCCACCAGCAACACACACACACACACACACACAACAGTTTTTTTTGTTTAAACGGAGCGTGCGCCGACCGCTCCAACTCCGTGATGCGTCTCATCTAAATCGAGACAGTAGGAGAGCTCATAGCGGCGGTGAGGGAGGCTCAGAAAGGAAGGGTTTGGTGGATGCAACCTCAGACCACTGGGAGTGTGTTTGTGTGTTTCTCTCCCTGGAGTGGCAGCGACTTAACGAGGCCACAGAGATGGGAAATGTTCCTCGTTGCCTGGACGGGTTTTGACAAGTGGGGGTAAAAAAAAAAACAGCGTGGGCTTAAAACTGCAGAGAAAACACGTCGCGCTGTAGCTGTTGGCAGAACGGCTGGACTCCATTGTTATTACTGTCTGCTCAGGCCTCTACTTACCGGACGGCTTCGGAGCAGACGCATAACGACGGGCAGGAAAACAGATGGTTTCATTGACACCCTCCTACATGGAGGGCGTTAATGAGCTGTTTCAGACCAACACACGTAAAGAAAAAGGATAAATGATTAAAGACTCGTACACAGGATGCTGTCGGATGGTTAAAGTCGGATCAAACTCTCAGCTTGTTTCCTAATCTGAGTTTCAAAGGCACCAGTTACACGAGGAAATCATGTTTGGAATGAAGCACATGACAGGTGGGGTTGCCTTTTCGGTGTAATGATGCAACCAGAAAGAAACCGAGATGGTTGTTGACGGGGTTTTTGTTGTCTTTTTTTATCGAATCGTAAATTAAATCAGATAGATGTCGTCCTATTTTTATACACAGATACTCCCTTATGTAGCTAATATGTGGACAGATGGGAGCGGTTATACTTGGTGATGATGATACACTAAAATCAACTCTGCTGCAAATTGAGCTTTTACTGGTTTTACCAAACAAACTGCAGGTTTTTTCTGTGAACAGAAAGCTTCAATAATCTGTCTCAGGTCCTCGTTTAGACTATTTTACATTCCTTCAACGAAGCTTTAATTTTGTTTACAGTAACTTTGCCACGTCGTCGCATTTATTTGGACATGGGAAAAGTTGAAGCGTTTCAAAATGCTGCAAGTTTCAGCTTTAATTAGTGAGCCCAGAGGTCGTTAAGGCCAGGACGGGGTCCTGGAGAGCGTCCCTGTCTCAGAACGCTCCGGTGGAAGAGGAAGGAGCAGAAATGTCAGGCTGTGGTGAAAGAGTCAAGGTGGCAGCCAAACACTCCTCTCCCAACATCAACAACACGTTCAGCTCGGCCTTCCAGCACACACACACACACACACACATTTTACAGCACTAGCGGACAGGACAGTGACCACATACATGCGTTTTTTTAAACACACACATAAATATGGCTGAAAAAACTTTCATCTTCTGTTTAAACTTCCTCCCGACGCTGAATAACATCACATTCATCAGAACTCTGCTTTGATTTCTGACCTGGAAACCATTTTCGTGACCACAACTAAATTGTAAATAATACGTTTGTGTTCATTTATTTTACAGCTGCCTCGCTGCAATTAACCTTTCACATCATAATTCATAAAATGATGACAGAGCAGGAGACAATTTCCTCATGTAATGAGACCGACTCGTTCAAAGGCACACACACACTGACTCTTATGTTGGTACACACAGATTTTATATTGGACCTCGTGTGTGTGTGTTTGGGAGTGTGTGAGTGAGACAGTTTGTCTGTCAAAAACATTTGACCAGAACCGCATGAAAATAAACGAAACCTTTGCTGCTAGACATGAGTCACAAGTGTGTGTGTGTGTGTGTGTGTGTGTGTGTGTGTGTGTGTGTGTGTGTGTGTGTGTGTGTGTGTGTGTGTGTGTGTGTGTGTGTGTGTGTGACACACTCCATCTGTCTCAAAGCAGACAGACGTTCTCCTCTCCAGATTTCTGTCTTTTATTAACCAGGTTTTTGATTCCTGAACTCGTTGCACTTTCTTCTGTTGTTCGTCCTTTTTTCTTAAAATAAATTTGAAATCGTTCCTAAACACAAACACTCTTCTCTTCCCCGCTTGACCTTATTCCACCTCACATCCCTCCATCCTCTCTCGCCATCAGTTTCTCCTTTTTGTCTCACCTGTCCCGTGTTTTTCCTCTCCTCCATCCCTCTCTTCCGTGTTGCAGTATTAACACAGCTCTACTGAGTAGAGGTAGACGGATCAGTCAGGTGATTAATTGGACACACCTGAGCAAGTTGATTTATAACTTTTATAGAGAAAAATCTTTTAAAAATAGAATATACGGAACTAAATCCCAGTCAGTCGTTTGTTTTGTTAATCTGTAATATGTATAAATATTACGTTTTTCTATGTATGGGATAAAAATCTGCTTTGTAAATTAAAATTACTAGAAAAATCAGCATTAATCTGTCCACTTCTGCTGCTCAGAGCAGGGGTTTCTGGGGCTTTTCTCTATGATTTATGATCCTTTTCTTTATTCTTTTACAAGTGAAACTCCAAAAATTAATAAATCATGCAAAAGTTGATTTATTTCAGTAATTCAACTTAAAAGGTGAAACTATTATGAGATAGAAAACATGAAAAAATGTATCGGATGCTCTTCAGGATCAGGTAGAACATTAAATGTCTTCATCACCTGTTTTTCTTCCTCACCCACATTTAATATTATGACATAGACTCGTTACATACAAATCCAGATATTTCAGCCTTTATTTGTTATAATTGTGATTATTTTGGCTTACAGCTGATGAAAACCCCAAAATCAAAATCTCAGAAAATCAGAATATTGTGAAAATATTCTAGACTCAAAGTGTCTAATCAGCTGATTAATCCTAAACCCCTGCAGAGGGTTCCTGAGACTTTAGATTGTCTTGCAGTCGAAGATGAATTACTGACATAAATGGACTTTTGCACCATATTCCACTTCTTTTTTTTTATTCGTCTTTGTCCTCTCCTATTTTCTGCACCTTAACACCTTTCCGTTTCCTCTTTAGCGCTTTCCCCATCCTTTAATCCTCCTCTTCCCTCACACCAGAACCACTCCTCTCTTCTCACATCTCTCTTTTTCTCTGTCATTTTGTATGCAGCTTTCTCACATTCCAATTCATGAGTTCACCACAAGTGGATTTAGGTGGTCGAAGGTAATGAAGAACCATCATGATTCACCCCCACCTCCTTTATTCTGTTTGTCACCAGGCTGCTTCTTTGTCCTATTTGATCTTTAATTTACTGCTGGTTTTTATGAATGGAAAGTCCAACCTTAATTACCCTCTTTTGTTTTAAATGTTAGCATCATCTATGAATCAGTGATACTTTTGAGAAAACATCCTTGCTTTAATTTATCTGCTTTTTATTTCACATTCCTCTGACACGTAGCATTAGACTCGTGATTTAAGTCCGTTTATGACAGCATAGCT
Organism: Aphyosemion australe; assembly: GCA_006937985.1. Taxonomy (NCBI): domain Eukaryota; kingdom Metazoa; phylum Chordata; class Actinopteri; order Cyprinodontiformes; family Nothobranchiidae; genus Aphyosemion; species Aphyosemion australe. The sequence continues at coordinate 5,490,190 of SSNS01000001.1, forward strand.
GCAACTTCCTGAGTCTAAACACAGAGGAGATTATTATTATTATTATCATTATTTTATTATTATGACTTTATTATATTATTATTATTATATATTATTATTATCATTATTTTATTATTATGACTTTATTATATTATTATTATTTTATATTATTATTATTATTTTATTATTACTTTATTATATTATTATTATTACTTTATTATATTATTATTATTATTATTATTATTATTATTATTATTATTATTATTATTATTATTATTATTAAGTAAGCTTGTAGTGGTACATGAAGCCAGAAACACCTAAATTAAAAATCTCAGATCAGTGTTTTTAAGATAATGTGTGAGATCTGCAGCTGAAATTATTTTTTCACATTCTTCCACACTGACCTCACTGAGTGATTTCCTCTTTTCTGAGTTAAATAAATTTGTTAGAAGCATAAAAAAATAGATTAACTTCAATCTAATACCAGGAATCAAAGTATTTCTCAGATTTTCTCAAGTTAGAGGAAATTAGAAACACTGTTGGTGAAATTAAATAAAGAAAACCTTTAGTCAACAGAGTGCACGTTTGGTTTTATACATGACATAATCTCTATGATCTAGCCTGGCCTGCCAGACTCGTCCTCTGTCTATTCTACACAGAGGACGAGTCTGGATCCTCAGAGGCAGAGAGCACCATGAGGGGCGGGGCTAGCCAGCTCAAAAATAACCAATCAGAAAAAAGGCGGAAATGACGACTGTATCTCGCGACGCTTTAGTTTTTTGGCTGTAGTCAAAGATGGCGTCTGGCGTACACGTGAATGATAGTTGTCATCTTTGTAGTTATATACTTTATTTCATTCATTCGTAATAAAAACTTAAGAATCAAGGAGTTATAACCAATTCTGTATTAATATTCGAACAAAAACAACGAGACAGGACAGTTTTCAACAGATGTGCAGGTTAGGGTTTGAGGAGCGCTGCTAACAATCTGCAGTTAACCCCAGCTTTCCAGCTTCTTTTACTTGTTGCTCCATTAGTGCAAGTAAAGGTGACACCACCACAACCACAACAGGGTTTAAATACATCCACATTTTCTTGGCAACAAGCAGAGCCAGCTGGTATATTAAACTTTTTCCAAATCCAGTTGGTAGCACAGCGCAAACATTTTTCTTTAGAAGAAAGGCTTTTAGTGCTTCTTCTTGTTGTGGTTTTAAACACATGTCCAAGTCATTTAGAACAGAGGAAAGAGCCGCAGCGAGCTCCGCTTCAGACGCCATCTTTGTTGTTTTTGAGTAACTCAGCATTGCGGTGTGTGATGTACGCTGCTCAGCGCTGATTGGCTCGGTTAGAATTCTCAGGGGGTGTGGTTATTTGAACTGGAGCATTACCAGACCCATTGCTTCCCATAAGGAAGCATTGGTAATGGCTGGCCAGGCTATAAATTATCTCTATTTTACTAAACAATTGGCCAATATTAACAATAATAGCTTTTTAAATAAAACACTTTAGTAAAATTAAAGTTATGTGAATGAAATTAATTTTAAGCAGAAAATGTTTTGTGTTTCTTTCATGATTTTCTTCATTTATTAAGTATTAAGTCTCATTCTTTAAAAGAAAATAGCACTTTTTTATAGAGTAATTCCTGGAGATGCTTTTCTGTCTTTACTCAATAAATTCAGTGGATTTAATTCTCTCTCATGATGAATCTGTGATTATTTCCTGTAACCAGCTCCGGTGGCCTAGTGGTGGAGTGTCCACCCCGGGACTGGGAGATCGGGGTTCGAATCCCGGTCGGGTCATACCAAAGACCTTGAAAAAATGGGACCCAATGCCTCCTCGCTTGACACTCAGCACTAAGGGGTTGGATTGGGGGGTTAAACCACCAAATAGTTCCCGAGCACGGCCACAGCTGCAGCTCACCGCTCCCCACCATGGGGATGGGTCAAATGCGGAGATGTAATTTCACCAGTGTGTGATGATGACTTGGGACTTTAACATCAAATATAAACCTATAAGCTGCAAGTGTTATGTAGCTGTTGGGTTTTCAATATCTCTTCTTATTTTCCCTGAGTTCTTGGTTTATAGTCAGGTTAACATATTAGGAACCTGCGTTTCTAAAGTAGTTCAGCAGAAAGACTTCAAAGGCGAAAAAAAGCTGCTGCCGTGTGGCAAAAATCATCTAAACGATTTTTAAAAATCAGTGCAAGTTAAACGTTTTTACAGTAAATAAAACAGAACAAACCTGGTGAGAGATTTTCATTTTCCATCTGGTTTAGTTTCATGTCTCAGCCCCCACCCTCCACATTTACTCAACACTTCTGCAGCAGAAACAAGAATTCTTGGGTCACATTTTCAACTCTTTCTGTTTATTTTTTTAGGATTTTTTTATGTTTCAGCATCTCAAGTTTCACTCTCATCCTTTTTCTTTCTCACCTTCTTTTCTTCAAGCGATGGCCAAATTGTTGTCTCGCCGTGAGAAACACACACCGACCTCACACACATTAAACTGACAGAGTGATCTACAGCCAGAGTGAGAGAGGGACGGAGATAAAATATGTATCAGAAAAGTGAGGGAGGAAAAAAACAGAGGAGAAGGAAAATGACCCGCTTGATGTTCTGCAGTGGAGCATGTCCCACACACACACACACACACACAAATCCACAGATTCTGAATGTGTACGTTTTATTTGTGCGGGTCAGGTGGAGGACCTCCTGGTTGCCATGGAGAAGGTGAAACAGGAACTGGAGGTGATGAAAGCCAAATTGTCATCAACTCAACTCTCACTGGCTGAGAAGGAAGGTCACCTGACTGCCCTGAGAGCCGAGAGGCGGAAGCACCTGGAGGAGGTCCTTGAGATGAAGTAAGAGCTCATTTTAGTGGTTTTCTTTATGATAATGAGAATTTCAGCTGCTCTTTAACAATAAATGCTGTAATAATAAGATTTCACATTCACTTTTTCCTCCTATCGTTGCTGTCCTCTCAAGCGCACATCCACATTCTCCTAAAGGGCGCATGACCATAAATCACTAAATTCAGACGTTCCTGTTTTATTTCCTTATTCGGGAAGTTTGGTTGCTATGTAATTATTATTGTAACTATTAGGAATCTGCAGCCAGCAAGTATAATGTCACATTTTATTGTGATCTCTGTGGCTTCTACAGGCGGAGCCTTTTGTAATGTATAGATGTAAAATTTAATAGATATCAACCACATAAGTGCTACCGTGCTCTGGTTTTTCACAGTGAAAGTCAGACAAGCCCAGAATATTACCTCAGTTTTATAACAAACAGTCCTGTGGTTGGAAAAGATCTTCAGGATTTATTCAGATGTTTTTTTAGATAATAGAACCCAGTTTCTCTCAAAAAATGTGATGAATAAATCCTGAGTTATAGTTTTACTTATATCTCCATTTAATTCACTTTTACTTTGTTGTGATTTATTTATTTATTTATTTATTTATATATCACTGTATTGTTTCACTTATTGGGATATTTTTAGATTCCATAATTAACAAAATTAACCATAATCATTGAGAAATGTTATACTTAATCATTTTCTGCTCTTTTGTTGTCATTTTTTACTTTAGTTTGCAGCTTTTAGCAAAATCAAAACATATAAATGTGTTTGTGCAAAACGCTTCTTAGAAAAGTTGTGTTTCTAACAGTGTGACCTATCCAATCAGGTCTCCATTAGGATTTCCACACAGAATTATTAAATGTTGCATATCTGCAGTAGTCTGCAGCTTCGGTGTCGCGCTGCGAGGACGACGATTGGTCTCTCTGACACAATCTTCATCCAACACATCATTAACTCTCCTCTCTGCTCTCTTCTTTCATCTTCTCTCTCCTTCTTTCTGCACTTTAAAGCCATGAGATGATGTTAATGCAATAACCATGTACCACTGTCCAACTCTTCACATGATTGATTACATATGCAGACACTGGCGCACAACACACACACACACACGCACACACACGCGGACCATAACTCAACCTATGTTTAAATGTTGTTTTAATAGATGGGTTTGTATTTTAAGTGCTGCTAGGATGAGCCCAGCAGTCATGTATTTTCATCAAGTTTACATCCTCCCTGAGCCCTCACAGTGACGTGTGATTTAGTGGAACAACACTCTGAGCTGAAGCGGAGGCCAAGGAGAATGTCCGTGTTAGCATGTCCTGTCTGTTAAAACAGGCTAGCAGACATTGTTTTATTGTGGCATCATGGGAAACGAGGGCATGCACTGTGATTTAGTTTTCCTGCGCTCTGTCCTTGACGTTTTCTACTAACGGTGAAGTTCTTTCCTTTTGAGAGACACAGTCTGTGTGTCCAAGTGAGGGGAGTTATTGGGCATTTTATCACCGTGGTAACGACCTGTGTGGTTGTTATGGGAACCAGCACCACGGAGTGGATTGTGCTGTTTTCATAAGTGCTTTTGTATGATGATGATGGTGGTGATGATGATGATGATGATTTATTTTAAAGATGTGGAACAATGAAAAAACATTTTTTAATTATTATTTCTGATTATAATCAGTCACTCTGAGTTTTTCATGCAGGCTGAACATGAAAATAGTCTCCTACACCTATCTCCTGTATTAGCTTCTGATAGAAAACAGTGAAACTCTAGGATTTGAATAGCCTGGCAGTGTGACATCACACTGTCACTTAACATTCATGGACTCGCCCATCTTGACTCGCAACGGGGAAGGCTGTTGTTGGTTTAGCAGACAACGTCTCGGCTAGTAGAAGTTAACCGTTAGCATTAGCAACTCCACCACACAGCAGAACTCCTCCAGGCTTGTGTTATTTGTGGAGATAAAACATCAACGTTGCAGAGCAAACAGAGTCAGTGGTAGAGTCGTGTTGCTGTTAGCCAATCAGAGGAGAAATGTCCAAATATCAAGAAATAAGACTCCAGATCCTGTCGTCTGAAGCTCAGCTCTGATGTGGCTCACTTCTACTTCCTGAAACTGGTGCACCAGAGCTTTTTTCCCCAGAGTACGACTCACAAGGCATTCATTCCTACTAGACACCACTGCAAATGTATTGATTAAACGAGTGAACCGCATCTTTAATGAATTCTCTAACTCAAAGAATTTTAATGTTTTTTAAGGTTTTGAAAGTACTTAAAACTAGGTGTGTGTATTGGCCAGAATATGGCGAAGATATATCACAATACAGGGGAGACGATACGATATATTTTTGATACTAAAAGCCAGAACATATTTGTTTGGAAAACACGACACATCCGGTGTTATCGTGAGATTTCCTTGTTCTGTCAGAATGAAGGCGGTAAAAACTGCTGCCACCTAGCAGTCGGAGTTTGAATTGCACCTCAAAAAAGGAATAAAATAAGTTATTGCATGTAAATTCTCAAATAAAAAATTGATGCTCTGCTTTTAAATATAGTTTTAGTATCATAACACAAAATACTGCGATATTTCAGTCTATCGGTATTTTCTTACATCTCGTCATAAAACTATTACTGAATTTGTTTATGGGACAGGAAATTTAATAATCATTTTCAATATGTCTACCATTCAATGTACAAAACTCAGCTTAAGACGGATTCAAAAGTTCTTCACTTTAAATTTGGCTAAGATATGAGAACCCTTTAGGACTTGAGGGGCAGCTGAGCTTCTGCTGTGTATCTTCCTAATTCAGAATCAGATTTATCTTTTACTAAATTATTAGAGATGACCCAAAACAGAGCTGTGTGGTTTGAACAAAAGGGGAGACAAAATTGCTTTAAATAAAACAATATTATGCAACACCCCCCTGGAGAGCCTACATTGCTGTTCTAACCCTAAAAATCTAGATTATAGCTGGCACTCTGCACCAGTCAGCAGTTTATTGGTGTTGTAGCTCCATGTTACCAACACCACTATTTTCTATGTTCTGGTTCTTAATTGTGTATAAGCAGCCTTTTGACAATCATGTTTATTAAAGAAATAAAATCTGTTGAATCCTTTTTTGGAGATAATTGTTGAAGAATATTCCACAACTCAAGAGGAGAACAAAAAAACCTTTGGTTTTCTAGCTGTGAGATGCATTCATGACGTAGTTGCTCACATACTTCACCCAAACCCCCACACAGATAATATATATGTTAGGGTTTGGTCAGCAAATACGTCATTTGTTTCTGGCTTTCTCCCACAGTTTAAAACACGAAAGCTTTTAATATTGCTGCGTCCCGTGTGTCGGTATATCCGTGTAATTCACATGAAGCTGTCTCTGAACACACAGGCTGCTGTAATTCCTGAGGGCTCCGCGTCTGATTTTCTGCCCAACATTAAATCAGTGATCGGTTTAATGTTGCTCTAAGGCCTGATATACGATGCCGAGTGTTTCAGAGACATAGAATATCTTAACGCTCACACACACACACACACACACTCACTCACTCCCATGAAGAAATATTTACCACATACAGCTGGAGGAACACGCATGGTCTTCTCTTATTTCCTTCTCTCTCTCTCTCTCTCTCTCTCTCCCTCCCTCCCATTCATCTGTCATATCGTTGTTCTGACCAACCACATTCTGATGTACCAACACACACCTCTGTTGCATTATGTCCATCCTTTGGTTAGTTGTATGCTCAAACACACACAGGCATTACTGTTTAGCAAAGTCTTTTGTGTTTGGAAGAGTTGTAGTTTGCTCTGTAGACCGATATATCGGGCCGATATTTGTCTTTAGTAAAGCCGATTTAAAGTCAGGCACATCCTCGGGCAGCCCGGTTCTGTTGCAGAATTTATTTTAAACATATTTTTACGTTCACTAATAACATCTGCATAATAAATACTCTAAATTAACTTTATTTAGGTGTCTGACGTTAACACTGAGAAGTAGGGCTGGCCGGTATTGCACCAACAAGCATTCATCATTTGTAAACAGAATTTATAGTTTGTGTTTACATCAAATTAATTGTGGAGTAAATCTGTAGTAGCACATGCATTGCCTTTAAAATTCTCATGCAAGATTTTTGCTGATTTGTGCAAAATTGGTGTCGAAGGAAAATGGGATCGCTATTCGTTACCAATCTGTTGTCATGCATCTCTTTTCAGTTTTTTTCTAGTGAATAAAAAACATTCATTTTTTTTATGATATTTGAAACATTTTGCTTATTTAAAGCCATACTATGCAACTTTTTCATATTTTTAAATCATTTTTTGAGCCAATATGTGCTAAAATGAGCCTTTACAGGGTTAATGAAATGTTATTGAGACCCCATTGCCCTCTGTGGCCAGAATACCGCACCTGCAACTTCAGAGTGCCGGTCCAGTCCCTGTTGGACTTTAGTAAAGTGGAGCTGACATGCCTGGAGCTGCAGTCTGCTTCCAGCACATTTCCTGGTTCCTAATGGTAACAAGAAAACCTCCAATCTTCAATCAGCCAGACTGATACCAGGACAGGCTGTGTGAAGGTAAAAGAAGAAGAAACATTTCTAAAAACAAGTAACAACTATCCTTAAACAGAGAAACAGACTAATGTGTCGTAGCTCATGATTATCACCTTCACCCGTCAGTTTTTAGAGGATTTACGGTTCATCTGAGGAAAAACTATCCAGTAATTTTATGAAACAGCTTGTGTAGTTTTACTTTGTGCTCTTTATTTCACCATCGGTTATTTTTCCAGTTGAATCAAACAAACATGGTTTACACATGTGGAGCCTCGTGTAGAGGTGGACTATAAATAAAGCACTAAGATCCTCTCCTGTCTTTGGCTTCCTGCAGTGGGAAGCTTGGCTGATGCCTCAAGGTGAACGCAATAAATTCACTTTATTCCTCCGAAGCTTCTCCGTGTTATCTTCCTCCCAGCCTCCTCCTAACCCCGTCTCCTCCACCATCCCTCCATTTCTTCCTGCTGTCCCTCTGTCTCACATTTAAAAAAATACATATCTACACTCGTACACATCCCGTCTCTCATCCCGTATTCTTTTCCTGCATCCATTCCTCAGTTTCCATCCTCTCTATCTAAGCCTGTGTGGAAATGTCATTATGACCTGATCTCTCTTTTCAGCCTGTTTCTGCCTATCGCTGCACCGTTCAACTTGTCACTGCACTCTGAAACTAATTGATGAAGTGTGTGTGTGTGTGTGTGTGTGTGTGTGTGTGTGTGTGTGTGTGTGTGTGTGTGTGTGTGTGTGTGTGTGTGTGTGTGTGTGTGTAGTCATGAATCCATTTTCAGTGGCTTTTTCAACGGAACGACATCTGTGCTTTTTTGCAGCCATCAACACTTATAGCTGGATGTGTGGGGATGCTCACCAGCACACACATACACACACACACACACACATACCAGCTATTCATCCACCTAACAAAAGAAGTACATGTTGCTTTCAGAAACAAGCTGCTCAAACAGACGTCTCAAAACCAGACAAGACAGCGTGATTGCTCTGAATTTTTCACTCCGGCAGGAATGCTTGGAGATGTACACCCACACACTCACTCACACACACACACACATACATGCAGACACACACTCACACATGTACACACACATGCACTCACGCACACATAAAAATGCATTCCACACAAATGCATGTACAATTGCTTGTGGCAACAGCAGAGCGATGCACACTTTGATCCCTTCGCACAGCGATGAGCTTAATCCACATTTTCTGTGTGCCGGAGCCAAACTGTGTGTGTCAGACACTTTCAGAGCTTAATATGACAAACAGGGCCATGAGGTTATGACACTTAGCTCAGCAATCCTAAATCAGAGCACTTTGCTTTTGCATTTTTATTTTCCTTCCCTCCATGCTCACCTCTTTGTGTTTGGCTTATGTTGTTTATCTGAGCCTGGCCTTTTTTAAAATCTCCTCGAGACAAAAGGAGACTAGAATATGTACAAAAGAAGTAGTAAAACACCTCCTTTTAAAAATTAAACATGGATATTTTTATCTTTTCACACTACTCATGTTCTACTCAGAATATGAGACAAAAAGAGGATGTACATTGCTTTTTTTTTTGCTTTTTTTGTCACTTAAATATGTGAATAAACAAAAGAAGAGTTCAAAGTGTAGTTTTCAAATGATCATATCTTTCTTTCATGGGAAAAAAGCTATAAAAACCAACCTGGTCCAATATGAAAAAGCTAATTGCTCCAGCTTGTCGGATCATCAATGTGTGATTCACCTCATTATTTGGAAAGTTGAGTTAAACTCCACCAGCTACACCCAGGCCTGATTACTGCCAGACCTGTAGAATAAAAAATAAAGCTGTCTGAATACATGAAGCAGGCTAAAGGAACTCAAAAAGCAACACATTGTAACAGACATAATGGGGTTGTGTCACTTTAGCACTTCTTCGGTCGCAGAGGAATGATGTCACAAACCAGCGACATCTCCCTTCCCTTTTTTCGAGTAGACTGGATGTACTGGACGCACGTAGATGCTACTTTTTCACAGACATCATATACATAGATGCCCAGTGGACTGGCGCTGCCTATTGGAGCTGCCGTGGTGGCCGGTCGCCATCTTGGATGGGTCTTCATTAGCCCCCAGTGCATTCATTTCTACTGAGGAAGGTGCTTACCCAACTAAAAAACACATTTTATTATGCTTTTTCACAAAATCAGACATGTTGTATGCCATGATGGTTAAAATATAAATATTATTAAATAAAATAAATTAAAATATAAAATCCCAACAGGTAGATAGCAGCAGGAGATAGCAGCCATCCAACTGGACTTGTAAGGTTGAGAAAATCTATAATAAAGCACCAACACTGTGGAATTCCCCCTACCAGTGTGGCTGTTGGTTATTAACCCTTATATAACCTTTTAATTTTCTGATGTTAGAGCACAAAACAATGCACTAAGGGCATATAAGGGTTAATGGTCTGGCTTCATGATCTACAAATCAAACCTGCATCGTTACAACATCATGCCCTGTTCTTAAGAAAGACAGATGAGGCAAAAATAAATAAATAAACATCATACCAGCAGTCAAACACGGTGGTGGTATGTGATGGTCTGGGGCTGCTTTAGTTTATGAAACCATGAATTATGATCTCTAGCAGAAAATCCTGCCTTTTGATTTAAAACTGGTCATAAAACCTTCCAATATGGCTGAAATAAAACGATCCTGTAAAGAATAGTGAGACAGACTCTTTGCCAGCTATCACAAACGCCTTGTTCTCACCAAGAGGGTCACAGCGGTCATCAGCGTCAGGAGCTTATTAAAGACTAACAAATGTTTGGTTAGACGATTATTGCATTTTTTTTTAATTGCATCATTTATATATATATTTTTTGAGCTTCTGGCAGATGTTAAAGAACAGAACTGAGTCAGTTGTGATTTTTCATTGGGCCAGGTTGGTTTTTCCTTTAATAAAGGAAATAATCTTTCAAAAACTGCTTTTTGTATTTACTTCTGTTTCTTTTGTCTGATATTATAATGTGTTTGCTTACCTCAAAGTGTGAATAAAGCAACAAAAAAAAAAGTTTCAAAAGTTTCACAGTTCTGTATATCTGGTATTTTTGTGCAGTTTGTAAATGTAGCGCTGCCTAATTGAGACACTTTAAAGAAAAATAATATTGGAGAGAAAAATAGAACTTAAAGAAAAATAGATAAAAGGAAAAAAATGCAGCAACACTTAAACGTGCCTACTTTCCACAGCTAATTACAGCTTCTGCAGGCCGGTGCATCCGCCAGCGAGGGAGGGATGAAAACCAACACTTATACAGCACATAACACAACATGGAACTTTTTCTCCTTAGTCGATGATGTCATGCTAGGAGTAGCAGATGATTAGATGTCAGGAGATTAGATGGACGGGAAGAGAGAGGGATCAGTAGTTCAGATTATCTGAAAAGCTGAACAATGAAGACTTCAGATGAAGAGTAAATATAAGCTGAATATAATGTTATTTAAATAAGCAGTTTAAGCATATTTAATGAAAAAAAGCAGCAGTGACGTAGATCATTGGGTGGACACCTCGGTGCCACAGGTGTGGGTTACCATGAGCTGACGGATTGTTAGCAGATGTTTTGGCCTCAGTAGCAAAGCGTAGAAATGGATTTCCAGAACGAAACCACAGTAAAGATGAAGCTTCATCTTTAGTCACACTCCTCAGCCCGTGTTGGTGTGTGGTCCCACGGACAGAGTAAACTCCATGGATAAAGCATTTTACACTCTTCTTATTAGTCAGTGTGGGTTTTTAAATATACGTGTGTGTGTGTGTGTGTGTGAGATGGGTGAAAAAGGGGGTGAGGGAGGCTTTTTGCAGAGAGAATAAAGGCAGTGAGAAAACGGGGAATGTGTCAAAAACTGATCCTCATTCTGTCATGCGCTAGTCCCACCTGCCCTCTGCTTCTTTCTGCTCTCTCCCCTTCTCACCGTCTTTGTCTCTCTGCCTTTCTCTCCTGCTTCGCCCTTCCCTCCCTCACCCCCTTCATGTCTCTTTGATTTGTTTTCCCTCCAAATCCTCCAGTTATTTTATTCCCTCCCCTGTCAATGCTGTGTGTGTGTGTGTGTGTGTGTGTGTGTGTGTGTGTGTGTGTGTGTGTGTGTGTGTGTGTGTGTGTGTGTGTGTGTGTGTGTGTGTGTGTGTGTGTGTGTGTGTGTGTGTGTGTGTGTGTGTGTGTGTGTGTGTGTGTGTGTGTGTGTGTGTGTGTGTGTGTGTGTGTGTGTGTGTGTGTGTGTGTGTGCGTGTGCGTATGTGTGTGTATGAGGCCTCTCGTCGTTTTTCAAAATGTTTTTTATATTTAAGCCTCTCTGATGTACAACAACTCTTGATGGGAGCTTTTCTCTCCATCTCAAACACATCAAAGTGCACGCACACACACACACACACACACACACACACACACACACACACGGCTTTAACCTATTTCCCTAACACTTCCCTCTGTGGTCCCTTCCTCTGCTTCCATACTGAATCATTCATGTCCAGTGTGTCTGTGTTTCTGTGTCTCCATGTCTGTGTCTTAATGTATCCGTGCCTTCGTGTCTGTGTCTCCGTGCCCCTGTCTCCTTGTCTCTGTGCCTCCGTGTCTGTGTCTCCGTGCCCCTGTCTCCTTGTCTCTGTGTCTCTGTGCCTCCGTGTCTGTGTCTCCGTGTCTGTGTCTCTGTCTCTGTGTCTCCGTCTCTGTGCCTCCGTGTCTGTGTCTCTGGGTCTGTGTCTCTGTGCCTCCGTGTCTGTGTCTCTGGGTCTGTGTCTCTGTGCCTCCGTGTCTGTGTCTCCGTGCCCCTGTCTCCTTGTCTCTGTGTCTCTGTCCCTCCGTGTCTGTGTCTCCGTGCCCCTGTCTCCTTGTCTCTGTGTCTCTGTCCCTCCGTGTCTGTGTCTCCGTGCCCCTGTCTCCTTGTCTCTGTGTCTCTGTCCCTCCGTGTCTGTGTCTCCGTGCCCCTGTCTCCTTAGCCCTTTTTATAAGACACACCATGCCGGCAAATCAGCGCAATATTACCGCAACGTGTTTCTTATGAACGCGCCATGGCGGTATCACGTTGCGGGAATTTTGCGGCATTCGTGCCGCCACGCTTGATAGTAATATTGCGGTAATATTGCGGCTTCGCTGGTCTTATAAACGCACATTAAGCGTTGGCGCAACAGAGGGAGGTGTCATGACCAAGTGATGAATTAATGCCGAGCTCCGGCCGGGAACTATAATGAAAATGAAAGTAAACGTGCGCGTAAGTTTCACTTTTGTAAACATTAATCAGCTGAGATGATAAACTGGAGCGTTGCGGTGCTCTGGGAGCTTTTCTCCGTTAGATCTGCAGCTCAGATCATCTGACAGCTCACAGGGATGGTGGGGGACAGACACCTGCGCAGCTTCGATCGCAATAAAAAGCAAGTTATGTCCAAGATACACGAAAGTCCGTGACAGTGCAAAGACCCCCTTTATGCCGCCATCGCGTAATCTTTTATAAAACGGACATGATTGCGCAACATTACCGCCACAGTCTGAGCTCTTATAAACGACCTTAGGCTCCCTGATGCCGCGTCGGCGTTGCGGCAAATTGGCGGCATTGTTTTGTAAAAGAGGCTCTTGTCTCTGTGCCTCCGTGTCTGTGTCTCTGTGCCTCCATGTCTGTGTCTCCGTGCCCCTGTCTCCTTGTCTCTGTGCCTCCGTGTCTGTGTCTCCGGGTCTGTGTCTCTGTGCCTCGGTGTCTGTGTCTCCGTGCCTCCTTGTCTGTCTCCTTGTCTCTGTGCCTCAGTGTCTGTGTCTCCGTGCCTTCGTGTCTGTGTCTCGGGTCTGTGTCTCCTTGTCTCTGTGTCTCTGTGCCTCCGTGTCTGTGTTTCCGTGCCCCTGTCTCCTTGTCTCTGTGCCTCGGTGTCTGTGTCTCCGGGTCTGTGTCTCTGTGCCTCGGTGTCTGTGTCTCTGTGCCTCGGTGTCTGTGTCTCAGTGCCTCCGTGTCTGGGTCTCTGGGTCTGCGTCTCTGTGCCTCGGTGTCTGTGTCTCTGTGTCTGTGTCTCTGGGTCTTTGTCTCTGTGCCTCGGTGTCTGTGTCTCCGTGTCTGTGTCTCTGTGCCTCGGTGTCTGTGTCTCCGTGCCTCGGTGTCTGTGTCTTTATGCCTCGGTGTCTGTCTCTCAGTGCCTCCGTGTCTGGGTCTCTGGGTCTGCGTCTCTGTGCCTCGGTGTCTGTGTCTCCGTGTCTGTGTCTCTGGGTCTTTGTCTCTGTGCCTCTGTGTCTGTGTCTCCGTGTCTGTGTCTCTGTGTCTGTGTCTCTGTGCCTCCGTGTCTGTGTCTCTGTGTCTGTGTCTCTGTGCCTCCGTGTCTGTGTCTCCGTGCCCCTGACTCTGTGTCTGTGTCTCCGTGTCTGTGTCTCTGTGCCTCCGTCCCTCTGTCAGTGTCGCTGTGTCTGTGTCTCCATGTCTGTGCCTCCATGTCTGTGTCTCCGTGCCCCTGTCTCCGTGTCTGTCTCCATGTCTGTGTCTCTGTGCCTCTGTCTCTGTGTCTTCATGTCTTCATGTCTCAGTGTCTCCATGCCTCTGTCTCCTTGTCTCCGTCTTTCTGTATCTCTGTGCCTCCTTGTCTCTGTATCCATGTCAGTGTCTCCATGTCTCTGTGTCTGCGCCTCTGTGTCTGTGCCTCCGCGTCTGTGTCTCCGTGCCCCTGACTCTGTGTCAGTGTCTGTGTCTCCATGTCTGTGTCTCCGTGCCCCTGTCTCCGTGTCTGTGTCTCCGTGCCTCTGTCTCTGTGTCTTCATGTCTCAGTGTCTCCATGCCTCTGTCTCCTTGTCTCCGTCTTTCTGTATATCTGTGCCTCTGTCTCTGTGTCTTCATGTCTCAGTGTCTCCATGCCTCTGTCTCCCTTGTCTCCGTCTTTCTGTATCTCTGTGCCTCCTTGTCTCTGTATCCATGTCAGTGTCTCCGTGTCTCTGTGTCTGTGCCTCTGTGTCTGTGTCTCTGTGTCTCCATGCCTCTGTCTCCGTGCCTCCATGTCTGTGTCTCTGGGTCTGTGCCTCCGTGTCTCTGTGTCTGTTTCTTCATGTCTCTGTGCCTCCGTGTCGCCATGTCTCTGACCAGATTCACTTTAGGTTTAGACACAAAGGGATCTGACACACTTCTCACAAACATCTCTGCAGACGTCCTGCTGTTCTGTTTGTGTGATTAAACATAATTGGGCTGCTTTAATCTCCTAAATCAAGACCTGGCTGGTGAGCTGATGGTATGCAGATTTTCACAGCCTTTTTTATAGACTTCATAAACAAGTGGAGCTTCCAGATCAGTGAACACTTTTCTGATTTTGGCTTTGAATGAAAGCCCAGAGCTGATTTTAAGTGTAATTTCACATAATTACTCTTCCATTATTCTGTACCATTATCCCTTTAATATGTTTAATGAGGACCAGTATCATAGTCCTGAATGCACATAACTATCAGGCAGAGTGTTGATGGTTTTCTCCAATAAGCTTTTGTTATCGTCCGATGCAGTGAAACCTAACGTTAGCAGGAGGAAGCCACAATAAACCAAAGCTTTATTGGCTCTCTGCACTTTGATGGTGCCAGCAATACGAAATGTTCCATAAAAGCCGCTCTGATGTGTGCGTTCACTGGGCTGTTTTCTCTGCTCGGGCTGTAAAACGGTTAGGGTTTTTGGGGAGTTTGTGCAGGATGGTGCAAGAGGGAGAGAAACTGGAGGCAAAGAAGTGCAAAGCCTCACCTTAAAGGGACTATTGACTCCGTGTCAGATGTATATTTTGCTGTATAAATTAAATGCATGGTGTGAGAGTCTGTGTGAGACAGAAAAAGAAAAGGAATCGGCTCGGAGCAGATAAGAATAGGGGGGGGGGGGGTGCTCACTACTCGCTGGTTGTCTGCCGCAGGTCAAAAGCTGTCAGCTGGGCGAGAAATAGTTCTCTGCAGGATTTCACTCTGGAGACCCAGAAACTAGTAGCTGTGTGTGTGTGTGTGTGTGTGTGTGTGTGTGTGTGTGTGTGTGTGTGTGTGTGTGTGAATGGCTGTTGGTTGTCTAGAGAGAGAGATGGAGGGAGGAGATTTTAAAACCGGCTAAAGCTCTAGCTAGGCTGTGCAGGTGGATTCTCTGTGCTCACATACAGTCTAATGTAATTTTTATGAATGCAGCCCAAGTGCTAATAAAGCTGCTCTTATTACTTTTTCCTTTTTTGTTGTTTGAATTTTAAAGGTTCCTTAAAGGAATAAATATAACCCGTTCACCAGAGTTTAAAACAAACAAGCTCTTGTAGCAGATTTGGTCACATCTAGAAGAAAAGACCACAAAACGACTCAGATCTGTGGCTCTTCACCACATCAGGCTTTAGCTCAGCATTAAGACATCCTCTGTCTCCTCACCACCTCCTCCTCCTCTCCTCTTCCTAAAGTGACCCTGCCAGAGTTTTATAAATCCTAATTATGTCCCGTTTCATCACGTCTGTTTTTGTTTCATGTCTTTTTGCCTATTCAGTGACCAGTTAGATCCTCTTTTGACTTTTTATTTAACCTCAGAAATGTAAGTTCATCACCAGTGAGATTTTTCTAGTTGAATACTCTAAAATGCTTGTGTGCTAAATGGGTTAAAGAGTAAAAGAGGTGTCCTACAAAGTAACCAGAGCAGAGAGAATCACAGACAACAGCAGAGTTGTTTCTTCAGACGGAAACGGAGAGCAGAGAAAGAGGATTATTTCTAAAATAGAAATGTTTGTTTTAGACAGGGACTGGCTAATGTCACAGTAGACTGAATCTACTTCAGACACACACACACACACACACAACTGCATGAACATAAGACGGCAAACATGAAATGTGTGTGCGTGCGCACGCGTGTGTGTGTGTGTAGAAATATGTGAGTGATCTAAGACCAGGCATGATTGTTTCTGATAAAATGAGGGGCCTTAAGTGGTTTTAGGAAGAAGAGAGGCCCCATGTGTGTGTGTGAGTGTGAGAGCTGGGGTCAGGTGCCTGGTGCATTTGTGTATATCTGCTTACTGTCCGTCTTGTCGCAACAGCGATGACATCATGGCACACGACTGCAGAAGGACGGAAAGAATTCCCCCCACACCCTCTTTAGAGATGGAGAGGGAGAGGAGGTGGAGAGATAGAAGGCGTGATGAAGGACAGGCTAAAAGGGAACAGAAAGAAGGAGAGAGTCATGAGACAAGCTTAGGATGAAAGTCATCTTAGGAATACAATGTTCATATGGCAGCTTCACTAAACCGACTTATAAGACGTCATTAAACCTCAATGGTTTTCTTTAGTAAAAAGACATTTCTAATGGACTTTATGTTAAAATAAAGTTAAATAATTAACATAAAAGATTTATTAAAAAGACGTCTAAACACACCACAGGATCACATATTTTACATTAAACGTTAAATTATGACTCAACTTAAATTGTTAGTGCAAATTATAATGTTTGCAGATACGGAAGTGAGTGAGCATTAACCTCTTTAACAAGCTTTGATCACCTTTTATTTTTTACTTTGCTTTAAAAACTCTTCGTGTCTGAGGCTGTAAATCCTCCTCATCCTGTTGGCTTGGTCCTCTTTACGTTTCCTCTGTAATGATGTATTGCCATCAGCGCTAAGAGCATACTGTACTTTAAGTGCCGTCTGACAGTAGAACCATCTGAAGATTGAACAAAAGATTGCTGCACTTGAAACGTTTTCCTTGCTGATTACAGCGACAGCAGCAGCTGCTGCAGCCAGCTCTTGTCAGAAGCACGTGTTTAGCTTTGCAGGCTGAGAAGTTCAAGTCGAGTGTTTAAAGTGTGTGTTTGTGCATGTGTCTGACAGACGAGGGGAGAGGCCCAGAATGAGACAAGTGCATCTGGAATAAATGCATTTTTATCACCAGTGGTTTATACATGCTGGAAAGTAACCCTCAAACATGGAGCAAAGCTGGAGTCACGGTAGAAGTGTTCCACTAGCTCGTGATTATAAATGAAAGGAAACACGTTTAGTCGTCTCCTCAGGATTCCTCTCACCATAGAAAGAGTCTTAAAAAGTCCTGATGTTTTAGGTAAAAATCTTTAACTATTTTTCAGCCACTAAACTGTGCAAAGCATTTTTGGTTGTAAAAAAAAAAAAAAAGACCTAAAACTGAGCACTGTGCCATCAGTGACTGATTTATTAAACTCTGGAACTGATAAACATGTACAAAATTCAAACATTTATTTCTTTCTTTTTTTATTTATTTATTCACTTATATTTTACGAGGATTAACCACTTGAGATGAACCATCTTGTTTACAAGTGGGTCCTCCATCAAACGTTTCAATGAAAATAAAAAGACCAAGATAACATCATTTCCAACCAAACATCATATAGTCAATGGGGCAAGAGTAGAAACACACACAAAGAAAAATAAATAAAATAATAATAACATATAAATAAAAAAACAATTAAACAAACATACCTGCAACCTTCCGATTGTGGAGCAGGCACGTAACTCCTCTGCTACCATTTTTTATCCATCTTTAATTTCTAGTGCAAGCTGGACTTCTGATCTAAAACATGCAGGAATCGTGCTGGAAGCAGACTGCAACACCAGGCATGTCAGCTCCTTTTTTTAAGTCTAACAGGAACCGGACCGGCACTCAAAAGGTGCAAATGCAGTATTCTGGCCACAGAGGGCGGTGGGGGTCTGAGTGACATTTCATTAACCATGTGAAGGGTCATTTTAGCACATACTGGCTCAAGAACATGATTTTTTTAAAAGTTGCGTAGTATGGCTTTAAGACGTTTGAGGTCCAGATGAAAACGAAAAAAGAAACAGTTTTTCTCAGTGCGTTCAATTTTACAGTAATTGTTTCTACTTCGATGTAAAACTTACATTTACAAATTTAAACATTTAAATGTAGAAATGTGAAACTTCATCTAGAACTCCTGCACAAAATCTGAGTGTTTAAAGTAACACAGAAATCCCTTTTTCTGCCTTAACCTCCCATAAATAACATCCTCAAGTGTTCTATTCATACCTCCCAACAGAAATGTCTCTTTTCTGATAAGCTCTGAGGAATGTAACCACCAGGGGGTTTATCTAAAACCCAAAATCTGTTTCCTGATGACTTCGTTCCTGGAAGGAGTCCTGCAGTCCAGATGCATGTTGGGACATTCGCCCGTTGACAGTTTGGTTATTGAGGTTGACCGAAGAATTTGTGGATCCTACCAGAGTCCAAACACTCAATCTGTCTCCGTTTAAACCTCCTCATCCCCGGCTGTGCTGCTGCGTCTGTAACTGTGACCCAACAGGGAGGAGAAGAAGAAATCAAAGGTTTAATTAGTGAAAGTGTCCCGTGACAATCGGCTCGGCTTAGATCCTGAAACAGCCTTCACGTGATGTGACGACTTTATCATGATGCAGTTCTCTCTTCTTTGCACGTTTTATATTTGAAAGTTTTTGTTCCTAACAGACCAACCCAAACCCTTCCCCGATGATTGTGCAGATGACAAAATCCAAAAAGAATCTAAAGTACGGAAGAAGAGCAAAACAGTGATTTATTATCTTCCTGTGTTTTCCTGCTCAAGTGTAATTGTGTGTGGCCGCTCTTCCTAGTCTTGTGGAATTGTGAAAATTCCTTTCGTGATTTACATTCCCACTGGAAATTGGCGTGATCCTGAGAATTATCAAACTCTGGTTTCAGTTCAGCCCAATCTCAGGCTGATGGGATGAATTGGATGTGGTTTGTTGCTTCCTGACCGCGAGGAATGTTATCCATCTGTCAGCCTTCCCATCAAAGTGGGGGGGGGGGGGGGGGGGGGGGGGGGGGGGCGGACAGAGGCGAGGAGGCCGGGATACAGACCGGAGAGAAGGATGGAAACAGCTTAGATATGTGTGATGAGGGAAGAAACACTTTTACTGATTTTTAATAGATAAACACTTCTGAAGCGATGACGGCTACAGAAACAGTTCACAGTTTTTTTCCATTTTCCGGATTTTAACAAAAATCCAGATGAATCGCACCAAACTGTTAAAAATGAAAGTATTAGAGGCACTACATTTTGTCTTTGACCCCTCTTACAGTTGAACTATAGTCACCAGTTTTATTCTTTAAAATTCCTTGTTATGTTCTTTCTGTTTCTTTTCAATCTCCATTGGTTTTTCTTGTTAATACACAGCGTAGCAATGTTTTTCACCTTAAATTGCTGACAGTGTCAGCAATGCACCTCGCCCACTGCAGCTCCCGAAGTGGGCGTGGCCATTACTTTTTACACAGTTTTGGAGTATTGTTTCATCAACACTGGATTATAGCGTACTAGTAACTCCAAAAGAGTGAATTTTCTTTAACACCTGACAGGTTACACTTTCATGGAATTGACTCTGACAGAGTTCCCATACTCTGACACTGCTTATTTAACACTTGGGATTTTACTGTGTGCACAATGTTCCTGCCGTTTCTCTTGATAAATAAATGTACTTTAACTCATAACACCGTCTTCTGTTCAGGCAAGAGGCGCTTCTGGCTGCTATAAGTGAGAAGGATGCCAACATCGCCCTGCTGGAGCTCTCCTCGTCCAAAAAGAAGAAAACCCAGGAAGAGGTGTCAGCTCTGAAGAGAGAGAAGGACAGCCTGGTCCATCAGCTCAAACAGCAGGTAAAAATAACCAGTCGGAGCTTTTAGACCAGGGGTTTAGAGAGGACTAGGGACAAATGAGAGAATGTACGCACACATAATTAAAGATTTGGTCTGGCGGAGGCGCCGAATTAAAAAGGTGAAAAGAAAGCGTGGAAGCTCAGGTGAGGGGGGGCAAAGAAAACAAGAAAGTCCAGCAGAAACCACAACCCTCCGACCACAAGGAGTAAATTTAGGATTACCTACACACACACACACACACACACACTGACCAAAAACAAGGATATAAACATGACCAAATGCCTCTGTGGTTCCACACTGAGGTCCACTCCTACTGGCTTTAGTGAAATAACCGTCGCCTTAGAGGAAAGCATCAGTCTGGTTTCTACTTCCTCTTGTCTTTTTTAGACATGTCCCATCTGTCCACACGAGGTCCACGCTTGTTTTACTCCATACAGTAGAGACACAAACTAATGTTGTCTTTTTTCTTCAGATTTTAGTTTTTGAATGAAAATGTTACTTAATGGAAGAAATGACCTCTGAATTCTTGTACAGGAAGATAAAAAGAAGTCTGTCTGAAGTAATGTTGGAGTTTAGAGCCGGGGGCTTTAGAGTATTTATGTCCGATGAAACTGTTAAAACAAGCTTCGCTTCTCTCTCCCTCACTTCCTTCCTTCTTGGTCCCAACGTCTCATCTCTCCTGTTCTGTTTGAAGTCTTTTATGACACCTCAGAATCTCGGTGGTGGTTACTGACAACACAGGTGTGTGTGTGTGTGTGTGTGTGTGTGTGTGTGTGTGTGTGTGTGTGTGTGTGTGTGTGTGTGTGTGTGTGTGTGTGTGTGTGTGTGAACAGGAAGCAAGCCCAGCTTTACAGCTCTTTGAAAAATGTATTTTTTTCCCTTATTAACTATTATTTCTTGTTTTTACTACTTTTCTTTTATTTTAGACAACATTAATTTCACAGCTGATCAGAGGTCAGGAGTTATGAAGCTTTGAATCTGGTTCCTTTTCAGTATGAGATTCACAAAGCAAACAGTAGACGCAAACACACCCATGAAACTGCAGGCTTGAGCAGTTTGCACTCATCTGACTAGAGTTGTTTTCGAGGAATAATCAAAAAATTAAATGAAATGGATACAAAGGTTCTAAATATAGTCTCATAATTCTGATATCACAACTAAGAACCACCACACACACACACACACACACACCTCTATGTGTTTTGTAGAACACTGATGGCCTTGACAGCACCGCCGCCATATTGGATTTTGACCCTGGACTTTCTGTGGCTGTAGATCAAGATGATCTCAGCTCTCCTCACTCTTTGCTCCCCCGTTACCGTCGGCTTCCTCTCTAGTCCAAGTTTTATTTCCTGTCAGCAGCTTCATAGAAAAAACAAAACAAGCTTTAGTGAAAGCAAAAAAAGTGGACAAAAGTTCAAATCAGCAGCTTTAAATCTGCAGGTCAAGGACGTGTTTGTGGATATATTGTTCTGCAATAATGATCCGTTTTATATGTGGTACGTAATCATTGTAAACATTAACCAGTTTTCTTTGTCTTCTTGTGTAGAATCTAAAAATTACATACCAAGCACTTAACATTTTCATGTTTGAACCATAAAATATTAAAAATTGCAATAAAGTTAAAAAGTCAGAAATGCATAAATGAAAGAAAACACAAGAAATGGTCAAAACATTATCACTCTGATATGAAAACTGCCCTATTTACCATCTCCAGTCTCTGCAAACCCTTAAAATACTAAAACCTTTAACATAAATGAAGATATTTGAGTTATATTGTACTTTTTTTTTTGCTTTATAAGGTCTGATTAATTCATCGGTAAGCTGTTATAGAACATCTCTCTCTTTTTGCTCTATTCTCCTAAAACTCACTAGTTTATTATCACAGCCTCTCTGCTTACAGACAAGTGAAAAATGTGTCTAATCTAATTTATGACTCTGCAGAGACTCGTTACAATGAAATAATTCCCCACAGTGCTCCTTATCGTTTGTAATTTTCCACTTAACGGTTTTCTTTTCTCGATAAAGAAATATGGAAAAATAATACAATTTCTTATCTTGATGGAATAGTCTTCGCCCAACCATGACTCAGCAACTTTTCTCTTTCCTGATAATTGCTCTGATATCTTCAAAGGATTTATCTTTTGCAGCTGAAAAGCAAGACGATACAATATTCTAATCTAATATTCCCCCGAAGCCTCGTCACAAAGAAATAAGTTTCTTTAAAGCATGAGTCAGCACTTTCCTCCTCGTTTCACCCGTGGCTTAAAGCGGGCTCGTACGTTGGGGGGATTGGTCGGAGGGGAGATGAAGAGGATGGGAGGTACGAGGGAGGAGGAGTGAAATAATGGCGTGATGATTAGATTAAGTGAGAAGGAGAGTTGGCACAGAAGCAAGAGAGCTGAGGTCAGCATTCCTGACAATTAGAGAAATGGGAGACGATGTAAAGAAAGCCCAGAGTCTAAAACAAGGACAGACTCTTTACTTTTTCTGTGTCGTTTTTAGCACTAACCTCTTCTTCAGTTTTCGGTTTGATTCCATAGATTTACTGAAATAAGAAAATAGTCATTCAAGCTAAAATCTTCAGTCCATTTAATTATCTAAATGTTTGTTTATTTCTTCTTTAATCAAGTTTTGGCCTTTTTATTTGAAAAGTCTTGGTAAGGTCCATCATTTCTCAGCACGTTTTCTTTCAGAATATTACGGGTCTTTTTTCCAAGGATCATCCAAGATCCTAGAACCACCTCGTTCATATGTTCTGGAATTAGGACCTCTAAGCTCATGGGCCTTTACCAAGGAAGCCCGTAAAACCATCACCACGGTCCAACTGGGCGACTGGAGCTTGGAGCTTTAGTGGCTTCATTCATTCAGTGGGTCAAGAAAATTTCTCAAAGAAAACTCACATCAGGAGACAAAATAAGTAATTTAAAGTGACGATGTGTAGTTTCCTGGCGATAGGGGGCAGTGCAAACATTTCAGGGTAGAGATTAATGGTAAAAACTACACATTGTCACTTTAAAGATTTTGGAGGAAAACCTGTATGAATGGTTAACTGGTCTGTAGCCAGTATCTCACTGGGCTGAGTCTGATGGTGACTAATTACAAACAAAAAAGTTTCTAAAATGACTTGAAACCTTTTCCCAGTGCCCTGGCGTTAGTAACAGGATCTTGCTCTGGTGTCTAGAATCCACCTCAAATTCTCAATTCGAGTGTGAAAGAGCAGGACATGTGAGACGACTTTGGGAGGGTTGGCGACCAAAGTACAAATAAGATGAGGGTAAATAATGAACAAAATGAGACGTAATTAAGATACTTTGCAACTAAGTTGCAAATCCTAAGGGCTGCACAAATGATTTGCCCCCAATTTATTCAAGACATGAATCTTTTTAAACACAAGCAAAGAGCCGAGTCATGCCAAGGAAACCTTCCACCAATGGTTGTGGTCGAACATCAAAACACCTCCAATGTGTTGGACCACTAACCCAGAGACATCGGTGTGAGTTGTGCTGTAATCTAAACCCAAGACATCTGTAGCCGTGCTGTTCCCATGACCAGAACACATACCAGGATCTAAGTGCAGAGGAAGCATGTTAAGAGGACTAGCGGGGAGGGGGGGGACCGTGTTATCTGTGTCTGTCTTGAGGACACCTTTCCGTTTGGGCTCATGCTGGACCACTTCCACTAGATGCAGATAAAGAACGTCCAGGACACAGAAAAGCTCTTCTACGCCCAGTCTTACCTCTTAAAAACAGTTGTTGTTTATTCAAATATGTATAAAACGTCACTTATTTTAGATTTTCCTCAAACGCTCGTACAGACAGAGAGACACATGAACCCTGCGTCTGGTCTCCTTAAGCCGCGGCTCCTTGCAGTGCTCAGCGAGAGGCTAAAGGGATTTAGATTGTACAAGACCAACAGATTCAGACTCACACTCCCCATGACTTTTTTATCTCTGAGCCCCGCTCTCTTTACTGGCCTTCCGTAAAGCCTGAATGAAGCTGAAACGTGTGAAACACGCGGAGCGACGGAACGAGGATGAGAACAGAGGAAGTCATCAGAAACGATGGCAGGGTGATAATGGGAGAAGAGGGGAGGTGAAATAAGTCAGCACATTCTTTTCCCGTGTTAATTGGCTGCTTTTGTGTGTGTGAATGTGTCTGTGAGGTGATTTACGCAGCCGTGTGTGTTTACAGGCTAATATTAGTCTTTATGGACCTCCCCCCGAGTGACAACTTAACAAGCCCTTTTATTCCTCTGTGTCGGTGATCGAGCTGCAGAACACGTGGCCGGTCACCACAGGCATGGTGCTGTAGCTCAGAATGTACAAAAAAACAAACACCTAACAGGTTAGACTTGATAAATGAAACAGATTACAAGAAAACTGATTCTTATCCTTGTTTTCCAGGAGGTATTTATGAGGTTTCGTGGTAAAAATGGTGTCTTTTGTCTTTACAGACGCAGAATAGGATGAAGCTGATGGCGGACAACTATGAGGACGACCATCTGAAGGTGGCGTCTCCAAACGCTGAGCTACCCAACAATCACAAGCCCTCCCCAGATCAGGTATCGCACTTTCCCTGAGCAGAAACCTTTAGAAAGAATAAAGTTTTTGTTTTATTTGTTGGTATTTTAATAATCCTAGGCAGTAACTGAACTCATCCCAGCTTGTGCTTTTCTTACGATGTCCGTTACACTAACGCACTCCTTTTTCCGAACTCACGCTACGGCTGGACCAAACTAACCAATAGGACGACGAGGAGGGCATTTGGGCCTAGCCAATCACATGCCTTCTTTCTCCCCCTCAGTCCACCGTTTTGTACAGAAGGGTGAGCGCCTTTCCTGGATCCGGTCATGTTTGCCGTCTTCATCCTTCATGTTTCTGTCATGCATGAGTTGGTGATCCCGTTCTGGCTTTTGTCTCCGTTTTTCATTTGCTCATCCCTCGTCCCATTCATCTTTCTGTCTTGAAACTCTTCATTTTTCCTGATTTATCTTTTTCCCTCTTCATTACTCAAGCAGGAATGCTTTTAAATCTTGAATCATTCGTTCGGCATCCGAATATCTCGTTTGAGCGTTGTTTGGTCATTTTTTCCTTCTTTCAGCTGTTTTTTGCTTGTTTTGTGCATTTTTACATAAATAACTTATAATTGTGTCTTCTCTTCATTCCTTAGTCAGTGTTTACACTCACACTTAAAGTTTTTTTTATCTCACGTTAGTCCAATTTAGAACATTTTATGAAGCTAAATCAAGGTACAGAAAAAACCCTACATGTGTATTTTTTAGAATTAATTAGTCAATTAAACCGTTTCTAAGGCCTACCATGAACAAATGCATTTGAACAGTTGTTTTGTTTGTTTACAGCTTGTAAATAAATACACATTTGTCTTAGGGAAGTGCTTTGATTCATGCACAGATAAACAGCAATTCTGCTAAAATGTTACCTTGCTGAAAGTATCTTAACTTTCAAGCACTCGTTATTAAAATACTCTGAATGTAGCTCACATATGAGCCACACACGCTGAAGGATTTCTCATCAGGATGCTAAAAGCCCAGTGGTATCCAACTCTTATTAATGAGAGGTAGCAGCTCCCTGCTAAGAGACAAACACAACCTCTTTTTCCCCTTTCCATCTCCTTCTGTTCCAACATGGAGGGTGGGTCACTGCTGTAGCACATTTCATCCAAACACAGAGCGAGTGTTTGTGTTTCTGTGAGGGGATTCTGCACCACGGCTGGAGAATGATGTTCTTCAGAGAAACAAAGGAAAGCAGTTTTAATGCACACCAGCCGTAGTTAGGAACATCATAGTATTTTGTATGGCTGCTTGTTGTTAGGAAAACATGCTATTGTGCTGTTATTGTTTAATTCAATGGCAGTTGCAATGAATCCTAGTGTTGTTATAATGATCACAATAATATCAGCTGTGAACATTCAGGACTATATATATATATATATATATATATATATATACACACACACACAATGCATGGCCAAAAAAAAAGGTCACACTAATATTTCGTTGGACCGCCTTTAGCTTTGATTACGATAAGCTTCTGCAATGTCACCAGATTTATTTCCATCCAGTGTTGCATTAATGTTTCACCAAGATCTTGCATTGATGATGGTAGAGTCTGACCGCTGCACAAAGCCTTCTCCAGCACATCCCAAAGATTCTTAATGGGGTTAAGGTCTGGACTCTGTGGTGAAAATGATGTCTCATGCTCCCTGAGCCACTCTTTCACTATTTGAGCCTGATGAATCCTGGCATTGTCATCTTGGAATATGGCCGTGCCATCAGGGAAGAACACATCCATTGATGGAATAAGCTGGTCATTCAGTATATTCAGGTAGTCAGCTGACCTCATTCTTGGAGCACATCCTGTTGCTGAACCTAGACCTGACCAACTGCAGCAACCCCAGATCATAGCCCTGCCCCCACAGGCTTGTACAGTAGGCACTAGGCATGATGGGTGCATCACTTCATCTGCCTCTCTTCTTACCCTGATGCACCCATCACTCTGGAACAGGGTCCATCTGGACTCATCACACCAGTTTTTAATAATGCGTTGGACAGTTCTTAACCCAGTTTTAGTCATTTCTGCAAACTCCTTAGATGTTTTCTCTGCTTGATGCATGCCAATGATGTGACCCTTCTCAAACAGACTAACGTCTTTTCCACGACCACCAGATGTGTCTTTCCACATGGTTGTTTAAGAAATGAGAAGCAACTCATTGCACCAGTTGGAGTTAAATAACTTGTTGCAGCTGAAAGATAATCACCCATGCAGTAATTATCCAATAGCAGGCTCATATATTTGCTTACTTAAATCCAGGTAGTGACTTTTTTTTTTTGGGCCAGGCAGTGTTTATATTGGTTATCGACTATAGCCGAAGTATTAATATTGGATATTGATATTGGCACAAATTCTAATATCAGTGCATCAATATTTATTTTCAGTTGAGTTTATTTATATATAGAGAGAGCTGAGTCATCTCAAGGCACTTTATAAAGTAAACATTCCAATAGAAACTACTTATCAGTGCATTGAGTTCAGTTCATTATGACAATTAGTTAAAAGTTTTCCATCTAAGGAAACCCAGCAGACTGCATCGAGGCACTGACTTGTGTCAGAGACTTTACAGCAATCCCATTTTCCTGCATTTAAAATGTTCAATACTGACTCAGGATAAACATTTAGACCTTCTAATTTTCTTTAACACCAAATAGTTTCATCCACTTGAGTCGGCGTATTCTTCTGTGCACGATGATCATGATTGGACTTCTGTTACGACTCCACCAGGACGCTTTTCCTGGGTTATTTGCACCTCCCAGGATTCCTGTGCAGGAAGAGAAGGTCTGGTTTCTTCTCACAGCGTAGCTGTAGATGTGTTGTTATCTGCAGACCGGTCAGCAGCTGGATGTCTCTCTTTGGAGTTCCTTCATAGTACAGTAAGACTCTGGTACGGACACATGAGAGGCTAATAAAGCTGTAGAAACACACCGACTGACTCACTGTGCCGTATAACGTTATGTCTCCTCTGGGACTGTTTCTTCATACAGTAAGACTCTGTGAAGTGCTGCAGAATCATTAAACACACACACACACACACACACAGGTTGTTCAGCACAACAAAAACACAGCTGCTTTAAAGCCATGTAGAGATTAAAGTCAAGATGCTAAATTCAAAGTTTTGCAAAGAATTTTGGAGGTCAGAGTTTCCTTTTTATTATTCCCTGACCTCTTTTCTCTGTTTGATAAATTTAACAAAAGCAAAGAAAGCCCTGTTGATGTTTTTTCTCACCAAATGTCTTCATCCATTCCCTCCTTTCTGCCTGTTTCTCGTTTGTTTTCTATTTGATCCTCAGAGCTTTGCTGCAGGTCTGGAACGTGTCGGCGAGGACTTTTGAAATCTTTTTTTCAAGCTGTTTGACAGAATCATAGGAATTAGAAAGTGTGAGATAACAGCTGTTGAGCATATGTTAGGTTTATTTTTAGGGCAGTAAAGCCTGTCTCCTACATTTTTATATCATAAATCTGTCCTGGATGTGCTGCTGCTAACCTGCTACAATAGAAAATTTCAAACAAACAGCCTTATAAGTGACTTTTTTAAACATTTTTTATTCTATAATATTCTCCACAAAGACTATATTACAATAGATGTGGTGTAAGAAAGTAGCTGGACGTCATGACCCTTATGAGACAGTAGATCAGCACAAAATCACACCTAGCGTGCAACACGTGAGTGTGGTTATGTTTTGTGTTAGCTGTAAATTAAACAAAGACTCAGAATTATAAGTGACAGTTACTTTGGTTCTCTGTCAGCTTTCATTAGTGATCCAGAGCTGCTACAGAGGAGAACATTCCCCATTAAACCCACTTGCATATTGAGTTTTATTTTTCTTCTTGGGTTTTTGAACTCGTGAATTTTTGTTCCCAACTGAGATTTTATTGTTTTATCTCAAAAAATGTGCACAAAAATGTGCACTTCAAGTCAGAAAGATCTCTTATTATCTTCTGAAATTTGCAACTAACAAGCAAGAGTATACTGTTCCTTTATTGAGACCAAAATGCAGCTTGTTTGCAGTATTTCAGGGAAAAATCACTAACATAGGAAACCAACTCATAAACGATCACACTAACCTGTGGAGTTATGATCACGCTCACTGGGGGCTGGTGTCTCCAGCAGTCATTGGGTGAGAGGCAGAGGACATTCTGGACATGTCTCCTGTCCATCACAGGGACAAACAACCACTTACACACTCGCTCACGGTGCATGTGTGTGTGTTTGCTGAGTGACGATGAGCACAAAGTGCAAAGTGTGGACAGACACTGCTTGGATTAAAAATACTTACACACACACACACTAACATGCTTCCTATGCACTTAAATTCTGGTATTCCTTGAGTCTGTTTCTTCTCTCTCTCTGTCAGTGCGTGTGTGTGTGTGTGTGTGTGTGTGTGTGTGTGTGTGAGTGTGTGTGTGTGTGTGTGTGTGTGTGCGTGTGTGAGAGAGAGAGAATGCGTGTGTGTGTGTGAGTGTGTGTGAGTGTCATGTACGTGTCTAACTGGGAGGTCCTGTCTCTTATGTCTTAAATGCATAGATCTTTTTCTGCTCTTCTCACCCTTGTTCCCACGCTAAGCAATCTCTCTCTCTCTCTCTCTCACACACACACACACACTGTTTGGACCTACTGTTGATGTACTGTATGTATACTCTGAACAAGGAAATAAATACTATATAAACACATGTTCATGATTAGATCTAGGCACAGTTTTCACCTCTGAGAAAATGTTCAAACCCTTTAATACAATAAACGTTTAGCTTGTCAGCAACAGAATTTTAAATAACATGGATACAGAAAAATAAAACATTTCCTTCTGTAAAAATCTCCAAATAGAAACTTCGGATTTTTAAATTCTAAGTAATATATACATTTATATACAAATTCCCATCTCACCCTCCACGGGCCTCAGCTTTAGCTGAGGCATTAGATTTATATTTATGAAGGCTGCATTCTACTTCAAAAAGCTATTCACATGTTTTACAGATTTATACAAATGTAGAATTTGGAATGCAGCCCTCATTTCACATTTCCAGTGAGACAGTGTTGTATGAGCGCTTAAGAACCTGAACTCACCTCATTTCTGATAAACGTCTCTATCGCTGCGTTTCTCTTCACACTAATAACTACAATAATCTAATTTCATAGGAAGATAAATATTAAATATTGTTCTTGTCTATCAGTGATGAAACATATTAATGGCACCATATTTTCTACTGAAATGTTTTTAATGTTCTTTTAAATACTCCATTGTCCTCATTCCTTCACGTACATCTGATTTGCTATTTTACCGCAGATTTCTTACGATAATTACGACGTGCTTTTTGTTTTACTTGTTCCATTTTCTTGTTTTTAATAAAAAGTCTTCCCTCTCCCTCCCTCAGATTCTCTCTCCTCTCCTGGATCTCAATCAGAATCGCAATAAACTGAAGTTGTACATAAGTCACCTGACCTCACTGTGTCAGGAGCGAGACCCAATCATACTGCAGGATTTTGCCCCGCCCCCAGCCTACCATCGCTCTGACTCCGCCTCCTGGCAGACCCAGCTGCACAGCATGACGCAGGAACAGGTACGACCTTTTTGTGGGTTTTTACGTCTCAACAGAAGTGACGTGTGTGATCTGACTCTGCGTAGGAGTTGAGGTTGCATTGGCGGGTTTTTGCCTTGACATCACCGAGACCGTTCACTCCAGCAGGTCACCTGCCGACAAGCGCCTGGCTGCAGAGCAGATCCTGGTTCAGACGTTTTATTTTACTGGACAGGGAGAAAACTCAGCTCCAAGCTCCTGGCAGGAGGAGGAGGGGGAGCAAGAAGGTTAATACTCATACAGTTTCTAAACGATTGAAGCGTTTTGATTTTCAAAACCGTTGTCGTGTTTTAGAGCAAAGAGAGTGGAAATGAAAACTGAGAAAGACAAGTCGGGGCTCTGGGAACGTCTGCACGCCGCTGCTTCGTCTTAGTAACCACTTGTGTTTTCAGACTCCTAATATAAACAGCGTATTATTCAATTTTAAAAATTGAAGCTGTCCGTGGCTTCCTCTGCCTCTTTCTCCATATTGAAAACATATCAGGCCAAACACATCTGTACATGTGTTACGCATTGAAAGTTGTAACCGTAGCCACAGAGTTGTGTGACAGAGTGTGTGGTTTGGGTCCCAGTCTCCTACGGCCTTCATGAAAGCCTTATTGTACGTCTTAATGTGGAGAAATGTTTCTGTTTAGCATGAGCGCTTCAGATACGGCGTTGCATGATGCGTCACTTTGTGTAAACTCGGAAAACGGAAAATGAAGCTGTCATTTAATCACAGTGCACGCGAACTTTCTCAAGCAGAAAATCATTACACGTATTTTTCATCATCAGCCTGTTTTCAGAAAACTGCAGGCTTTATTTTGTGGCTTAGAGGCCAGAGTTCTATGTTTCCAAAAGAAAAACAGCCTCCTTTAAAAACTGATTATGTGAGCAGCTGCAGAAGCAGAAACAGCCTGTAGTGTTTTTTATTCAGACCTCAAATTATTAAATATATGATCCAAAATAGATTAATCTAAAGATCTAAAATCAATTTCCCACCAAACCGTTTACAATGTGATTTTCATGGTTTTGTGGCTTTTTGAAGGTTCGATCTTTTGCATTTGATCCAGATAAAGGAGAATCTCACTGGGCGACATGGTTGTAAATGAGTTTCTTAAATATATTGAGACATTCACGAGAGTTCTCGTTCTCTTCATGCAAGTCAAAGGGCCTTCCTTTTCATTTTCATCCCAGACACCCCTCTCCCCAGCTCCCTCTGGGGTCATTTCCTCATCCCATGTAATCCCTCCAGTGAGTTCTGGGTCTTCTTGGGGGGTCTCCTCCCAGTGGAATTTGCCTGGAAAACCTCCAGAGGGACTCAAACAGGAAAATCTAATGAGATGCCACAGCCACCTCAGCTGACTTCCCTCGATGCGGAGGAGCTCCTGGAGCTCCCCCTGAATGACAGAGCTCCTAGAGCTCTCCAAGTCACACGACGGAAGAAGCTCATTTCAGCTGTTTGTATCCAGGATTTCATTCATTCAGTCATGATCCACATCTTATGGCCATAGGTGACTTGCAACAGACTTGGAATGTAGATAGACCGATAAATTCAAGCTTTGCCTCCTTTTCACCACATGAAACCCCGATCCGTCAGTCTCCTCGCTATTGTCCCATCACAACAGAGACCAAGACACTTGAGCTCCTCCACGGCTGCAGGTTTGGAGTATTTGACTCTCATCTCCAGAGGCGCCCCCAGAAAAATTTGATAAGGGTGGCCAGATGGGGCCAGAGAGAATTTTGTGGCGGCACACCAAATTGGCCCATGTGGTAACTCTGGGAGAGTTTAGCCTGTGGCAATGCTCCTTTATTCATTTTTATTAAAAAGAAAATATATATATGTGCATCTAAAACACTTAACTCAAATTTGAGAAATAGAAAAATATCAGAAAAATACATTTCAGTTGTTTGAAATGTT
This sequence comes from Aphyosemion australe, assembly GCA_006937985.1. Lineage (NCBI taxonomy): Eukaryota > Metazoa > Chordata > Actinopteri > Cyprinodontiformes > Nothobranchiidae > Aphyosemion > Aphyosemion australe. The sequence continues at coordinate 5,522,220 of SSNS01000001.1, forward strand.
ATTTAAAAATGTATTTTAGAATTTTAATTTTTAGTTTAATTCACCTGTTGCTGTCTTTACAAAACAAAACGATGGCGATTTAAACTTTTTTTTAATGGTGAGCAGCAGAAACACATATACATTTTTTTATTCTGATTATTTCTTTATTCATTAACTGTATAATTTTTTATTGGGTTTTACATTTATGTCTTGATTAAATAAGATGAATTTTTGAGTGAACATTAATATAATTTATTAAAGAACACTGGTCTTCCCTGGGGGGGGGGGGCAGCAATTTTCTAGGGGTGGCCATGGCCATCCCTGGCCACCCCTTGGGGGCACCACTGCTCATCTCAGCTGTGAATCGTCCCAGTGCACGCTGATGGTCAAGGAGTCACAGCCCCTTAAATCACTCAATAAAAATGTGAGACATCTTTGGAGGTTGGAGACCAAGTTAAGATAGGAAATTTAGTCACAATTTGTTTTTAATTACATTATTCGCCCAACGTGTCTCTGCCGTTTGTAAAAGTTGCTGCAAAAATGTTGAATAATGTGAAAATGTTCTGGTTATTTAGGGTGATGTAGCAGGCACCAAGACGGAGGTAGATTAGCTTTTATGGGATATTAATTTTAAGCGAACTGCTCTAATGTCTGGTGTTAGCGGTGTTGCTGTACTTTGTCTGGGTCAGCTGCACAGATCGCTGTCCTCCAGCTAGAAAAGAGCTTAAAAACAGACCTCATAAACCAGCTCTATAAACCGTAATCTGCTTCTGTTTCTGCACCGTGGAAACACAAAAAAAGAGGGGAGGAACTGCATTAATAGTTATAAGGACTGTAAAAATGTCCCTTGGACTCAAAAGCACCTATAGCGGTGGCCAGTGGTGGATTGGGTCGGCTGTAACCGCTCCTGCTTTTGCCCTTTTGTAATTTTCATTTTTATTTCCTATCTCCACTGAATCAGTCACAAAGGCCTCGTCGCTGTATTTTTCCTCCAGAGTGCCTCCATCAACAGGAGCTTTTAATCGTAGCATCTCACTTCACGTCTGCTGCTGTTTGAGCTGCTGAGGTTTCTCTTTTGGTGGGATGGTTTCCTCCTGTTTCCAAACCCACCCAGAACCAAGCAGTACCGCTGGGCTCCATGTTCTTTTTTCTGCCTACACACAATCTGAAAAACACACTGCCGGTCTTTCATTCAGACCCACGTTTCTCATTTTCCTTCATCAAGTGTCGCCATCACCCTGACTGACCCTGTTAATACACACTCAGCCTCCCTCCAGACCACCATGTCACTGTGTGTGTGGGGGTGTGTGTGTGTGTGTGTGTGTGTGTGTGTGTGTGTGTGTGTGCGTGTGTGTGTGTGTGTGTGTGTGTGTGTTACAAGCCTCTCTGGCTCTGATGAAATGCCTGGCACCGTGAGAAGCCATTAGGATCACATTAAAATAGCACATAAGACACGCGGCTGCTGACACTGAATCTGAATGACGAGGTGGAGGGTTGTGTCTGTGACATCATCACTCTGTGTCTCTGACATCATCGCTCTGTTAGACGTGGTAAAGTCAAATCTAGCAAAGATCCCTTATTCTTTCTGGTTTTAAAGGCCCTATCAGTGATATTCATAGAGATCATGGTAAAAACTGCGACTCTTTAGCGCCATGCAGTTTCGAGTAAGTATTGCAGCTACGGTGGCCCACTCAAAAAGGCAACAACTCCAGCGTTCACTCCAGCTATCTGGTTCGTTTTTTTATAAAAAAGCATGAGATTGATTTATTTCCAGTCTCTGTAGCCTAACCCACACAAAGCATATAACTACTCAAGCAGGTAAAAAACATTTTTTAATGAGTGTTCAGTCTTAATGCATAATGCCACACGTAGCCCCCCC